>JAUESH010000015.1:4406966-4449119 GCA_032275165.1 Synergus magnus | reverse complement strand
AGTTTTTACCTGAATCTAAGGTGCGATTCAGTGCCGCCCAGACCCGAAGCCGGCACCGAATCGGCAGTTGAGTGTACATCTGCATTTTATTTTGTTTTATTTTTATTTTATTTTATTTTAATCGCCACTGCTGGCTGTTTTCAACTAAAGTGCTTAAAAATTGCAAGTACAATACTGGATTAAAATTAAGAGCACCTGCAAACAATCACTGTATAAATATTTAAATACCGAGATTTCGAGTGAGTTTTCGATTTTAAACACACGCTTAAAACACTGTATACTGTAACGGTGAAACCGGTGCAAACTCACGAACAAAAAGCGAGTTCACAAAAGAGAAAAGTAAAATCTGCACTCACGACTAATCGGCTTGAAAATGAGAAAATAGATAAAAGCGGATTCAGCAGGTGCTTTGTTTGCTGTTTTTCAGACGTCAATACCAACTTGTCCTACGAAAAGCTGTGAGTGCCCCAAGGCATCTCAATTTTTTATTTCAAGAAACATTGGACTTCGGACTTTGCTCGTCCTTAGCAGAGGACCAAAAAGATCCTAAATCGGCAATAAATACATTATTATCGATAATCTCTTTGTACTCGCTTTATCAAACGCAGATGATTTGACCGAATTGAATTATCTGCAATAAAACAGTTTCCTTTGGAGCTAATATTGGAAATACTGACAATAACCGTCCAAGGTATCTCCGCTGAGATTGAACCAGCCTTATTGTATAAAATAGCATTTAAGCTCTTAACGATTACGTATACTTAATTATTAATGATTAATAACTTAATTAGAACAAAAGAGAAGAAAACAAAGCGGCGTAATTCTGCGACGCTTACTTTTCAATAAACGTAATGACGATAAATAACAGCCGACAAAAGTCTCCTTCAATTCGACATTTTTTCACGCGGGCAAGTTTTAACTCACTTTCTTTATTGAATTACATTAAGCTTTTTTCTAAATCAAATCAGAAATTATGGTAGGAATTCGCACGCTATTAAACAATTTCCTTTACGAATGCGCAATTACTAAGTATTTTAATATTTTATATTCGTCTCCTTATTATCTACTCGCACGATACCCCAGCTTCTTTGTCGTGTACCCTCTCCCTTCCTTCTCTGATCTGCATGTTGCATTTGGTAACCTGAGACATTCAATGCTAAACGAACACTTCTCATTTCTCGTCGCTGGTATTTATACTGATGTAATCTAGCTTTATGTTGGAAAGTAAGACAATTATTATTATATATATATATATATATTATTATTATTATATATCGTACAAAGTGCATTGCAACCGACTATCAAGCATGACAAAGTCTGACAATCAGAAAAAACAAATTTTTAGTTAACAGAGTGAACAAGATTATATTTATTTTTATTTTACCAGTTGTATTTCAAATGCAGTCATTTATTATTATCTTGATTTCTGAAAACATTTATCTAAGAACTCTTGAATTAAATTTAGAAATCGATTATATTTATTAAAATATTTTGAGTGAGGATTTCTTTTCTCTAGAGTTTTTTTTTTTGTTTTTAAACAAACAAAAGAGTTTGTTTCTTCAGAATTGTAAGACTTGAAGACCTGTACAGTGTTTTGCTTGAAATTGACCGGTGATAATGCGTGAAATGATGTAAAACTATGTTAGGAGGCACAAAGGGCCAGCGAGGTATGCGCGTATCCAGCTACGACCCAGACGATCCTCAGAACATGCCAGTCCCACCACCTCAGAGACGCAACACATCGCATCAACGTGTTGCCACCATCTCCCAGAATTATAATGAAAAAACAATGTTACTCAGCAGCGATGAGGAATTCCAGTAAAAAAGAATTGCAAAAAAAGCTACAGAAAATACAGTCAAATTCCAAGGGCTTCTTACTTGAAGTCTTTTCATCGAGCGCAATCTGAATAATTTTTTCATACTAAAAAAATGAAAACTCAACTTTCGAAATACTATTTGTAAACTTTTTTTTTCTGTGTACATATTACCGATTGTAATTTGTAATTCGCATTCTCCTCTACTCTTAGGAAGAAGCAGAGGAGGGTGAGATAAAACTGAATGAAACAAGTACGAATCATGAATCGTATTTTAATAGTTCCATAATGTTATATTCATGTTAACAACATCGTTATGTTACGCAGCGTAAGATAGTATAGAAAATATTTATTTTAATACGCTCACACGTTCGAAGCGGTGTTACTCGTTCTGGGTGTGGTACCATAAAATTAGTTTTAACACGTCGGCTGCCTCGTATCGTCTTGCCTAATTTTTAAGGTAACGCTTTTGCGATCAGCACTGTTTTTCTATTTTGCGAATGCAGTCATCTTCATTCAGTTTAAGATGAGAATTTAAAGACATTCGAAATGAGAACTTAAAAATTTTTAATTACGTTTCTTAAAAAATCTTTAAGTTTTTTTATGTTTCAAGTTTGTCATATTTGAGTTTTTCCTTGAATTAAAAAAATTATTTAAGAGTGTTAAAATGAACTTGTTCTTTAAAAAATAAGTAAACCAAAAATGCAAAACACAAATATTAAAAAATGTTTTGAAAACTAATAATTAAGATGTAAAGTTGGATATCTAAAAAATTAAAAATTGTTCTTCTAAGATTATGATATCATGAAATGTAAAAAAAAAAAAGGTCCGAATTCTCATTTCTTTTTTCTTTAAACAAGCAATTTTCTTCAGCAGGTAAAGTAAATTTTTCATTTAAAAAATAATAATCATCATCGATAAACGATTTTTCATCGAAGCGTGGGCTTTTACTTTGTGTCGAGGACTTCCGAATTTAAAACAATTACGCTTACTTGAGGCATTTAAATTTGTTTACAACGCATTTTCAATTTTTTGCAACGCCAAACACTGGTAAAAGTTTTCACTTCGCTAATAATCGTAAGGATAAAAGAACTCTTAATGTTGCAAAAAAAAATCTTGATGTTGACAGCCAATGTGTTAAGGTGAAACATACATATTTCTGTTTACGACGAATCACTGTCAATTTTCACGCTTCAAGACTTGGACATCAATTCAGTACTTATTATTTTTAAATAGTCACAATTCTTATTGTAGAACTTAGAGTCGTGTAATTTGTGTTATTCTTTTTTTATGGATTTCTTCTGTATACAAGTATTAATCGTTTCTCGCAATCACAACTCTGCTTTTTCTTTTTTTTTTTTTTAAATGATTTTCAAAGTTTATTACAATTTATTTTGAGCTTTTCTCAATAGCTTTCTACTACCGAAAAAATTGTGATTCGAAAGATGCTTGGGTCATCATTAAGCCAGAAAACTACATTCGCGTCCTAGATTGAAAAAAAAAAACTAATAAATGTATATACTATATATAAATATCGTTATTATAGATTGTATTTAATAATTGAGCAAAAATGGACACTAACGATTTTTCTTTAACAACTTCGATCTATGAAAGCCTTGAGTGGGAGTTATGTGGGAATGAGAATGACAAACGATAAATAAAAATGTGTCAGAGATAAATAAACTATCGATACCTGGCACTGTGTGTGTAATTTATTACATTTTCATCATATGAGAATTATTTATTATATTGTTTTTATATAAGTCGTTTTTTAATTTGTACCCGTTTTATTTAAAAAGTTAAAACCTTTTTAATTGAATTGATATCTTTTTTGAAAGGAAAGGTGAAAAAGAAGGACAAAATTAAAGACAAAGGCGAATATATTTACATCTATTGATATAGTATTTGAGATGCAACACTCTAACCATTGCACATTTTTAAAAAAATACGATGAAGGCTACAAGCGGTATAAAAGTTAAGCGTGACGCAGTAAACTTTAAAAACTTCCGTCAACATTGATACACAGATACATTAAAAGAATTGTCAATAAAATTAATACATTTCTCGTCACGTAAGCTTTACTATACATGTATCATCATATTATATACAATTCTGACTAATTACAGAGATCATTTTTTAAAACTTTAAATAGTTATACAATAAAAATAAAATCCAAATTTACAGATAGCCTCTTGTTTCCAGATTCAGAGTTATTCCGCTACAATATTTAAAAGAAAATATATTATTAGAATCCCAAAGTTTTTTTGATTTTAAATACTACGCTTCCTAAGTTCTCATTAAAACTTGCACCACTTATGTACCTTTAAAAAATAAGTGTCAATACTTCTCATATAAACGGGTACCTATACATTTTCGTGAAAATAGGCTATAGATTATAACTAATGAAATATTAATCATTTTTTTAAGTAATAAAGGCTAATAATTAAAGACAGTATTAATGAGGAAGTAGAAAACGTCTCTAATACATATTTCTCTAATTAATAACACTTTTTTCACCTATTCTCATTTCTACGAATTTACGAGAAAAATTTAGTTATGTTTTAATGTAAAAAGAACAATTCTTTGAAGACTAATTTTTTACAGGCTAGTAAAAATAAAATTAAAGAACATTTATATAACTTAATATAAATGAAGGAACCACGTCGCCCAATATTTTCGAGTCTTAATATTTAATTTTTAAATTATTAAACTACTCACATCGCTATTCATCGAGATAAACAACACAAATTTGAGATTGACAAAAAAATTGAAAATTACATCGACGATAAAACAAAAAAAGACAATATTTTGAATGACTTAGTATAACAATTTATTTCCGAGAACAAAAATAGTATTAATCTACGAAGTTTATTCTCGAAAAAATACAAAATAAATGTTTCCAAAAGAATTTAGAAAAAAAATTAATCTTTGGGAATGACAAGCACTCAAAGTAAGATTAATACTCTCTTTAATTGATTTCTTTCTCACAGGGGCTATTTAAAAATTACAAAATGCAATTTTTCTTCGGTCTTCCACAGTAAAAAAAATTAATACCAGATAAAAAAAATGTAGGTTATACCTTTAATTCAAAGGAAGTAAAATCACAGTATTACCAGCCAATCCACTCGTCTCCTTTTTCGGAAGAAATTTTTCTCCATCCATGCCAGGGTCTATCTAGATTGTCTTCCAAATCTTGACTCAGAGGATCCTTGTATTTTGCACTAGTTTGCAGAAAACTGAGATTGGAATCCATTGAACGAATGCTATAGGGAGTATTCATTTCTGCATATTCTGTGGGAGCAGCAACCCTGTTTAGAAAAACTTGCTTCCTTTTGTTGACCTCACTTCTATCTTCATTCTCGATGTCCTCATAATGGAGATCATCATCCATGTAACCGACGATGCTGCTTTCATCATTAGTGTATTTATTAAATTCCTCGTCAGCATCCTTCCTTGTAACGTTATCAAGATTCTCTTGAGCCTCGCTGATTCTACTAATATTGTCGGCGAAATCACCGTCTGGCTCTAGTTGAATTGGTCTAAATCCAATCGAACGCAGCCTTGCAATTTTCAAACTGCTCGAAAGATTTACAGGTACGAATGCTGATTCTCGATGAATCAAGGGATAAACATTATATACAGGTTCCCGACTTCCATTTCCTAACCGCTCGTGAGTGTTCAGGCACTCGTAACTTCCAACGGATTCCTCCTCGGAAAATTCCGCATCGTTTTCAGATTTAATCTCATCCAGATCAACCTCCTCTATTTTGATTACCGACAGGCCATCACTATTGTAGAGTGGATCGGTGGAATGCTCAAGTTCAGAATTAATCTGGAGGCAAGAATCCATCGAGGGATCAGTTAGGAGAGAACATTGGGCCACTGCATCTACCATCCTCGACTTTTTCGTCACCTGAACCACGGTGGTCTTCTGAAAATAAAGATTTTGGATATATTAGTATGAATTTCATTGACAGTTTTATACAATTAGAGCTTCCAATAAGTGAAACTGTTATCAATTTCTTCTTAACTTCATAATTTCATAATTCCTCATTAAATAAAAAAAAAAAACACAAAATAACACACCTGCACATCAGAACTTCTCGTCAGCATCTCTTGGAAATTTCTGGAAACCTCGAGCGTTTTGCTTCGCTTTCCTCTCGACAGATTTCCTGGTAGCAACTTCCGAGGCTTCGTAATCCCTCCTTTCAATCGTTTCCTCCTCTTTGACAATTCCGACCTCTTCGCCTGTTTATTAAGCATACCTTTCCTTCTCGGAAAAGCGGAATTTCCAATGAACCCATCATGTTCCTTCTCCATCCGCTTATGACTTTGACACCTTAAACGTCTATTCCTTGGCCCCCTAATTAAAGGACCCACTTTAGCATCAATCACGAGGTTTGCAATCTCCCTTCTTTGTTTCTTACATCCAGGTGATTTCTTCATCTTAGAAACCTCAGTGACATTCTTCCTCTTCACTGTTCTCGAATATCCATTCGTACCGCCAGGATCATCATTGAACTTTGTATTAGCACCAATCTTCTGACTAGCATCATTGCAGCCTCTGTTTCTCTTTGCTAACTTAGAATAATTTTTTCGATTCTCCTCGTTTTTACTGTGTCTCAAAATTCGCTTCGAGAGCATCTTAAAATTCGATGCGGACTTCAGTCTATTCTCGCCATGATTATCAACATTTTGATGACTGACATTCTCATTCGCTTTGTTGTCCTTTGAGATCAAAGCGTTATAGGCTTTTATCACTTTCGATTCATCGATTGATAAGCCTATCACGTTCCCTATCAGCAGCTTAGCCATCGGATTACGCTTCTCCTTCACAACTAAGTTAAGAATCTTATCAGGAGTCAAAGCATCCAACGAATTCGAGGTATCCGAACACGTAGAATTTGCTGTAGATGTGCATTTGTCAGATCTATTATTTTCCTGTTCATCAGATGATTCTGAGTCCCTTCTGTCAAAGTCAACTTGGTCCGTTTCGTTGCTAATTGGATACCCAACGATCCGACAAATTGCCTCGCGAGAAATTGAGGCTGGTCTCCGAACTTCAGTTTCTTCTCCAGAATCTGTGGCAGCATTCGTGAATTTTTCATTCACGATGTTTTTCCTCTGGAGAACAGAATTATTCACTCGTAACCAATCAGCTGGAGGATTCCCGGTTGAAGTTATTTTCTCCTCACTCGGTGTTTCAGCCTCTTTCGCCATCTCACTAGGCTTATAGATCCTGCAGAAAGTCATCGCCGCACATCTTTTCGCTTCCTGTTGAACATTGTGAAACGAATCATACAAATCTGTACGAACGGAGATGTTTGTGTTTTGCAACTGGGACTGACCAAGTTTCTTGTAGAAATACGACTTTCGTACGGTGGGTTCGGTACGTGAGGATTGCGAATCGGATGGAACAATTTCCGTTGAAGCATTGGGTTTTTTAAAAACCTGTCTGGTAAGTATAGCAATTCCATTTTGTGAAACGGAGGGAGATTCGCACAATTTCTGGCTGAACTTCTCGCCGTGATTTTCGCTTTCGGTGCTGAAAAGTGACTGGCGTTTTAATTTTGGAGAGCGTGTGCGAAAAGTACAAGCCAATCCCTTTGGTAAGCACTTGGTACGTTCGACTCGAGGCTCATGGGAAGATTTTGCATTTGATTGATGCCACGGCGCAGGCTCTTGGTTGGGGAGACGTTTAAGGGCAAATTTGTGATACTTTACGGAGTTTTCGGATTCACCAATCCAATGCGCTATAACGAAATAAAGACCATCATATCGATATCCTGTTTTTGGAGAGTATTCGTTTGAGAGGCTATAGCTTCTCACAAAACGTAGAGGTACACCGTCTTGATAGTTCAAGACGAGGGATTCGTTTTCTGAATTCCCTTCAAAATATTCTCGCCCGGTCAGAGTTAAGAAATCGCCAAAGTCCACGTCTTTGGAATCAGATAATTGAGGCGTACAAATGGAAATTGCCCCGAATGGACCATCGTGAATGTCCAAGTTGAAGGGCTTGTGAACTCCATGCCTTGAACAATCTACTCGAATTCCCCACCAGGATCCAGGTGGACATCCTGGAATCGGTCCGTATGTTTCCTTCGCCTGGGAAAGAGAGGTTTATAATTTAAACTGATATTTTACTCTAGATTCACAATTTCCATTGTACAGTAAGATGCATGTATGCCTTCCCCTGTGAAATTAGGTATTTATACGTTTTTCAATGCGGAATCAAGTTATCACCCAACTTCACGGGGAAGGCATACATGCATCTTACGATCTTACTGTACATATTAGTCAAATTTATTTTCCAGGTCATGAATTATAACATTTATGATTGGATGTATTATTTTACTAAATTTAAATTTTAACTGGAAAATAATTTTTTTTTCTTGTAATTACAATATTTACGTTTAATGGTAGTATTCCTTAATCTTCAACATAAATAAAAGCTAACAAAGAATTATGTTTCTTGTACTTATCAATACCAAATTTACAATACTAGAACAACTAGTAGAGTCTTTATATAATCAGTTATCTTATTTACAAAACAATACAAACTTTACACATCCGAATTCATATAAACAAACTTTGCAATGGTCTTATAATTATTTCAAAGCACAAAAAATACTTTTCTATAAATCTAACAAACGAAAATCACAAATTTATGTAATATTGAATTATTTATTATGACACGCCATACAGCAAACACAGAATAACGTATCCAATCTGATGATTGAATGATTCTGACAGAAATTTGTAGGTTAGGGTTAAGAAAAAATCCAAAAACTTTTACGAAAAACTGCTCTAAATCTCTCACCTCATGTGTATTCTTAAAAGCGACGAAGTTCTTGTCGTTTTTAACATCATTCGATGAACTATTCGCATTAAGATTGGTAAAAAGTTCTTTTAGATTCTTTGAACTCCTGTCTACCTGTAACATTCAACATTTATTTCACAATTAGAAATTTCACAAGTTCCTTAAATAATTCGGAACATAAAATTAACACTCAGAGTCAATATTAACCTTATTTTGTTCTCTCAATTCACGTAAAATTGATTTATTTTCTTCAATTGAATCCGGACGAATTTTCAATCCAACTTTCTTCCTCGCCATTTTATTTTACTTCTAAACGTATCAACTGCGCAGGAGTCCTGCGCATCTGTGGCGGGAACGTTCAAATTGATTACTCTGTCGGCGTTTCGTTTCGTGGGTTTAATTAATTATTGAAATATCATTAATAAAATAACCCTTTGCTTTTTAATAAAATAAGATATTTGTGAATGCATTTGTGTCAAAACTTAAATTCTAACACATTTTTATTAGGAAATCCGATAACAAAAACATTACAGATTGTCTTCAATATTAATTAGAAATTGATGACCTCAATTAAGTATAATTTTTATTACCTATAATTACATTTATTATTTTTTCCAGGGCCAATTTTGCAATTCAAACATTTTTTGTACAATATATTGATTTATCAAAATTCTAAAAGTCGCAAGAAATGTAGAAAATAAATTAAATTTGGGTATGTAATTCAAAAGTTTTTTTATTTGTACGCATGCTCGATTAGTGAATAGTATATTGTATTAGCTGAAGTGATTCGCGGTCACGTGTGGTTTTGTTGGTTGGGGGTTAATGTGGGGTTAACCAATGAAACGTCGGTCACAGACTTACACTCTCACAGAAGCACAGAACTCACAGTATAATTCGGATTTTGGAATCAATCAGTCAAGACGTCAAGATAGTCAATTCAGTAGTTAACTAACGGTCTCTTACGTTGGTGTTAATAGTTTTTCCGTCCCGACGAATTAGTTGGAATTACTTCCCTTTTATTCGTCAGTCATGAAAGTTTAGTTTTTAAATCACACCTAATCATCGTTTTTATAGTTAAACCCGGTGAGTGATAAAAACACCATACCGTCTCAAAATGACAAGTGACAAACCTATTTCTAAGAATTTGGTTTTGGCTAGTAAACTATTGATCAAACAAAGAGATAAAAGGAATATATTTAAAGGAATCAAAAGCTTGATCGTTCAGATTTGTCTGATGTAGTTGTCAAAGGTTATAAAACGCAACTATAATTTCAAAGTTCAAATCATCCCATCGTTTACAATTTTGCATCGTTCGCAAGCTATTTCGGAGTGATTTTAATATTATTCTCTGTTATGTAAGACAAACTTTGTGAATTCAGTTTCGACCTTGGAAAAACGGTATTATATCATTTTGAAATTCTGGCACCTCTCTAAATGTGATTTGAAATCTTTTTAATTTAGCGAAGTAACGCAATTTCTTTTATTTGAAAATCTACTAAGGGTAGGATATTTACTATAAATCTACTTTCTAATTATTTGCTTTTTTGCAAGAGACTCTAAAGTACAATTTTCTGTGAGGTTAGGTCACAAATTGAAATCTCTTTTTACATGATTTCCATTCTCATTTATTTCATAACAAAAGCACTGTCATCTAAATTAGTTGTTTTTCTTCGATTTTGTATTTAATTATTTAAGATAATTCTGCATTATTTAAAGTTATTTCAATTAGATTATTGTCCACGCGCTCGAATTAAAATCTCACTATGTGTGACACTTGAACGTGACATTATATACATCAGTATTGGGTGAATGACTTTGTAATACTTAATGATACGATTTGTTAAGGCAATTGATGAAGCATGTCTTATTGATTTACTTTTTATGGATGTGAAAAAAAATATATTTATCATTAGTTACGTAAGATTTTTTTTACTAATTTATAAATCTTTTCTCTATTTCTATCTAAAGATGTAAAACTGCTTTTTAATTGGATATGTTATTGAAAAGTTGTAAATCATCAGTACTTTAATGATAATAGCACACTGCACTTCTTAAACCTGCGAATATAAATCATACAATACAGAAATATTACCCAATAATAATTGTGTTTTTTTATTTGAAACAAAAAGCATAATTCGGATATTCACTTTTTCGTGGCAATAAAAATCGTAATGTCAAGATATTTCCAGCAAACCGGTAGGCATTTTATTTTTTATTACATACTTGTTCATAGCTTATCTTTTTAGAGGTGAACCTCTGAATCGTTATCACGAGATATCTTGATTCTGAATCAATACAGTTTACTGTCAAAATGGACAGTAGTTAGTAGTTACTCACAGTAAAATAAAATATAAATCAGAAGAAAGTATTTCACTCATCTTTGTCTTCAATAGAACTTAGGATTTGCAGACCAATTTTTTATTTAAATGAAGCTAGCATTCGAAATAAGTTCTCTCCACAACCTTTTAAAATATTTAGTATTTTGCAGAAATTATATTTGTTGATTAACATTTTCTATGTACATATCTCTATTCATCATTTTATGATTTATAGAATATCCGTTATTTGAAAATTAATGTCGTTACTGATAATTACTGTAGAAATATTAAAATGGACTGCAAAGCAGGTTTCTATGCTGACGAATGCATAAAAAGCAGTGACGAACAGTGCGAATGTTAAAGATGTATCTTATCTCAAATGTTAATTCAATTTTCTCGGTTTCTTTAAACCAAGAAACATAATTATGATATGCTCTTAAATATTATGCGAACTGAAACTGATATTCTTCATATTAAATTAAGGGCATGTGTTACTTAGCATATGAGCAAATTTAGATAACCCGGTTTTTCTCTCACAATTTTTACTTTTTGAAAAAAAAATAATAGTGCATAGACGTAAAGAATGTGAACACGGACGTCTGTGCACTATTATTTTTTTGAAAAAGTAAAAATTCTGAGAAAAAAGCGGGGTTTTTTCAATTTGCTCATATGGTAATTAATACGTGCCCAAGCACTTAAAAAAAGATTAGTTTTACTTTTCTAAGAACTTTCAAGGAAAAGCCTTATTCTTTTTTAATTTTTATTTCTGTTTCTTTTCAGTTTTTTCTCTATGAAAGTGCAGCTTTCAACAAATTTAGGAAAAGAGACTGTTGGTGAAAACAAAGAACCATGGATGGAAAAATACAGACGGAGAAGGTGAAGAACCCGAGGGAAAAGGCGAATCCTCTGAGCGCTCTCACATTCTCGTGAGTCAATTTTTTCAATTCTCTAGTTCTTCAAATTGTAGAACAGTCGAGCTTAAAACAATGCTCATAACTGCCACTGTAATTGTTCTCTCATAATTATCTTTTGTCCTGAGCGGTACTTCGACAATTTTTAGTTATCCGGCTATCATTATCATTTTACAAAATGACTTGCGAAAGTTTATTCACGTAACGGTGCTCAGAATTGAGTTCTGTCGGGTTAATTGCTCAATTTAAGTCACCTTGTTGACTCATGATTTGTTTTTACTGACAATTGATCTGATAAAATTCTGAACACATTATCTTGAGCATCAGATGTTGACAGAAATTAATGAAATAATTAGAGTTGGTGTTGTTGTGATGAAATCGGAGATGGAACCATGAAAAAAAAAATGAAATCGACCGATTTTTTGCGAATTTCCACTAAAATATCTATCTGAATTTGCATTCAAAATTCTTTCAATTTTGAATTATAATAACATAATTTATTTAAACTTTTTAATTTTAATAATAAGATGGTTTCTCTTTATTTAGATATTTTAATTCAAATTTTGTTGATAGCTATTGTACTTACATAAATTGTTTATTTGTCAATTACGTTATGTAAGGTAATTTTAATTTTCACGCAACTGATATGGCCTTTGGTTAAGTGAAATGAACTGTAATCTAAATTACAAACGTTTTAATACAATAAACAAATTACATATGTTTATTCATAGATAAACAAAGGTTGCACTAGTTAATAACCTCGTACTGCTCGGTTAAAAAAAATTTCATTGACACTTTGTAGTAAACCTTCGCAATTCACTTTATAAGCTATAATAATCTACAAAGAGATAAATAGATTCTGTTTAAACAAGGTGTGTTGCTACTGGATATCTTGGAATTATCAAAGAATTCTTTTCTAGAAGCTTGAAGAAACAGTATCATTTTTATTTTAACGATTTACAAAAGGCTCATCATTAAATTTAATTCTTAAACACACTGTTTAAAAATGGTAAATACATAGAAGAGAATTTTCTCATTAAACTCAAGTGTCTTCTAAAAGAAAAACCAGCCAAGCACAATTTTGTATATAGCAATATAAAAATACTTAATGCTTACTTAATTCTATAATAATACTTAATATTATATGCCTTCGCTAAAAGCAATTATAGTCTTGTCAAGAATCTTTGGAAGTAAATGCTTCCCTCTGAAAGGAAAAATGAGTTTTTTTATTTATGGCTTCCATTATCGAAATTATCAAGACATAAAGTAATAAACTATGATATGAGAACGACCTTGGATTCTGAATCAATCATATAATTACACAGGTCTTCTAATTTTTACTAACCGGAAATAACACAAAAATATTTTGAAAGTAACATTACCTTTTATTGGGGGTATTCAGCATTTATTTGCTTACAATAAAAGATGATTTGATCTCTAAAATTATCTGATGTTCTCTATCGTCTTGGTTGGAACTTCGCTAAACATCCTACAGATTTCTTATATTAATTCCGTTTTTAATCAGTGTACTTATTATTATTAATCTAAAAATCAAGATCCAGTGAAGATTCGATCAAGATTTAATCAAAATTAAACTCGGATTTTATTATCTCTATGTGAGAGAAATTCGTTTCCAGTTATGTAATCAGAAACAAAACGTGTACAGACTCACATAATAATATTCTTTCAGGATTTTCCTTCGTGAACCTATAAGCATTGAGACTTCAATACTTCTTGCAAAATTCCATTCAATTGAAGACTATAAAGTTACATAAGCAATGTCGTATGCGAATCCTCACAGCTAGCTAAACAAGGCTGTATCATTCTATCAATATTACAGCTCTGAGTAATTAATTCTTTCAGAATTGTATCTCATAATTTACCACTTTGGTTTAAAAATGCTTAATCACTAATTTTTTCTGTAGACTAATTTGTGTATTTTTTGCATTTGAAAACGGAGACAGATTTATGAAATCGTAAATTGGATTTGGAATTGCGTATTCAGATTCAAAGAATTTTTTGAGTTTCAATTTATCATAATCTAATCTCTTTTGTTGCAACTTTAGAATTATATACGAAATTTGTGATTTTCCAGTAAATTAAAAATGCAAAGATAGAGGAAATATTGGATTGAACTGAATTATCATTAAGATATTTCCTGTTACTTTAATCGTGCACAACAGTGAATTACATTATCTGTCCGTGTGTCATTCTATACACGTGTTAAAGCAAGCCTTACTAGGATAAGATATGTACTATATCCTCTGCTATATAATTCCCCTGCAGAATGTAACATATTTCTAGTTTTCGATAAACAAAAAGAATTTCAGTTCCAATAAATTCTTTTCTTTTAAATTCAAAAATTCTAATTCAATTCAATTTAATTATCCTATATCTCGATTGTATTTTCGAAAATAAAATTAATCTATTTTTTAATAATAATATATGTAGCGTAGAAAGAAGATTTATATGGAGAAAATTCCACTGAATCGATTAAGACTAGATCTGACTTCATTTCACGCCACATAGATAAAAACTTCCCAATGAAATAATCAAATCGTTATCAATCTCTTACCAATAAGAACATATACAGCATGTATTATGTACAATAGGGTGGGTCGAAAAAAAAAATTTAGGAATAAGACATTCTTCCCGTGCGGAAAAGTAGCACATTGGGACCCTAAAAAAGTATAATTAATTTGAAGTCGATATAAAAAAAATATATATAAAAATTTCTTGTTTGCAAGGATTTGCAATTTTTCTTGAATTCCATTTTTTTTTTATTTTCAGGAAGGTAAGAAAAGTCTTCTCAATTTTTGGCAGATTTTAAAAAGTGATTCCCTACGAGATAAAGACAACTTAATTTACTCCTAAAATAAATAAAAAATTCCAACGCATATGTATATATCAGGAGAATTATTTGAGGTATTTAAGAGCATTCTAGTTATAAAAATGTACTAAAAAAAATTGACAAGTCAAAGGAATCAAAATTGGAAACACAGGAAAATTTTGAAATGTTGAATCCAATTTTGATTCATTTGACTAATAAATTTTTTTTTGTGCATTTTTATAACTAGAATGCTCTTAAATATGTATACCTAAAATAATTCTCCTATTATATACATAGGCGATAGAATTTTTACATTCTCATCATCGAATGAGAAGGTATTGATTTTAAAAAAAATTTATTTTAGGGGTAAATTAAGCTGTCATTATCTCATATGAAATCACTTTTTAAAATCTGGCAAAAATTGAGAAGACTTTTCTCACCTTCCTGAACATAGTAGAAGCTATTCTTGAATTATTAATACCTCAATTATCAAAATTCAAATACTGCTATACCTAAAAGCAATTCAACTTGAGGATAAGATACAAAATGGAAAATTTCTCCCTCAAATATTGTATCCAGATATAAATTGATTCCTCAACTGAATATTTAAGAATATGTATTCAATTATTAATATATTATTTTAAAAAATAATTTTTCTTGGGTTTTAGATGGATTCTGCGAACATTTTGGTTGGGCTACCAAAGAGATTTGGAGGTGGCGGACCTTTACAAGCCACTCAAAGAACACACAAGTAACATACTTGGTGAAAAAATCACATCCGTTTGGGAAGAGGAATTCAAACGTTTGAACAAAACCCAATTGCCAGGGACTCAAAAACAAGAGAATGAAAGGGGAAAAAATTCCGACGGAGGTCCAACTTACAAAGAACCAAGTTTGATGCGTGTTTTGATCAAATGCTTTGGTGCCAAAGTAGCCATGTATGGAATTTTTTTAGCCGTAATGGAAATTTTACTCCGGTAAGAAAACCCAATCTTTTCTATTTTTAATAATAATCAATTATTTCAGGATATTCAGCGTTGAAACTTAAAATTGTAAAACTTAAATATTTCGGAAATTAAATTGAATTATCTTGCTCTTATACGTACAGATTGCTGCAACCATTGTTTCTAAGTCATCTCATCCGTTATTTTCGTCCAAAAAATCCTTATGTGCCAATTCACAGTGTGCGAATTATACCCGATCAAGAAGAAAAAGAAGAAACTGCTACATCGTTAAGTCCCTAGGTTTTTCAATTTTAGAGTGAAAACTAATATTTCGTGCCCATTTTGTAAATTAGTTTTTAGAGTAGTCACGAAACTTGATTTAAAATTATATTCAGTTTTGCAGATAATCCGCTTTTTAATAAACCACATAAGGCACGCATGACTGTATAATTTATGATGATGTATAATTTAACAAACTTTTATAAAATGTAAAAAAACATAAGTAAAACTTGTAAAAAATTTAATTTTCAATTAAGAAAAAAAAGAAAAGTAATTGAATAATTGAAAGTCATAGAGTTCCGAGAAATTGAGAGGAAAGACTTTATTTTGCGCTTAAAATGCGCGTCATTGTCAGTTTGATTTCTAGATATTTAGCTGTTGAATAGAGACAGAAAACGTTTAATACGAAAAAGATATCGAGTTTTGCGAAAATGTAGAGAACAGCTTTTTTGCACTTAATGAATCATGATTAAAAGTCCAATTTGGAAGCGATTATATAATTGAATAACATGCGATGTATTGCAAATTGAACAATTTCAAAGCATGAAAAAACTTTCAGGTTTTATACAAAATTTCCATAATTTGAAATTGAAATATGAATATTTACAAGTCCAAGAGTTATGTACCCCTGGAAACCACACCTCTTTCCCTTGAATGATTCTTTGTAAACCTGACTAATGGTTTTTGCTGATATTATAACAAAAATCATAACGTCCTTGTATGTCTGCAGAAAAATTAATATTGACTCTGTTCATTAATAGGGTGTTGCAGCCGTTGTTCCTTGGTCGCCTTTTGCGTTTCTATCAGACCGATAGTGTAGTAACATACAAAGAAGCTTACCTCTATGCATTTGGAGTGATTATGTGCTCTGCAATCAACATATTCGCAATCCACCCATACATGATGGCAATTCTTCACATGGGGATGAAAATGCGGATCGCCTGCTGCTCTCTCATCTACAGAAAATCACTTCGATTGTCAAAAACTGCCTTGGGAGAAACGACAGTAGGTCAGGCCGTAAATCTCCTCTCCAACGATGTTAACCGATTTGATGTCGCAATTATTTTCCTACATTATTTATGGATTGGACCTCTGGAAACTATAATTGTTACTTACTTTATGTACCAAGAAGTCGGCGCCTCTGCTGTAATCGGCGTTGCAACACTTCTCATGTTTATACCATTACAAGGTAATAAAAATGTAAAAACCTGTTGGGAAAAATCCGGAAAAGCTACTTCTCTCTTTTAATCATTTTTAAACATGTTTATAATTATTTGAAGAGATAACACTTTTTGTGAAATTAGTTGAATGAAATTTTATCCTTGCAGGATTTTTGGGCAAGAAATCCTCGGTGCTGAGATTACGTACAGCGATTAGAACTGATGAGAGGGTGAGATTAACAAACGAGATAATTAGTGGCATTCAAGCGATCAAAATGTACACTTGGGAGAAACCTTTTAGTGCTTTAATTGAAAAAGCAAGAAGGTAAACATGTTGCTCTTGAACCTATTATCTAAGATGCTTCTGTTTGTTTCACCAATTTTTTCTACTCGTTCAGGGTATATACATTCTTATTTTTTCAGGAAGGAGATTAATGTCATAAGCGGCACTTCGTATATCAGGGGTATGATAACGTCTTTTATTATGTTCTCAACAAGATTATCTCTCTTCATCACGGTTTTGGCTTACGTTCTTTATGATCAACATATCACAGCCGAGAAAGTCTTTATGTTGACTGCATATTACAATATTCTTCGACAAACTATGACCGTCTTTTTTCCCCAAGGTAATCTAGAGTTTGTTGACTTTTTCTGTTAACAGTGACTCTATCAAAGTTAAAAGATTTTTGAAAATAGAGAATTTATTTCAAATTCTTGGAAAAAATTTGCAATTAATATTTGTTTAATTAATTAATTTCTGATGCAACTGATCATCTGACTAGATCATTAAGAAATTTATCATCATTTTTCCATTAGTGATGACTAACTAGTCTTTAATTTATGCGAATTTGATGCAGTGGAAGTTAGTTTATGTATATAGCGTGATTTCTGCAAAAGCTTTTAACTTGTTAAAGTTTCACGTAAATCCGAAACATAAAAATAAGTTGATATTTATTGCTCGAAAGTATTAACGTGCAGAATGCTAATAATATTTTTACTTCAGGAATAACGCAAGTAGCGGAAGCTTGTGTATCTATTCGACGTCTCCAAAACTTCATGAGGTACGAAGAAGTTCCTCAAAGGGAAGTACACAAGTTTGACAAGAAGATAAATAAAATAGACGAGTTTGGCAGTAATAAAGTTGATGAGAAGATGGAGGAACATGAAGGCTCAGTATTAATAAAAAATGGCTGTGCTAGGTGGCTGGAAACTGATAGAGAGGACACGTTACATAGTATAAATTTACATGTAAAACCGGGCAGCTTGACCGCTATTGTCGGACAGGTTGGAGCTGGGAAATCGAGCTTATTGAATGTGATATTGAAAGAACTGCCTCTGAATGAAGGAATAGTACAGGTTTATATTTTTTTCCAAGTAGAAAACTACTTGTCTAATCAATATTACTTTGATTGATTCTTTTATGATTACCAGGCAATTAAATATCGATTTTATGTTCTAGGTCAAAGGTAGTCTTGCTTATGCTAGTCAGGAACCCTGGTTATTTGCTGGTTCAGTTAGACAAAATATTTTATTTGGCAGAAAATACGAACAGTTTCGTTACGAACAAGTTATAAAAGTCTGCCAGTTAAAGAGAGATTTTACCTTGTTGCCTTATGGTGATAAAACTATTGTGGGAGAAAAAGGAATCAGTCTCTCTGGTGGGCAGCGAGCTAGGTTAGTGGATATCAATTTTCTTAAATGTAAATAAATCCCCTTATTATGAGAGATTCATTATATACTCTTGACACATTCTTTGATTTTTTTCAAGGTTGCATGCACATCGCAATTATTTTCAACCATCAGCAAATAGTAATACATTGATATTTTAACTATCGTTCACAGATCTATTATATATTAAAAGTAATGCTTGAAGTACTTAAACCTCAATTGCGACTCTAGAGTTAATTTATTATTTTTCCATCTAAAAATTCTGTTGTAGAATAAACCTCGCAAGAGCTGTTTATGCAGACGTGGATATTTATTTATTCGACGATCCATTGAGTGCTGTCGACGCACATGTAGGAAAGCGAATGTTCGAAGATTGTATCGATAGGCACCTGCGAAACAGAACGAGAATTCTCGTTACTCATCAGCTACAGTATTTGAGGAATGTGGATCATATTGTCGTCTTGAAGGATGGAATAATTCAAGCTGAAGGGTAAGTTTCTTGAGTCATTACTATTACACATTAACGTAGAACAAACAAATTTTTTTATAAAAATGCAAGTATAAAATTTACATTTCAAATTGACTTATGATAAATCACTGTTAGTAAGATCTGAATAATAAATTAAACGGAGTAGATTAAAATATAACATTATGCAACTTTTAAATCAAGTTGATTTTTCGCTGCAGCTCTTTTCAAGAATTGGGAAATTTGGGAGTCGATTTCGGTCAACTCTTGGAATCGCAAACACAACAAGTAGACGAACAGACTACTTCTACGCCTGGCAGCAGATGTACTTCAAGACAAGGAAGTGTCAGTTCCATCAATTCATTCATGATGAATGATGTCACAAAAACATCCATCGAACCGGAAGAGGTTCGTATTAAATCGAGAGAATGTAAATGGCTATTAAATCACATTATAAGTATTATAAAATATTCTATGAATCTTATGTACAGGAAGCAGAGATGCGAACTAAAGGCAGCGTCGGTGGATGGGTTTACAAGGGTTATTTTAGAGCGGGAGGCAACTTTTGCGTGATATTCACGATTTTCTTGCTCTGTATTTTGACTCAATTAGCAGCCAGTGGCGGAGATTGGTTTATTGCTCAGTGGGTCAATATGGAAGAGAAAGTGAGTATTTTGAACAATATGTACTCAATTAATTTATTGATTAGTAGAATCGATATTTTTTCTCCAGTTACCAGGAAACTATACTTACAAATTCGAAAGCTTTCTTACTATGTAAATCAAAATTGAGAATAATAACTGCTAAAAAGGTATTCTAATTTTCAGTCGGAGATAAGAGGATCCGAAGTGATCCGTTGGGAAGGTCCATTATCTCGGGAGACCTGTATTTACATCTACTCAGGCTTAACTGTCTTGACAATCGTCATAACACTTGTACGTTCATTCTCTTTCTTCTCGATGTGCATGAGATCCTCTAAGAGACTCCACGATCGAATGTTCCGCTGCATCAGTAGAGCAACCATGAGATTTTTTAACACTAACTCTTCAGGCCGAGTTCTTAATCGATTTTCGAAGGACATGGGTGCTATTGACGAAATGCTTCCGATTGCCTTAATTGACTGCGTGCAGATCGGCCTTTCACTTATCGGAATCATCGTCGTCGTCGCTGCCTCAAATATTTGGCTCCTGATTCCAACCTTCGTCATTGGTATTATCTTCTATTATTTAAGAGTCTTTTACCTCGCCACGAGTCGCAGTGTCAAACGTCTTGAAGGAATCAGTAAGTATTTTAGATATCAGAAGATCTAAAGATTATCAAAGAATTGAATTAAATAATTTAAATAAAAAATTTTTCAAGAATTGATTGATATTTTTTTTTTCTATTAGCACGATCACCAGTATTCGGACACCTGAATGCAACTCTTCAAGGGATGACTACAATTCGAGCCTTCCAGGCTGAAGAAATCCTCACCAAAGAGTTTGATCATCACCAGGATCTTCACTCATCAGCCTGGTTTATTTTTATAGCTTCTTCTCGCGCCTTTGGATTTTGGTTGGACATATTCTGCCTGTTTTACATCGCGCTCGTGACTTTGAGTTTCCTCTTTATGGGAGGCGATGAGAAGACTGAAGGTGGCAACGTGGGATTGGCGATTACTCAGAGCATTGGACTCACTGGAATGTTCCAATGGGGAATGAGACAAAGCGCTGAATTGGAAAATCAAATGACTTCAGTCGAACGAGTTCTTGAATACAGGTTAGTAGAAATTCTTTCTTAAACTTATTCTCGAATCATCTCACAATTATCAATTTCCATCAGCAATTATTTCATCAACAACTTAAATTTTTTAGCAACATCGAGAGCGAACCAGCTCTAGAAAGTACGCCTGACAAAAAACCACAAGATGGTTGGCCACATGAAGGAAAAATCGAATTCAAAGAAGTCTTTTTACGATACTCACCTGTGGAACCCCCAGTTTTAAAGAACCTGAACTTTGTGATTAGTTCAAGAGAAAAAGTAGGAATTGTGGGTCGCACAGGTGCTGGAAAATCATCTCTAATCTCCGCCCTTTTCCGCCTTGCAATTGTGGAAGGTCGTATAGAAATTGATGGAGTGGAATCTGGAGAAATTGGACTTCACGATCTACGATCAAAGATCAGCATCATTCCCCAGGAACCATTCCTCTTTTCTGGAACTCTTCGGGCCAACTTGGACCCCTTCAACTCTTATCCAGACCACCTTCTGTGGCAAGCTCTTGAGGAGGTTGAACTTAAAGAAATGGGACTTGATGCTCATGTGAATGAGGGTGGAAGTAATCTGAGTGTTGGTCAAAGACAGCTGGTCTGTTTAGCCAGAGCTATTGCCAGAAACAATCCCATTCTTGTTCTCGACGAAGCCACTGCGAACGTCGATCCTCGAACTGACGAATTAATCCAAAAAACAATTCGAACAAAATTCGAAAAGTGCACTGTACTTACGATCGCCCACAGGCTAAACACAGTCATGGACAGCGATCGCATTTTGGTCATGGATGCAGGAACTGTTATGGTAAGCAAAATTTGTTTAAATCCGTAATCAAAATTTTAATTCATAATATAGTATATTTCATTTTATATTTGTTTTTCAATGTAATTTTAAATTAATCTTGAATATTTTCAACAGGAGTTTGATCATCCACATCTTCTGCTACAAAAGGAAAGTGGTAATTTAAAGAGCATGGTGAGAGAAACCGGAAAGTCAATGGCGGAAGCCCTGGCGGCAGTCGCTCAAAGAAGCTATAATCTGCGACACTCGTCGACTCCTCTTTGAAGTCTTGAGACCTTAGACTTTTCAAAATATAGTTCACACACGACCTAACGTCGTAGCGAAATAGAGAATCACTCATATTTTTATTTAAATACATTGTAGTACAGATATTATTGTGTTCTCGTCTTAAAAGGGCGGCCTTTCATCAATCAATTACATGCGATTAATATTTCAAAATATTCTTTACATGCATGATTTTAACTGTGCAGAATGACAGGTCGTTTTATCAAATCATGCAAAAGGATATTCGATCGCAAGTAGACACAAGCACAGACTCAGTATTATTATATATCGATTTTGTATCTGATTTATCGCAAGAATAATTTTGTCGATCTGCGAATCAAGATTGAGTCACACGGAAGTGCACTTATGAAGTCCACTTTTATATCGTCTTTTTGTAGCTATGATCAAAAAAAGTTATTTTTCTATTACACAATTGCGAAGATCATCGAATGCATCGGAATATCATCAGATTTTTTTAGCGTTTTTGTGTATGTTTGTATGGATGGTTGTGTGAGAGATTGTGAGTTTAAGGAGCTTAAAATATTCGGCCTCTGGTGTTTATTCTATATTTGTTCGGTAAAATGAAATTTTAATTACGTAAATAGATATCCGACGACTAGACTTACCGGTTCTCAGCGATTGTAAATCCTATTAGATAGGATAAATACTTAACTTATATACAACGTAAAATAATTTGCAATGTCCTTTATAGAGAGTCGCAGATTTTGAAACTCAAGAATTTACTTATAATAGGTGCAAACAAACAAATGTGCGAGTTTATGAAATTAAAATGAAACTATTTTTTAAAAGTAATTTGCAATTTATGGAATTAAAAATCGAATTTTATAACGATATTTCCAAAAAATTATTATTGTTCTGAGCTCCAACTTTTTAATGAGATTTCTTAATATAGAAATTGTTATATGACAAAAAATTGTAGCAACAGCGTAGCATAATATCGTTCTTAATTTTTTTGTACTTATGTCTAAAGAATTACTTAATCTACATTTTTGTACATACATATATATATATATCCATCATACATTGGGCGAATCAAAACGTGGCTGTTTATTCTATAATATTAGGTTGTATTTTGTTATGTAGCTATACGTAAGTGCTTATTTTAAGCAAAAGTGCCTAAAAAAGAATCGTAAAACATAAATAAATTCAATTATTTACCTTACTATTGTTGTTGTTTTTAAATATAATATTTATATACACAAGGGTGGATCCAGAAATTGAATTTGGGGGGGGGGGGATTCGAAAAGTTATGAAGGGGCTACTTTGCAATAGCTGCGTGCATGGTCAAAAACATGAGTCAAACTTGCAATTCAAGAAGCTTGGGGGGGGGGCGATCGCCCCACCGTGGATCCGCGCCTGGAATACTCTCAATCCTAATATGTATTTAATCAGAACTTTTTATACAGGGCGATCAAAATGAATGGAGAAGAGCTAAACATACTTCTGCTCCTTTCAAACAGAATTCAAATGTCTGTCAAAACAAATAAGGTACCGCGAAATTTAATTTCCATTACTTCACTTCTATGTTTAAGACTGATTATAATGGTTGGCATCATACTTTTAATTAAAATTTATTTTAACATTCAAATAGCCTATTTTAATGAATTAAAATGAATTTCGACACATAAAGTTGCATAAAGTGACTTTTACACACATAAAGGTTCTTTCACACTCCGCAAAAAGCAAGCACGCGCTTGCGTATCTTTAGGCGGGAAGATTTGAATTATAATTTTTTTATTTATATATTGATAGAAAATATTCAGTTAACCGGTGTTTTCTTTTTTGGATTTGTAATTTTTATCTCTATAATAAAGAAAACACCGTTCCGCCAAATTGACAGAACGGTGATATCTTTTTTGCTGTTGTAATTTGTATAATTACAATGAAAAAAAAAAAAAAACTTCCGCCAATGGACATGGTGGTAGTAACACTGTTTTGGTTTTGCCGAAAATAACCTCTTGTCTCTTGTCACTTTGCAATCTTTGCATTTTTTCTTGGAGCAATTCTTCAGCCACGTGGGTCGTGGACATCGTGGTGATATATTCTGTTTATTAAAATTATCTAAGATAAATTAATATCACGTTTGTAGTTCAATGCATGTGTCATCTGCTTTTTAAGTAGAATGATTCAAAATCATGAAAAACTTTAGGTGAGTTGTAAAGAATCATTGTTTATTATAAAATCCTCATCTTCTTTTATTGTGAAAATTATGAACACGAATAGTGTTGTTTATATACATTTTCTAATTACAAAATATTAAAAATTCGTGATTTTAACCAAGAAATTGGTTTTTATCAAATTTGTTGAATACTTAATTCACATTTGTTTTTTGTAAATAAACTAATACATACGTAATAGATTCGTTTATCATCTAATTATATAACTCCTCTTTTTTCATTTTAAGATTTTTCGTTCTGAAGAAAAACACCAATTTCAAGAAATCAGACTCAAGTCTCAATCAGATGTGATGTCGATGATGAAGTTTGCTGCGTTGACAAAAAAACTCGCTGACTGACTCTTCTCTCTTTACTCCAGATTCTTCCATGAGACGATTCTAATTCACCAAAGATGGGCTGCCTCGGATTTTATCGAAGAAATATTCTCAGATGTCTCCACGTCGCCATTGATTTCGACATTCCATCGCTGAGCTTATCGCTGAGATTTTTCAACGTGAAATGTTGTTTTAAAATCCTCATGAAAAGACCTCCAATTATCAATCAATATTGATTCATTTGAAAGATAGTCATTATACTTTAATACTAATCATTTTCTCCTTTATTTCATCACATCATTATGGTAAAAATCACAGATTTTTTCCTTCATTTTGTTATTTGAAGCGTGTTCTCATGCTTCATTTAGTTCACTTTTTTTACTCCCTTATCACTGTAAGTTGAAAGTGAGAAAAGAAACTTTTTGTAAAATCCTCCATTAGCTCGAAAATAACCATTATTAAATTCTATTAATTGTTCCCCTGTTGGAATTCCACTGGAATTTACTTTTGTAAAATCCTCCAGTAGCTCGAAAATAACCACTATTAAATTCTATTAATTGTTTCCCTGTTGGAATTCCACTGGAATTTACTTTTGTAAAATCCTCCAGTAGCTCGAAAATAACCATTATTAAATTCTATTAATTGTTCCCCTGTTGGAATTCCACTGGAATTTACTTTTGTAAAATCCTCCAGTAGCTCGAAAATAACCATTATTAAATTCTATTAATTGTTCCCCTGTTGGAATTCCACTGGAATTTACTTTTGTAAAATCCTCCAGTAGCTCGAAAATAACCATTATTAAATTCTATTAATTGTTCCCCTGTTGGAATTCCACTGGAATTTACTTTTGTAAAATGCTCCAGTAGCTCGAAAATAACCATTATTAAATTTTATTAATTTTTTTCCTGTTGGAATTCTAATATTCCACCGACTGGTTTTCTAATTTCCTTAATTAACTTCCTTAATTAATTAATTCTAAAATTCACTCTTCATGGTGACATTTTAGTAATCTTATTTCTTTTCCTTGAAGCTCATGTATACTGTATAGTGAAATTGTGTAAAAGAGAATTAAATGGATATGACTTAGAAATTTATTTTTCGTAAACTTAATACCTATGAATTTTTTAATTTAATACGAATAAAAAATTTATTTATTAGGCACTGACAATTCTTACTTATTCCGTAACAGAAGACACTTCCTGTTTATTATTATTAAGTTTCATCTGTATAAGCTGTATTTTATTAGGCAAATTGTTCATTTAAGTGAAATTTTGTATTAAATAAAAAATATTTTACTTACTTTGCAATGTTTTCCTTTTTAACACTTTCACAGAATGAAAATAGAAATTTTAATTACATTATTGTTATTATTAATTATCATAATTGGGGTTTTGAACGAATTAATTACAATTTTTTTACAAGAAATAGTTTCCATTTCAAGATTCCAAGTTTCCATTCAGATTCAGAAAAAAAAATTTTAAAGAACAAACTTTGAATGTTATTTAAGAAAGATAATTTTTTAACAAAAAGACTTTTATTCATTTCAAATTACAATTTTTTCATCTGATGATGAAAATATACAAATAAAGACAATAAAGTAGAATTTTTATAATCGTATTACGTTTGTCTGATAAAGATAATTATTAAGAATAATAGCAGAAACCATAAAGCTCGACGGACAACTTTTTCACTTTAATAAAACAACAATCACATCAATTTTGTTCATTAAAGAAGAAATATAAAACGAAACGATAAAATAATTCTTTAACCTATTGTAGAAAATGATATTCTTCCATGAAGAATTTAAAATAAACAGTTATATCGATTTTACATCCAATACCAGTATTGGCGTCGTAAATTTTCCAATTTGCTTCAAATTAACACAGTGGACTATAAATTAGAATTTACGTATCTTCTCCAATAGAATTGTCTGATAATGAAAATTATTAAGAATAATAGCAGAAATCATAAAGCTCGACGGACAACTTTGTAACTTCAATAAAACTATAATCACATCCATTTTGTTCGTTAAAGAAGAAATATAAAACGAAACGATAAAATAATTCTGTAACCTATAGTAGAAAATGAGATTCTTCCGCGAAGAATTTAAAATAAACGATTATATCGACTTTACATCCAATACCAGCATTGACTTCGTGAATTTTCCAATTTGTTTCAACTTAACACAAATACTTCTAGACTCTTCTTTCCTCATTGTTGACTTCATCAAGATTATTTTGACTCAAATCATTATAAATAGCTACGAACTGATTTTCATAAAAGATTTTGTCGCCTATTGGACTTCTTTTCGGTCTCAAACTTGCGAATCGATTCCTCTCAATTTTCGAATTGGTTTCGAACTTCCAGTACATTATGTTATGATCATCTACAGCTTCTTGTTCGGAAAATGCGGTAAGAATGAAGGGACATTGCAATTTAGCAACCTTCAAAATTGAAGTTTTCCAGGAAGGATAGGCGATTAATCCGAGGTTAAACCCAATAATGATATCAGGTTTTGTGAAATATTTCCCATCGCAGTAAGTTTTATAAAGTGTACTATGGATCTCAACTTCTGCAGTTTTTCCCATGGAGGTACACTCATCACATAGATACAATTTATTACCTGAAAAAATAGAATCAAGTGGAATAAATGAAATTTCCTGAAAGCAGAAACAATTTTGTACCTTAAAAAGGTACGAAATTTAAAGCAATCTACCGTTTTTTAAAGGATCCTGATTTGAAAGTTCAGGACCCACGAGCGTAACTTTCAGCTTCATCAACTGAGGCAACCAATGAAACAAAATTTCCCACTCGATCATGGATTTTTCTTCACGCTTGCTTGCTCCAATCACGTGAATAATCAATTCTGCTCGAGGCTTTAAGTCAATTTTTTCCATCGCATAAAGCAGAGTCAAAGGTCTGGTGAAATGTTGCGATACGTACATTTTCATGTCTTCGAGTGGGATATCCAGTTTAAAGTCTTGACGAGGTTTATAAAAAATATCCAAATATTTCTGCATCGAATTTGGAAGCCGCGTTACTTCTGAATCGCGTGGAGTAAATTCCATCATCCTTGGAACTGGATATTCTTGAAAGAGTATAGCAAAGTAATCTAGATCGAAACATGACTTGTAACGAGAGCAGAAATTCTCGTGAGCTGGGTCACCTTCGTGATTTTTGCAAAAGTTTGCATGTGGACATTTAGGGCAGGGTTTCAACAAGTCTGGATCTCCCTCGAGACAAACTTCACAGACTTTTGAATACTCTATCATTTCATTCTCGTAAGGTTCTAATTTTCTTTTCAAGAACGTTTCCATTAAATAAATCAGATTCGCTTTCGTGACGATTTGCCGTTTTCTTAGTCGATCTTCCTGTGCTTGATACATATCAAGATTATCAGACATCTGCTTTAATTTGTTAATATTTTCGCAGAAGCTTTTGTGCAAGGGCCAATGCATCTTTTGATGCTCTCGACTACAATAATAAATCATTTTACAGTTGCCACATTTTTTTAAGGGAAGTTCATTGTCGTGGCGATGACAAACATGGCACAAATTGGAATAAAAGAAATGTCGTGAAAACCCCCGTTGCACTTCGATTTTCGTAGCTGCATCAACCAATTCAAGGCAAGGGATGGCAATTGAACACTTTTTCATTTTGCGCTTTTTTATTAGTTACTTAGTAGATATAATAATTAAGAAAAAAAGGGAGACGCAAAAAACACAGTGGCCAGTGACAAAAAAGAGGTTGTGTTTGTTTTGATCAGACCTGCCAACCTAAAGAACAAAAATTTAATTACCAACAAAATAATCACATTATATTTTATTTTCTGGTAATTTATTGAATATTTCTGAACTAATAAAAACAAAACATTATTTTGATATTTCAATTAATTTTTTTAATGAATAACGCTTACCGTTTTTTAAAATTTCATAAAAAATTTTTATTCTCTGAAACATTTTGAAAGATTGGCTACTCTGAGTGCGATCAGCTGACTGCGTTTCGCACATGGATGCATAATAGAAATTCTACAAGCTGCAATTTGTACTGAAAATGTAAATAAATAATGGTGCTACAGTTCCTACAAAGCTTTGTCATTGTCTCGAAGACGAGCTCCAAAGTTTAAAAAGAAAAGAAAATTACCTGCTGCTTCAATTTAGAGGAAAGTCGCCCAACTGAAAACAGGATGGAAATCAAGACTTCGATTATGTTTCACCTACACTGAATCGGAGACGGAATTGATTAATTGCCGTAATTGTCCGAATGCTTCGTTTTGCAAAAAACATGCTGGAGATTTAAAGCATTTTCTACTTTAATCCAAGTTCGATTTTCATATGGAGATACTCGGTTGCCAACGTCGATAAAAGAGTTTCTTCAGACTTCTGTTATGGATACGTCTTTCGAATTTAAAATATATTTACGTTCTGTCGCATTTTTCAGTTTTAATTTATCCGTAAAAAGTGTGTCTAATCATTTCCATCAAATAATTAACAAATTTGAACCTTTTTCAGGTGAACAAAGAGTGTATAAAACATTTGGAACGTCCCGAGCTCCGGGAAGTTTATTTATTAGACGTCATAAGCAAGCCACTGACTCTTCTTCACGACGTGGTACAAAAACTTAAGCTCCCAACGAAATCAAGTTTCGTTATTCACATCATAGGTTCCGATGCAGAAGACGTTGGAATGTCAATTTGGGAAGTTATTTTTCATTGGCTTCTTGCTGTAACTGAATTCGGGATTGCTTTCATCGGACCTGTGTTGGACGCGAAAAAAACCTACACTAGCAAAAGCTTTGCAAGAAGTGCTGCAGAAAGAAGAAGGAATGGAATTTCGAGACATTTAATGAAAATTACGAGATTTACAGTCCTATAAGTGTCTATGCCCTGAAGCCAGACATCGTCATTGGAATATTGGATACAATATTGTTCCTTTCGCATACACAATCTGGTCGAATAATATTGACAAATAAATTACCATGCAATCACCTCTAATTCTAACAGCAGCTTCAGAGATTGAAGCCTACTAGATAAAAGTATGTTGGAAAAGTACTTGATAATTTACAACGACTTGTATAATTTATCGAAGGAGTCATATTCTGATAGCTGTATTACTCCTGATACCGCGAATTTCTCTATAGTAAAATTGCAAGATCTAGCATCAAGTTTCATGTGTTTTCACACCGAAAAATATCACACCGATATTGCGAAAAAGGAATCTGGTAAAAAGGCTGGTTCAAAAGAGAAGACAGCACCGATGACTCAGAGCGATTGAAGACTCAACAAGAGGTACGTTACAAGCAGAACTCAAGAGAAATTTTAAGTAAAATTTTCTAAGTGAAGTACTACGTAATTAATTGATGTTTCGAAACTGATTTTAATTTAATCTTAAAAATTTTTTGTGGCAGAAGCCAAGAATATTTGTAAGATGTGAGGAAAATTTACATTTTTATACCATAACGAAGAAAATGATTACGAACTTAAGTTCAGGGGCGGACCCAGGAGGAAACAGAACAGTAGAGAACCAATGGCATAATGTCATTTCTGATATAGCCCATCGCTTAGTTAGTTAGATCCTTTGATTGCTCGTTGGTCTCTCGGACTGTTCAAAAAGGAATTTAAGAAACAGACCAGATAATACATATTTTATTTATGGGAAAGTGAAGAAGTTTAATTCATAACAATGAAGTTTCAAGTGCTAACGTTTTTTATAGGATTTATCTTCATCCTTAACTTGCAAGGAACAGTTTTCTCTTCCGACCGGAAGATAAAACGTAAGTTTTTGTTCAAACGAACAAATAGGTCTACTTTCAAATATCAGTTTTTCATCTCACGAACATAAATTGTATTATGAAATTTGACTATCATTGAAATTATAGTTGGTTCTTAATTAATTTCATGAATATCAATATTTTTAGATTCAAATCGTTACAAAATATAAATAGCAACAGAAGCAACCCATGTAAACAGAATCTGCTTTTGTTTTCTTTAAATTATTATCAAGTTTAAATGATTATTCTAAATTTTTGGAATTCTGATTCGTATTACATATTTGAGGAAAAATTAATGTGACAAATAAGTTTTGCTAAGGAACAGTTTTGCATATTTTCTTCACTTATGAATGAATAGTTTGTTTACATTTTTGTCTGCTCTTATCACGTACGTATTCAAAGACCTTTATTTATCTGTTTATATTTTAGTGGCTCAATTTAGGACTGAAAAAATATTTTCATCGAAAATTTTCAATTCTAATAATTCTAATAATTTTATTTATAATAAGAAAATATCTTCTTTACTTTTTTTTGAGAAGAGAGTTCCATAATGAGTAATTTTTCTACAAAAATCGAAAGCCTAGATTACTCTTTTTTTTTATATTAAATTAATGATTGCTAGGCGCATATGCTTTCAAAATAATTATGGAAATTGTTATGCTCTTTTTGTTCGTAAGTAAAATATTGTTTTGTGGACGATTCCTTGCATTCTGAATGGATGAAGCCTGCTGGTTCATGTCCAATTTTAGATGATTTAGATCATGAAGAAATAGAATGCATTATTGCAACTGATAGGTAAATATATATAATTTTATATACATATATTGGTATGTGGAATATTATTTTAATCTGTAATTTTCAATCTTCAAACAGAGCAACTTGTCTCCGACATTTAATAAACAACCAAACAGATTTTATGATTGCGGAACCAGAAGACCTATTAATCCTTGCAATGTATAACAAGTTTAATAATCATATTTTAATCACAAGTGAAATAAGAGAATATGAAGAAGGTAAAGTTCATGAAATTTCGTTATATAAAATCTACTTCTTCTCGTCCCTAGTTGATATTTGTATCAGAAAGATCCAACTATTTGTACGGAAATTTCGGTACGCGTAGCCACGGCTTACTTATAATTTATTATATTTAAACTAGTTTAATTCGGTCTTCAGAACTATATCTTATGATTTTCTTTCTTTTAGCAAAATCACAATACAGTATGGTTGTTTTAGTTCAAAAAGGTATAGAACATTTGTCGCAGACTAAAAAAAAGCGGTTTTGTTCTCCTGGATTTGATCCGAACTTTTTATCACAGGATTTCGTAAAAGTTAGTATGTAGATAAAATTTGAAATTGATTTTATATAACTCAATATATGTAAATGTTCAGAATAATATTAATTATTTCCTTTTACAGTATTTTGAGAATAAGATTATTCCTCGACAATGTGATCCAGAGAAAACTGTACTAGAGAATAGAATGTCCGGTTTATCTGAATACTTTGGTACGGGTTGTGTTAGTGGTTCATGGACCCTGGACTCAAAACTTGACGCACAATTGAGTAAGTTGATCTTATATATGTGGCAAAATTAGAATTTTAAATTCAATTTTAAATTCTTTATTATATTGAAAGGCATTTGGTGTAAAGCTGTCCATTGTTGAAAGGTTATTATTTAGAATTGCTTACATCGTGAAATTATTTGCTTGTAGATATTTTAAATACTTAATTATCGAAAACTACTAATTTGAAATTGTAAAATTGTCTAGTCTTAAAATTTACAGTTATTATACAATTTTGAAGCGATACGTAATATAATAATTTTCACTGTCAATCGGTTCTTTTTTAGTATAATTTCATAAGAAAGGTGTAATTCTATATGTAATTCAAATTATATACCCTTATGTTTTTTTTTAATTGGATCTTTTGAATTTATGTAATTAAATTATCCGCATTTATTTAGAAAATAATTATAGCAGTCTGTGCTCATGGTGTCAAAAACCTAATTCCTGTTCGACCAGTGACGCATTCTATGGAAAAGCAGGTGCCTTAAGATGTTTTCTTGATGATAGTGGAGACGTGGCGTGGACTAGCTTAAACTTTGTTGGGAATCGTTTTGAGGTAATTTATCCATTATAATTTTAAAGATCTCAAGGATGTAAAATTTTTCAGCTTATCTGAAAGTTATTCCTAAATAGTATTAGAAAATAAGTTTAAGTAAAAACTTACATCCAGATAAATTAATTCGTTTCATTTCAATATTGATGTTCCAGCCTTTACAACACAGACGGCGCGAGTTCCACTACCTTTGTCCAAATGGCACCGCGACCGATGAACCTTGCATTTGGTTGGATGTTCCGTGGGAGACGGTTATAACTAAGGCGTAAATGAATTTTTACTTTAATAGGCTTTCCAACAATCATTTTCTAAAAAAAAAGAAGCATTTTAGAGACTACCTATAAATTAATTTCAATCATGAATTCGTTTTTTTAACTTTCAGGGATTCTGCTCAGAAAGTCATGGCATTTATAAAAGATGGTTTTTATTTTAAAGATGTTATGAGGCTTTTTATCCACAAAACCTATGAACTAGATAAGTTCAAAACACCATTTGACTATTTGCAAGATTCATGTAATACATTATTTTTGATGAATTATATTTAAGTTTTCCATAAGCCATAAGTTGTCCGTAAATAATACTTTTTTTTTACAGTTCCTGAATATCTGTCTACAACAGATCATGCGAAATGTAGGAAAGATCGTACTGTAAAGTGGTGCGTGGTGACAAAGTTAGAGACTGAGAAATGCAAGTGGATATCGTATTCGGCTCAAACTCATGAACTAGAGCCCTTGATTGAATGCGTGCAAGAGATTAGTAAAGAGAAATGTATTAAATCTGTAAGAAATGGGTGGACCGATATTTTTTCAATAAAACCACAGCTGCTCTCGGAGGCGAAAAAGTAAGTAGTCTAAAATATGAGAGATTATATTATTAAACCTACAAATACTAAATTCTATCTTGTTTCAGGGGAGGTCTTAAACCACTTTTACATATGGTAGGCAACGAAGCGATCGGTATGAGTGAAACAGCAGCAATAGTGCACAAATCCTCGAATATTACCTCACTCAAAGACTTGAAAAATGCCAAAGCTTGTTTTGGGGATTACGCAGATTATGGTAATAATTGTATATTATAATAAATTTTTTTTCATTATTTTTAAAATCCTCAAAATGTATTTCATGTTGAATTTGTAATTTACAGGATGGAATACTTTTATCTATTTAATGAAAAATATGACTGGCGATAAAGATTGGGTCTGCAAAGATAAGAAAATGTTTTCCGAGTATTTTAAGGAAAGCTGCGTAAATGAATTGAGCGAGAAAAATTTTACTTTCCCAAGGAATCTGTATTCATTATGTTCCAAGATTTCAAAAAGTAAGAATATTTTTTCGATTCGAGTTCTTGTAACTCGCTGAAATAATTAACCAAGTAAAATTTAGAAATTGGGTATTACGTTTTCTTCACTTTTTTTCAGACATAGGTAATGAAAGTATGAGCTGCTCGATGGCAACTAAGGCGAGAAGAGATTCTACAGAGCAACAGTTCAAATATTCTGAGATAACAGGTAATTATAATTTCCCTTCTATTTATTTATTTGTTAAAGATCTCATTTTCATTGCAAAATATGAAATAAAAATAAACGACTTGAATATTTTATATTTCAGAGTGTAAAACCGTAGATGAAGCAATGCTGAGCTGTTTGACTCAACATGGTGCCGATGTGGCATTTGTCAATCTGAGCTCAATGTATCAACATTCTTCTCGTATGTTTAAGATTTTTTGTTAAATGTTTTTCTAAAAAAATTTACTTTTAAAAAATTTCTTTTTCTAAAATAGATAATTATCTTTTACAGAACCATGGGGAACCAATTATAAACTACTTTGCCTCAATGGATCAATATCTAACGATAATGAATCGAAAATGTGCTACGCATCTTGGAGAAATTATGGATCGGTAAGAATCCACGAAATTCTTAAGGGTATGTGATACTTTACCATAAAAGCAATTTAGTCACCTTAACTTTACGCTCGCAATAATACATATTTTTAAAAAATATTTATTATTGCGAGCGTAAAGTTGGGGAAACTAAATTTGCTCTTATGGTAATTACCACATGCCCTTAATTTTCAGAATTTATTCTAAAGGAATATTCCCCCTACAAATAGCTAAAATTGTAATATGGGCATTTATGTTTTCCAACAGTTAATGGTCCATGAGAATCTGACACAGACTAGGAAAGATGAAATTTATCTATTGATGATGGAATTGGATAGATTCTTTGGCGAAGGTGAAGGACAAACGCACCGACCGATTTATCTCTATGGACCGTTTGGTGGAGAAAGCAGCGTTATTTTCCCTGTATGTAAATAAGTATCTTATGCTATACAAATGATTAAGTCGATTTTATATCATTATTTTCTGTAAATGAAATTTTTTTTCTAAGCTCAATTTTTTCACAATTAGGAAATCATTGTTTATAATTCTTACCAAATAATTTTTGTTCTTTATGCATATACATACTTCAAGTTTGTTAGATAAAACGTTAAATGAAAATGATTGACTTAAAAATTTGTTTGATTAATTGAACTATTTAGTTTGCCTACAAAATTATAACTTTTTCAGGAAGAGGCAATGTTTCTGGAACCAAGAGACTGTACGCTTCGCTGCAGTTTGGATTACGAAGAAATTGTTGAATATCTCTCAATCAATGAAGAGCTCTGCAGCGGATTCTCTTCGTTAGAAAGTCCACCTCTTAATGATTTTACGACTTATTTATTTGTTTTTATTCTCCTTTTAATCATTATAACGATAACTTCATACATATTATACATAAAATATAAGTAGTCAAATTTTCTAATAAAAGAAACTAAATTTTAAACTGTATTGCCTATAACGTAGTTTCCCATGTCAAAAATTAAATGAATAAATAAGTTATTAGTGCACATAAGTGTTAAATTGATCAAAAAATCAAAGCTGCAACAGTCTGCAATAAGTGGTAACTTTTGTTAGTGTAACAGTCTTTAGAATCTCGGCACGTCCGGTTGTTTGATTAAAATTATTTTCACTGATTATAATACCGCGACGTATCGTAGAAACGTGTTTATTTCTTCTAAGAAATCCTCTTGCTCAGAGTAGTAGAAGTCATTGTTCAATTTGTGGACTTCTACACTTCCTGTCTCGGTACCAATGGCCTGTAATATAGATTTCATTAATTTTAATTGGCTTTAAATATCGCAATTGTTTTCTTATTTCTTTACCAAATATTGATTGATCATATCGTGACTAGAATTGCAAGGCGATAGGCGAAGACTCTTCACGCGATCCCACCTTTTGGTCGATATTGTATACGTAGGAAAAATATCACTGTTGCTTAAATCCCAAATGTGAATCCTGGAGAAAAGAATTTCAATTTCAATTTGATTGTAAAATTTCTGGCAAGAATAAAAGTTATGAAATTGCATACTGTGAATGATTGTCCAAGACAAAAAATGTGAATGGTTTAGATTTCGACCATTGAATTGTTTTCACTGCAAAAGTACAATGATCGTTCTTTAATTGTAGAAGAGATTTTTCTACATTTAGAGAATGAAGGCGAATTGTTCCATCTTCACAACCAACCTAAAATGTAATTTTAGTTTTAAAAATTTTGGAAATTCATCGCGTTTAATCGTTTTAAGTGAAAAAATAACTCACCAAGAAGAAAGACTGCTTGAAAGGACATCTTTCGATACAAGTTGTGTTGCCACTCCAATCTGAAGAAGATAGCAAAATTAATTTGCTTTTTCAAATTTTCTTCATTTGATTGACTTTTTATATATTTTCTTACTTACCTAATTCATCTCCTTTGTATGAAAATGGATTTGTTTTGCTTCCTATGCAATTTGTGTGTAAAATATCATTAGTATTTGTAGAAATATAAAGATCGTTATTGTCTACACTATCAATATTCATATCGAAAAATTCCCTTAAGTTATTTTGTCTGAAAAGAAAAGAATATTTCTCATGAGAGAAAAAAAACTTTGAAAGTATCAAAATAGTTTGCGACATTAAAATGAATCTCACGTCTCGTTTTTGAAGAATAAAGGCACTTCTTGGCTTTTCACAAGTTTCACATCGCCCCAGTGCGATAATCCTAAATCTTGCGAATTTTTTGTCATTGTGTGTAAAACGCTCCATATGATTAAACTACCTTCTTCATCTAAACTACATATCTATAAGTAAGAAAGAAAATCCATAAAAATTGCAATGGAAATGTAATTTAAGTCTTCTAAAGTAAAACTACTTTATACTTCCAAATTGGAATTGCATCCAATTAAGGTTTAGATTCTTTCTAATTAGAATACTATTACATTTTCATCTTCAAATATTGTACTTTTTTGAAACAAGATTAAAATACAAATAAATGTTATAACTTAAAAACCATCTTACTTGAATTGGTAAAAACTTATTGCTAATTCTATCTAAGTCATCTTTTTCTATTTTAGATAGAACACGTAAGGCCACAACTTGAGATTTGTGTCCAGCTTCCAAACTTCCTGATGTTGTATAAGTAGATGTTCGTATCACCCAATCCATTTCATTATCTTTATCCGTCACTTTTTGATGCCACATTTCATCCTCTTTTAAATCCCATAAATTAATTGACCTATTAAGTAAAATCCACTTAAAAATTCTTTCTTTTTAAACTCATATCTTTTTTTAAACATATGTAGTTTTATCCTACCCATCTTGTAATCCAGCAAAAACGATACTATAACTAGTTGGATGAAAGCAACACGAAGTGATAGGACTCTGAGAATAAATAACTTTTGTAGGTCTCGACGGCTCAGAAATGTTCCAAACACATCCAATACAACAATCAGTTATATAATCTTGCTTGTTTGTAGTTTCAATATCCTATTATAAAATATTGTTAAGGGATTTTCTAATGAGACTATATTCTCCAACTTTTTGGATTGGAAAGTATTTAAATTTTGAATTTAAGTTACCTCATCTCCTGGAGCATGGATAGTGAGAAGAACTTTATTCAAAACCTCTGAGTAGACAATAAATGAAACAGGTCTGCCAGATAAAAAAGTTAAAGTATCTACCGACAATTTGATACATCCTGCGCTAAAAGGCATGTCGTGAGTATTTTTTTGAAGAACGTTGCCTCCGGATCGCCTTTCTTCCAATAAACAAAGCATAACTTTTCCGGCCCTCTCTAAAAATTCGTTCAACTGTAAAACATCGTATGCTGGAACCAAAGATGAAATTGATTCATCTTCTTCACTCCCAACTCCAATTTGTTCCTAAAAATTTTATTTATTATAAGATACAAAGAATTATTTTTTTTTCATTAGAGTCAATAGTACTAACCTTTTTAAACATTCTTATGTCTTCATTAGAATTAAGGTTTTTTCTACAAGTAATTGGAAACTGGGTCCATTTGTTAAGGCTTTGTATTTCCTCAGTTTGTGTTTCTACATCGAGGTTGTCTTCATTTGTTTGTGTGGCCATCTGAAAGTAATTTATTTAACTTTAGTACTTTCGTACTTTAACAATAAATATAAAATTCCTATACGGATTAAAAATCAAGTACTTGTTGGGTATTTAGTTTTCCGTAATTTCTAATGAATTCCTCATAAGCAATTGGTGCACTTTCATATAAAGACCATTCCACAGTATCCAATTTGATCATCGTCATTAATTCACGTCCTCTACTCAATTTCTTTGTTTCCTATTCAAACAAAATTATGGATTACAAAGCATTACTTTGATAAAATAACAATTAATATATTATTGAAAGATATTTAAAGTTCTAAAAAATTTAGAACCTGAGTAATAAAATATGGAATCTAACTTACTTTTTTTTCCTTATTTAGTTTAAGTAATTTGGAAGATTCAGAATTTTGTGAAAGAGGGGGAGATTTTGCAAAATCTCCAGACCGGCCATCTTCAAATCCTTCGTCCATCGACAATGGCAGAGATTTATTTTCAGACTGCTTCTCTTCTCTGCTCGAACAAATTTTGATCAGATAATGAAAAAGAACTAATTTCCAAAGTTATAAAAACGCATGCTAGTTACTCTGAATTTAGAGTTTTGGAATAAAGCGCATTTAGTAATTACAAAGGGATTTTATTTCTGTTGATATCTGATTTTAACTATTGCGAACCTAAAAGACTGGTTAACTGGTTGAATTAATTCCGGAAGGGGTGGAGTTTTTGGTCTACCAATCGGCACTGAATCAACTGACAATGATTCCATTTTTGCTGCTCTTTTTCTCGCCTCAGATAATTCAAAATGACCAGAATCCAACATTCTTTCCTCTTCGGTTTTTCGAACTTCATAACTACTCACGATTCTTCTCTGTAATTCAAGTTTTAAAGTTTAAGAAAAGTAGTTTCATCTAAATAAGTCAAAATCAGGTATATATTTACTTTCTCCATTGTTTTCATTTCAATTGGTTCCAGAACAGGACTGTCTCTAGATTCGTCTGCTTCTTCACTAATTGGCGAAGCATCGCTGTCTGTACATTCTTCAAAATCTGATTCGTAACTCTAAAAAAAAAAGGTAAAGTTAGAGAATACCATTTTGAATTTGTTGTTTTTTTAAACAGACCTAACGACATTAGAAATTCACACACTATTTTCATCAAAAAAAGCAAACTGGGTTTTAAAAACTTTTTAACTTACTTCAAAATCATCTTCGTATTCATAATCCTCATCAGAATCAGGTTTTGCTGCGCCTTCAGTTCCTCCTGATTTTTTTTCCAGTTGTTGTCTGGGTCCCATTGCAGAATAGAGAACTCTAACTTCACTAGGACTCAAAGTTCTAGATTTTCTTCGTTCTCTAGACGATTGCCTTTTGTGTTCCTGTTTCTCTTTAAGATTATCATTTCTATCAGTAATTTTCTTCGTTTCGAAAGTCTTAGATTCATTAGATTGCTTCGTTGATAAGGAACTAAGTTTACTGGCATTGTTTTTCGGCATGTAAACAGTACTCGAACCTCTCTTTTCTAAAGTTGCAACCTTGACCTCCTTAGGTTTAACTCTTTCTTTGGGTCTAGTAATTTTTATTCTCCGTTTTTCAATTTCCGTTTTTGTACTAGAAGGTGTTGTTCTACTTGAGGTTGACGATGTTCTAGAGGAATTAGAAACAGGAGCCTTGGATGATGAATGGACCCCATTTTTAAGGGTAGGTTTTGATTGAGAGAATGTACTATGTTTAGTAGTACTTTTAATTGATGATTTACTGACTGGGTTTTGAGCTGTTCTTGATTTACTGTCACCGCTTGCATTTTGATCTACCCGTCTTCTTTCTTTTTCTGTATCAACTTCAGATTTTGAGGCACGATCTAAAGTCTCTTGATTTTTGTAGATTTTCGTTCTCACTTGCGAACGGGGTGTAGGTCCAGTCTTGGATTCGGAAGTCTTTTTTATTGCTCCCTAAATAAGGTACAGATATTTAACAATAGATTTATACTTTGAGAGACAAATTTCACTGACCATGATGTTAAATAAAAGATTAGTATTATGTTTTTACTCCACGACAGTTTCAAATAAAATAACTGTATTTCACTTTTTAAATCTTATTACGGGACAACTGTGATTTTAGAATTCGATAAAAAATGCAGTTATCACTAAAAAAAAAAAAAGAAAATTAATCCAATTTCTAATAGAAAATGTATTTTGAGCCTGACCTTAATCTTAAAATAAACAGAAAAAACAAGTCAATGGTGCTATCGATTTTTATTGTTCAGCATAATTTTTAGATAAATACTTCCGTTTGATAAAACTCAATTTTATCATGAAATTAAAATGTCAAGGATGCTTTAGAAACTTTCTAATTAAATCTAATTGATTATTAACTAATATTTACCTAATTTAAAAAATAAATATAAAATCTATCTGCTACTATACACCAAAATTATTTTATCCTAAATAATATTAGCATTTTTTACAGACACTACATTCAATTTTTAACCTTAAAGTATGTACTTTTAATCATTATATGGATTGGGTAAATATTCATAACAAAACGTCGATAAAATCGTGACAAACTCTCGTAAGTTGATGAAATGCTTCGGAAAAACTATATTTTGAGTTCGTTAAAAATAACCCTGAAAATAATGATGTCATGCACCGAATAAAGAGTATATTTGTTTAAGATGCAGTATAAATGTTTTTTATGTCTTAAATATATTTTTATATTAAAAAGGACATACCCTATTAGACATTATGCAGCTAATTGATTTGTTTTGACATTTCTGACCGTTGTGAAGACGCCATGACACAACTACAGCGATATGAGCGCCTCTTATGGGGGGGTGAGTAAACTAAAATCCAAGGAGCATTTATATTCAAATTTTGTTGGACATTATTTCGCGCCAAAAAATATTTTTTAATAGAATATAATTTTATGTAATATAACACGTAAAATAAATTAGTATTGAATTAAAATTTCTTAATTTGATATAATCTGTATATTTTAAACACAATTATACTTGTTTTCTTCATTTTATATATGCTAATTTGACGACGAATTACTGCAACCCGCAATACATAAGAGTATGATAAGATGCTATTGAGGAGGCGATATGTCTTTTTCTTCTTTTAATTTATTTCTGGTTACACTGTTACAGCAATAATAAAAAAAACATTTGAACTAATTTTAACTCGAAGTTTAAAAACAATTAAAGGATAAACTTATATGTAAATTCATAATTCAGTGCTAATTTCAAGTTATAAAATTAATTTTTTAAATTGTTTTAAATTCTCAATGTCAAAATCCTAAAGTTATTAATCAATATTTTTTTTCAAGTGTGTAAATTATGCTAGGTACCTAAAAATAATAGTAAGGGTCTAAAATGGCTCCAAATTTCAGAGAAAATAGTCGAAAAATATTGTATGAATCAAATTTTAGAGGAGAAAATCAGAAATCTGGAAAATTAGAAGCTAGACTAAATGAAACTTCGAAATATCCAGTAAGATCAGAGGATCATAAGAAAACAGTTTCGGATTTAGTTTACCAATATTTGGGAAATCTTGCTAACGTAAATCATAGAAGAAAGCAAAGACATAATGCAAGAAGTATTTTTCATAGGGCTCATATAAGAAAACAACCTCGAGATCTTCATCCTGATCGACATATGATGGATTTATCCGCAGGATCAATTTCAAATTCCAATCTAAAATTTAATTTACCCACATATTTGCCCCTTACTTATGAAAATGCATTTAATCAGTTGCCAAGGTCATCTTCTTCTAGGGAAATCGTTGACGATTATGCCAAAGCTGTTGATGAAGGTATACAAATAAAAAAAATCAATATATAAATAAATCAATAAATTGTATTAAATATTTATGGCTTCAAAATTTGCAGGTAGAAATACAGCGAGAAAATACGTTTGTAAAGCACTTTCGTTTGCTGTCCATTCCGGATTTCTTGTTCCAACCGACAATAAAGGACAAATTCTTCGAGTTTCTTCAAATCTTTGTCTTTTTCAAACTGCAGAAAATATGAAAAATAATAAAATTGTCAAAAGAATACGGTACGATCCTGCATCTCTCAATAAAAGTAAAACAAAAAGGAAAATAAATAGTAATGTAAAAAAACGTTCTTTGAGACCTTCACGTACTAAACGTTTACGCCAAGTGAAGAGGAAAATAAAAAGAAAGAAAGCGAAGAAATACTAAAAAAAAATAGTTCAATACAAGAGTCAGTATTTTAAAAAAATGTATCTCGTGTATATAAAGTGTTTTCAGTATTTTCTAATCACGTGTTCTCTTTTTTCTGATATATATATATA
>JAUESH010000015.1:4349842-4377960 GCA_032275165.1 Synergus magnus | reverse complement strand
GAGTACACTCGCACAGTGCAGAGCAGATGCACTTGCTCGGAGTAGGAGCAGAAAAGAGCAGATAACCGAATTCGCTATAAGTTTTCTTTACAAAAGGTTGACCTAACCTAATCTGACAACAGTGTTGTTTGCAAACAAAACACATAAGGCACACAATAATTATACATTTTTAATGATCAGGTAAATAAGTGCAATTGCAAAGTCTGAAAAGCTTTAACAATTCAACTTTCTATTTATACCCTCCTTAATATCACAGATTTCACATACAAATACTTTGTATAACCTCAAATTTCACACGTTTCTCTGTATAGTATTTCTTTCATATAACTTTCATCAAATATTGAATTTCTTTCTAATTTATGTAAGTTATTTGTTTGTAAATTACTTTACTATTTCTTTGATATTTTTAAAAATATTGCATTCATTTTACAGTCACAGTTCTTCACTTTTTCGAAATTCAAAATATGTTGAAAACAAAACTTACAAAATGTGTAGAACACTGGAATAAATTACCTATAATTAAAATTTGCAGAAATCGCTTAGGGATTGTATAAAAGCAGGTACATTTGTTTTCTACAAAAATGCCTCGCCCTCGAGACACTGTAGAGAAAACGTCACAATCAACGATAACTGAATATTTTCATGTGAGAAAAACACGGAAAAGATCAGCCGACAATTTAAAGGATAAAGTAATATTATCTACGAATCCAAGAGCGAAGAAAACTTTAGTTTTGGATTCAGATCTTATTTCGAGAAAAAGATCAAAGGTTTCTCAGTCTTCTAGTTCGTCAAGGCTACTTGTTTCAGTGCTAGATAAAAATGCTAAATTAAAAGTAGTGAGTACAAAATTTTCACGGAAGGAGAATAATAATCCTAATGTAAAAAATGCATTCAAAAGTGAAAATATTGTATTGGATTCGATGGAAGATGAGGCTGTGGAAACAAGTTCTTCTATTACAAATGAAATGCTTTTGCCTAAAGAGAAACTCTTAGAAGAAAATGTTGAATTTTCTTCGAAAAAAGTCGAAACTTATGCGGCATCGGTAAATAAAAGGATTAAAGTGAATAAACCTTTAATAAAAGAAAAGGAAATTCAAAAGGAAACTTCTAACACGTAAGATTATTAATTTGTAATATAATTAATCATGTATTTATAGTTTTTCAATATAACTTGCTCAGGACTGCAAATTTTATTTACCATTTTTTTCAACAGCGTTATAGATTTTAACTTAATTTTTATTCGATAGTTTACAGAACGATGCTGTGCCGGTAAAAAAATTATCCACAACTGTAAACCTTACAAATAAAGATATTTCAGAAGCAATAATTACTCAAGAAGCTCCTCTGATAAAATCAACAAAATTTCAAACGAAACCTGAGCAATCTAAAAAATCGTTAATCATAAATACCCAAACACCAAAATCAGTTTTGCCCTTGCCGAGTCACTACAAATTTCTAGCACAAATCTTCACATGCATCGATAGGGTAAGAATTCTATAAGCAATTATAGTTATTTTCGCTAATTTTGAAAAAAGTAATTTATAAAAATATACTTTCTATTTAGGTTGCATTGATGCTGTTCAACCGAGGTGAGATCATAACATTTAGAAAACTACAACCTGCTCTACAAAATATGTCCAATCAGGATGTTACGTTGGATCATTTAGCGCAAATCAAAACGATCTATCCAGAAGCGTTTTCCTATCAAAATAAGAACCTCAGGACTTTTGCGTCAGAGTCAATAGTTTTAACTCCGAACTTCGAGTCTCCGAAAATATCAGATGGAGAGAGTGTTCTTCAGAAGAGAAAACTGAAGTTTTATAATGCTCTTTTAGGTAAATTAAATTTGCTTCTTTTGCCTTTTAATTCCTATAATATGATTCCCGATTAAATATTTTTTAAATTTTTTTATAGGTAGGGTCAAAGATGAGCACGAAAAATTTCTGTTTAAGTGTAAAAAATCGGGACCCTTGATACCGAAAGATAAGATCAAACGTTGGCATCCTCAGTTTGAAATTGAGAAATGCAAATCTATTGAGAAGTCTGAATTGACGACATGTCATATTATTAAAATAACTTCTCCTAAAGAAGTTCTTGGTAAGATTCTTTTCTTCAAATTTATCGTATTTTACTGAGAGGTGTTTAATCTTTAATATTTTATATCACGCTTGCTAAAAATGTCTTTAATTATAAATTATCTTAAATTTATACTTGTTTCTTTTTATATTTGTTTAAAATATCAAAATAAACTCATGAGATTTTTATAAAATTCTTTCTACATTAAACGCACTTCTATTCAAAAAGATTTTTAACGTCTTCCCTAGTTTCACTGCATTCTTATGTATAAAAATTTCTTTACAGAAAAGGTAAAGGAATGCTATAAAATCGACACAAATCTGAAAAATTTAACAGAAATTGTTTCAAAACCGGTGAGTAGTGTCCTTAAAATTGTAATAATTTTAAGTTTCATCTTTAAATCATAAATTTATAATTTGTGTAATTATTTTGCAAATTAGAATAAAATAAGATTTAATTAATTCTTTATTAATTCTTCTTTTAAGAGAGTTTTCAGTGATTCAAATGTAAATTTTTAAACACTTTTTTTTACAGATGGAGATGAAAAAAGAAAATAAGCAAGCAGAATATTATTGTAGATTACCCTCTTTAGCAAAAATTCTTCGCAATCTTTTTTTATCCGAAAAAAAGAACGTACTGGCTTTAAATTTCGTTGTAGAAAAAGTTCAATATTCCTGTAATGAAAACTTATCTTTGGATGAAATAGAGAAGCACCTTCGATTACTTTGCAAATTAGTCCCACAGTGGATTGATTTATTTAATCTAGGAAAAAGTGATCGTTTAAAAATCGACAAAAAAGTCTCCTTTGAAAAAGTTTTAAAAATATTACAAGCCTTGGCTAAAAGAAAGTGAAAATACTAATCTAAGCATTGATTAAAGCTAAGCGTTTGTGTATATAATTAAAAATCATAAATATAAATTTAAAATATGCCTATAGTTAAATAATAAATAGATTGATTTGATTTTTTAAGTACATTTTTTTTGTATTTCACTATTATTTTCAAAGCTACAAACAAAAAAAATGAGACTTTATCGTTGAACGATAATCATTTTTAAAAGATTATTTCGTATTTATTATATGTACCTCATGATAAGTAACTTGATTTAATTCTTGAAATAAATAACTGGCAATTACTCATTTTTGAATTTTTTCCCCCTGAAGGATTCATTATATCTAAAGCAACAACCAATATATAAATGTTCTAAACAATACAAATCCTATATCTAACTATGCTAAATAAGGAAGAAAATTGCAGTTATACCAACATTATATGTTTATTCAATTTTTTAAAATATTCACTAAGGAAAATAGTTTTACAAGCCTACAAGTCGTTCATCACGAGACATACTTCAATATAAACATTCACTGTAATTTTGTTCGAATTTGAGTTTTAAATTACAATTTAGAAGCAGAAAAAAATATTTTAAAGTACAATCTCAAGTATTTCATCACATTCCCTTATTTATTTGAATAGTTAAACTATGTTGGTAATCATATAATTTTATCCTAGTATTAAGTTTTTGTTTTTTCATAAAAGAACCAGTGTTTAAAACGAGGTGTGAAATACAATTAAGCTATAAAAAGACGCATCTTACATGAAACTAAACAAAAATATTATAACAAAATGTCTTAGGTAATCGATAGAAAATCTCATCTTTTAATATTATTAAGGTTAAGAAGTACGAACATAATTTAACGAAGCATAAAATAAAACAACGTTCATTATGGAAACAATAACTCAATGCAACTGATTCTAATTAACATCATCATTAATCTTGAATGCTTCTGTAAGCTTCTTTTCAAGACCTTCCAAGGAATTTTTAAACGTAGAAATTTCTTTAAGAAGATTAAGTGCTATAGACTCACAATTTTTTTTAAGACTTGTGAATTGAGCTGACAATACTTCAATTTTCATTTGAAGATCATCATTTTGTTGTTGTAGTTTTTCGGCCTTTCTTTTAGTTGCTGACAGACTGTCGACGTTTTGAAGATTAGAAGCTTCCTCTTCCTGCTCTAAGAGTTCATCTTTTTCTATGCTGTATTCTGAAGATTCCTCAGTTTTAGGTTTCTTGTTTTTCTTCTTCCTTGATTTATTACTTCCTTCCTTTTGCTCTTGGACTTTACTTTCAGAATTTTCAGTTTCGTCTACTGCCGTCTTGGAAGTTTGAGGTTTTGTAGCATTTGTAGCTTCAACCTTAGGATTCTTCTCAACTTCAGAAGCTCCATTTTGCTTTGAAGAGTGGACATTTTGCAGTTTCTGGAGTTCTTGTGTTTGGATGCTAGATGCTTCTGGATTTTTAGACTTGTTTTTCTTTTTCTTTGATTTATTACTTCCTTCCTTTTGCTCTTGTATTTTATTTTCAGACTTTTTATTTTTGTCTGCTACTGGCATGGAAGTTTCGGACTTTTTAGCACCTGTAGATTCATCTTTTGGCTCTTGCTTATCTTCAGATGCTCCATTTTGTTTTGAAGAATGGACGTTTTGCAGATTCTGGGATTTTTGTGTTTGGATGATAGATGATTCTGGATTTTTAGACTTGTTTTTCTTTTTCCTTGATTTATTACTTTCTTCCTTTTGCTCTTGTATTTTATTTTCAGACTTTTTATTTCCGTCTGCTACTGGCATGGTTGTTTCGGACTTTTGAGCACCTGTAGATTCATCCTTTGGCTTTGCCTTACCTTCAGATGTTTCATTCTGCTTTGAAGGGTTTGACATCTTTTCCATCGACTTTCCTTGTTTATGGTCCGCTTTGTGCTTTTCATTCTTTTCCTTTTTCACAGAGTTTTCTTGTGACATTTCTTCTCTGCCTGCTGCTGGCTCAGAAGAATTCTGAGTTTTAGAATTATTAGTTTCAGCAGGTCGATCCTTAAGAGTTTCTTTATTTTCCGAAACATTTTGCTCTGAAGACGAAGAGTTTTCATTAACTCTAGAATCTATTAGTGAAGAGTTGTTATCTGCTGAACTATTTTCAGACTTTTCAGGATTACCTTCACTATTAGGCTTAGATTCTTTCTTCTCATTTTCCGAATTCGAACGCTGCTCTTCGGTACTTGATTTTTCATTCGTTCCTTCAGTTTCTTTATCAGATGAAGAAACTTCAGCTCCGGATTTTCCCTCATCAACTAAGTCATCTTCTTTCTTCTTATCACTTTCTTGATTTTGACTAGGCCGATCCAAAATATGATCATTCAATAATTCTTTGGACATCTCTGTTGCGTTAATTTGAGAATCTAGAGTTTCGGGAACGACTTTCTCCTTAGTATCCTTTAAATTCTCTTCTTTATCAAACAAACTACTTTCCCTAGCAGAATTCGAAGCCTGGTTTGCCTTCTTTTTCTTCTTCTTCTTCGACTTCCCCTCGCCACCGTCCTTATTGTCAGGGTTGCTTTCTGGAGACTGTTTGATGTTCTCAACTGAATTCTGAGAATCCTCTGAGAGCTCGTTCTGAAGAGCTCTTTTCTTCTGTAAGCTCTTCTGTGGCCTTAACTCTTGTTCTTCTTTTTTAACGAAATCAGGCAACTCGATTTCAGTTCGACCACGTTTCGTTTCCTTCTTCGTCTGCTCATTTGTTCCCTCCTCGTATAAAATGTAGACGGTGATATAAGAATTTCCGAAATTCAATCCCTCTCCCCAAGCATCCCGATAGGGTCTCTTTGAAGCAAACGGATTCTTTTCAAAGGACGACTTGCTCGTGAGATATCCAAGAAGTTCGGTCATTTTTTTGTGCTCTGTTTCAGCTTTTAATTTTGTATTCGTGGTCATGACAAACGGAGCCTGGATCTTCACCATCTTTAAGAGAGATTCAGCCCTCAAGTGCATTTCACTTTCCCCGAAGTTATAAGAGATGATAAGGTGTGGGGTCACAAAAGATTTGGTTTCGACGTAAGACGCATACGGCAATTTGATCATTTCAACGATGAGGGTCTTGTTTTCCATAACACATTTTTCGCATATTCCAATTTTATGTGTAGTTATTTTGTCATTTTGTTCTAACTCTTTTCCAACGACGACGACCTTGAGATTTTTCAGTTGTGGAATAAAATGCAGGAGCGTTTCATGGTCCACGAAATCTTTTTCCTTTGAATTTTGAATGCCTGTTAACACAAGATTAAAGCAATTAGCTTCTTATTATTTACGATTCATGGTACTTTTATTCAATTGCTCCAAAAAGGAATTGAATTTTATTTAAACAAGTCATTTATCCTTTGAAGTTTCTCAGATTACTCAAATACTATAAGAAACATTGAGCGTTTAGTAAATTATTTCTAATATAAGATATAACATATTCAGGAAACGAAATCACATTGTTTGTAAGCGATATAAAAATTTTACATCACTTTATACAAACAATGTGATTTAGCTTCATGAATATGTTATATCTTATGTCAGAAATGATTTACTAAATGCTCGATGTTTTTTTTAATATAAATGTTTCTTCTGTATTTGAGTAATTTAAAAATCTTCAAAGGCACGAGAGCTGGTGCTTTTAGCGTGGTATATGACCGTTGTCTTAAATAGTTTCATGAACTTCAACGAATAATTTTAAAAGCATAATAAAATGGAAGAATAAAATGCAAGAATAAAAATAATAAAAAATAATTAAAAAAATTCTTTGTATGACATATTTCTAAGGAAAATTACTAACCTATGACATTGAGAATCAACTCGGATTGGACTTCAGCAAGCTCGAAATTCTTGAGCACGTGCATCAGCGTCAATGAGTTGCTGTAAAGTTCCGAGCAGACAGGGCGCCAAAATATGTCACCAAGAATTTTCATAATCGGAGTTGTTGCTTCAACGTATTCCAAAAATTTATCCATATTTTCTGGTAGTTGGAAAGTCTCTGGATTGCTGGGAAAGAACGAGAAATTTATGACAGCGTAAATATCCAATCTTCTATCAAACATAAAGCGCCAATCCAGATTTAAGCAAATTTCGTAATAGAAGCAGGAGGAATCCTTGTGTTCTGCAGCATTTATGTGATTTTTACAGAAGCTCACTTGAGCGCAGGATTGACAGTTGAAAAGGGAAGCCGGGTCACTTTCTAAACAGACGCAACAGACCCTCGGATGCAGGAACATTTGTGTTTCATAACTCTCTAATTTTCTTTTCAATCTTTTCTCCACAGTTGCTATTAAACTTCGTTTCTTTTTGAGTCGTTTATCTGGATCCTCCATCCTTCGCAGGAAATCAAACAAGTTTGTGCATCCACTGGATTTTAATAAATTCTGTATCTCATTACACAAATCTTGGTGTTTTGTGGCGTGTTGACTTTGATGCAAATTTCCGCAATAAGATATCATATTGCATTTGGTACATCGAATAATGTTATTACGATTATCATTATTTTTCGGATTACACAAGTGGCAGATATTTGGGTAAAAATAACGCGAATGAAACCAAATATTCAGCTCCTTTGGCATAAAGCGATCGAGCTTCTCGCAGCCATCAATTATACGTTTCGACATTTTTGCTATTAGTTTTATCCTCTTTGCAAACTTTGAAATAAACGTCCAGATTACAGACAAGAAAAACTTATAAACAAACAAACCTATTTACGTCCATAGCGTCCGACAAGACAAGCGGAAATGGTTGGTTCGGCCATTAGAATTTTCGCAATTCTACCAACAGTTGTAGTTGTCGCTTTCAAATTGGCTCCCTGCGCGCGCAGCACATGTTGACCTCCCACCAGAGAAATACATACTGCAATTGGTCAAAATTTGGCGCGCGATTTAAAATCGAATTAATTTAATTCGATTTTGAATTTCGCGCCAGATTATAGTCAATGGCAGAATTTTTCCAACGGGAAGCCAACATGAGCTGCGCGCGCAGGGACCCAACTTTGACAACACTGTTCCAGAGGCGGAAAATTCAAATTTTAAAATAAGAATATTGAAGGTCATTTTCACAAAACCTTGTTATTCTGAGTATTATAAGAAATAACAAATAAACTTTCAAGCAGTTTAATTATTTAATATGTTGACATTTTACAAACTTGTAAAATTATCCACAAATGACATTAACCTTTTTTCGATCTTAATATTTGAAAAACTAAAGCAGGAAAACTATAAAAATATACAAGCATCTGAAAACCAAATATCTTAAACTTACTAAGTCAGTTTCATACAATGCATTTTATTTTTATTTTCCATCTGTCAAATTGAATCCGAGATCTTCAATCTGAATCCCTCATATTCCACAAGCATTGTTTCCTGTAAAAATAAAATTAATTAATGCAATAAAGAAAAATAATGTACCCTTTATACAAATAATTGATTAAACACGATATAATTGATCCTTTTAAACTATAATTCTTTCAATTAATTGACACCCTGAATTTGATTTTCAAAGTCCTTACCACACCATCTTTGCATCAATTTAAAACCCCGACACAATTAAACCTTGGAGCCAACTCTCTTGTAGAGAAGCATGAAATAATTTTTCGAACATACACCTTCATCCACAAAACTTCTCATATAAATCATGCTAGCGAACGGATTCGGTTGAAAGTAGATACATTTTGCAGTGCCAGACATAGTGGAAATCTTCTCCTGCATTCTGTATGCTTCAATTTGGTTGTACGATGTTACCAAAAACGGACAGCTAAGGCTTCTAACAACTGTCATAGCTTCATCCCAAAATGAATAAGCAAAAATGCTAACATTGAAAGCGGTGATCATATCTGGCTTCTCAAAGTTTGGACTCTTGAAATATTCTTCGTAAAGTGATGTTTCGACTTCGACAACCAAATTCTTCTTATTTTCTTTGCAGAGATTGCAAACACTATATATTTGTTCATCGCCAATTAAGATATTAGGTGAGATTAAAACAAGTTTAAGCTCAGACAATTGTGGAAGCCAATGCAATATAATTTCCCAGTCAGAACTCATAATTTCTTCTATAGTTGCTCCGATTAAATGAACTGTCATCTTAGGACCAGGCTTGTATTTCAATTTCTCAATAGCGAACAGCAATGAAAGTGCCATTGAAAATCTCTCCGAAATTATAGAAATTTTAATTGCCAATTGTTCCCGTGTTTTCAAATCTTCTATTTCCGATTCTTGGACGTAAGTTTTTATAAATTTTTGAATGGAGCTGGGTAACTCGGTTGCTTCATTTTGAAGATCAGTCTTTACTTCTTTTATACTTTCAATAATTTCTTGAAGCTTGTACGCATTACTTTCAATAGTGAAGGCAGTCAGTAATTTAGGACAAATCTCTTCATGATCGGAATTATTCAAGTGTTCCTTGCAGAAAGTAGCCTGTGGGCACTTTGGACAATTCGTAAGAAATGCAGGATTGCATTCAAAGCAGACAATACACACTCTTGGGTGGTTGAAGATTTGTAATTCTGATGGGTAGAATTCTCTCCTCAGTTTTTTAGCAGTAAGCGCCATCAACTTTGCCTACAAAAAAAAGTTATAGTTAGTTTGGTTCAGAAAACATTTAGTTACACGTAAAAGACATGAAGATATTTTTATATTTTAAATTAGCCGCATTGACATTTTATAACAATTTTTAATGAAATAAAAAATATTCCTTTAAGACAAAAAACCCTCTAAATAAGAAAACGAAAAGTAAAAAACATTAAACAAAACAAAATTAATACTTTCTCTGACAAGAATCTAAAAATCAATATGAAACTTTGTTTAAATTGAAATTCGTATTCATTAAACTTCCTCCCTAAAATTAGCGTTAATCGTGTTAATATAATCCACGTTGATAACTCAACATGAATATTAAAAAATTAGATTAACTAAACAAGATTTGCTAACAAAATACAATAAAAATTACCTTAAATTCGACTCGAGCTCTTGCCTCGATCACGATCGTGGAGATGGGTTTATTAGGGTCGTTGCTGGCCTTCAATGAATTAAAAACGTAGTCCTGTTTCAAATCATGCTCTTTCACGTCACAGATGGCTCTACATAAATTCTTGTGACTAGCCCAATCAAGGTTTTGGTGGGTTGAACTACAATAAGAAACCAAATTGCATTTATCGCATCTTTTAAGCGTAAATTTCCCTTCGTTTTCAAAAATATGACACACGTGGCAAGCGTTCGCATAATAGAAAATTCCTTCTTGGCCATTTTCTAAATCCCATTTACGAGGATCTAGCGTGGGTTCACATTCAAAGAATTTTCGGGTATACTGTGCCCCATTCATTTTGCTTAAATCACTTTTTAATCAATATATATGAATAAATGATATAATTAAACAGAACTCTCGTGAACAAGTGCGATTTGCTTTGTTTCCTTTGTTCCCAAACGTAAATAAAAGTAGAAAATGGTAGAAAATCGTCAGGTACAGTGTTGCCAACTTATTCAACGCCGGCCGGCATCCGACATCCGGTTTGGCGCGCTTTTTCAAATCGTGAATTTATAGTTCAGATTTTACAGTTAGAAAATGGACAGAGAATTTCTTTGAATTTTTTACAATTCCTTTAAATTCTTCTCACTTATTTTGAAGTCCATTGAATTATTGTAAATTAAGAATTCTCTTTTTCACTTATATTCACGATATTCACAATGAGAACCCCTTAAAAATCCTGCGAAGGGTTTCGACTTTCCTGTAATATTCATCCCCACTATCTTGAGTATCCCCTCCCCAGGGCACTGTTATTTCCCCCTCCGTACCACCCACACAACAACTCTTCAGAGTTCGGACTCCTCTATCATGATCCTATGGTTCCGATATTTAGTTCTTGTGCTGCTCACGTTGGTGTTTGGGCTCTGTAGTCATTGCAGCACTAGCTCACTCGACGAAACTTTTTCGTAGTTATGCGTCGTACCTTGCCGGTTTCACCGTGTAAAATAATGTAAAAGCACTAAAAAGTTTACACGGTAACCTCCTCAAAAATAAAAGTGCCAGTTTAAGTTGATCAACAATCGACAAGTGAGTGGAAAACAAGAACGATACAACTCCAAACGGAATTGAAAGCTCTAATCTAACCAAAGTGCTTGTGAGTGCTTCACAACGGAAAATCGGAGGAATCGGAGTGTATTTATTATCTTCCGGAGTAGCTTTCATTGGAATTGATATCACGTGGGCCTCTTGTTTTCAACAGGATCCCAGCGAAAGAAATAACGATTTTGGTAAGATAAAAAATAATTAAGCTAAAGTGACTCATCCAGGTGCAGATAATATGCGATCGCTTCACCTGGACGCGTCATACGTTTGCATTTTTAATGGGGTTAGAGGTTAGGAAATTCGCATTTGGATGCATTTGCATTCTTGATTGATATTTATATGATTTATCCTTATAAGCAGGAGAAGGACGCAGAGGATGATAATTTTTTAGGTTAGAATTGAGAGAATTATTCCGGTTTTGTTTATTTGCAATTCTATAAAGAGACTCTTGATCCGGTCATTGTTTTGTTGTATGAGTTTCTTTCAATGTGTGTTCACATGCTCTACATTTCCACCCGTCTTCTGCTCATCTGATGTTTTTTTTGCATTGTTTTTGCTAAGCGAAATTCAAGTCTCTGTTGCTTCTATTTATAACAATTGACAATTTAACACAATTTTGTTTTCTTGCCAAGTCTGTTTTTTCAGTTACATTCTTTTTTAAATGTTTTGAATGGTTATTGTATTTTTGCTGGAATTTAAAGTAATTATAAGTAAATAATGCTTTTTTCTTATCTATGAAACAAACGGTTGAAAAAGCTAATTATGAAATGTAGATAAAAATTGGTATCTTTCGAGAATGTTATTATATATAGTTTAAAAAGCTTATTATTGATTGAAAGCGATGTTGTGATAACATCGTTTTCAGTGGACTACAAATCAAAATTACAGTAATTCAACGTCGTATGAAATTACTATACACATGTCGACTACAGTAATTATGGTAATAAAAAGTCCGCTTACAGCACGCATAATTTTCATATAAAAATCAATTTCGATGTTGTTCCGAACTCGTAAAGATTCGATTTAAAGATTATACACTCTACTTAAGATCAAACTCTTTAGTATATGGTTTTTAGTAAGTACAATGAAGCAAACAATATAAATTTGTAGTATAAAACTGGGTGTATAAATGCTTATCTTTGGAATATAAATTTAAAAATATGTAGAGTGATGTTTGCTGAGTTGTATACATTCAGTGAACATATACAATTCTTTTGTTTGTTCCACTTCCGGTTTCCCGCGTCGATCGATACACAATAGGAATTAAAATTCATTGAATAATTCGAGAGGATCACTCGACGCATTACGCACATGTCACGAACCAACATAAAACGTGCAAATGATATGGCAACCGACAGATGTTTTCATTCACTACAATAGATGTCCAATATTTCTCTAATTGCTCGGGAAATTTAAATTTTTCACTAATTTGTCTACCCTTTGAATTATTTTGCTTAGTCAGTAGTACAGTTTAAAAATAAATTCAGTCTAAATGGAGTTTATAATGATGCTGCAACTTTCGCCAGAGACGTACTTTTTCCTTTTGATTTCTTCATCATTTGCCCTGCTTTGCCTTTGGTTTCTGAAAATAGACTGATCTTTGCTGGATTTTCTCTTATTAGGCGGCGATCTCGCAATCAAGGCAATAATCATTCCGATCAGTCGTCAATTGCTCGAAATTCTCTTCGGATCGAATCTCTTTTGAACGAGAAAAAACGGAGGTCAGGAGTGATGTATGACGACATCCGATCTGAATGACGACATCGACACCTTTTACGTGCACTTGATTTTCCTTCCTTCCTATATGGAAGTGTCACTGATCGTAAAGTTTCAATGACGCCACGTGTTCACATTCACACCTCCACATTACTTGAAAATTAATGATAAAACACCTCCTTTAAATGACTATTTATAGACCAATAAACTGTGTGTTTTTAAGACTTTTTACGTGAACTGAATCGATAAGATTTCATAGTTAGATTTCGAACGTACTCTTCGTTTTACGCAAAAAGTATCCTCTCTAAAAAAAGCGTGCTGTAACAAAATGTCTCGAAAATCTCGCATACATTGTTGTTTCAAATCTGTAGAATTTCATAAAATTCTTCAAAATCATAAATCTCTTGAAATTTGTTAAAATTCGTGAAAATATCTAAAAATTCTTAGAAATCTTTAAAAATTCTACAAAATATTTTAAAGATCAGAATAATCTCTTGAAATCCTTTTAATTTATTCGAAATCTCATAAAATTCCGTGAAATCTTACAAAAATTCCATAAAATCTTTTAAAACTCAGGAAAATCTCTTGACATTCCTTAATATTTTTCGACAGATTCAAACTCCATAAAATATTTTGAAATCAATAAAAATCTCTTAAAATCCCTTTAAATTATTCAAAATCTCATAAAATTCAATGAAATGTCAAAAATTCCACAAAATCTTTTAAAAATCAGAAAAATTTTTGAAATTCTTTAACATTTTTCGACAAATTCAAATGCATTTAAAATCTCTTTATATCCTTTAAAATCCACTAAAATTATTAGAAATTTCATCAAATTCCATAAAAACCTTTAAAATTTCACAACATTTTTATAAAAATCATCAAAATCTCTTGAATTCTCTTAAAATGGCTTAAAATCCCTTTAAAATCATAAAAATGCCTAAAAATCCCTTAGAATTCTTAAGACTTTCTTAAAATTCCATGAAATCTTTAAAAATTCCACAAAATCTTTTAAAATTCAGAAAAATTTCTTTAAATCCCGCAATAAAATTCCCCACAAACTTTAAAATCTTTCAAATTCCGTAAAATATTTTAAAAGTCATTAAAAAATCTTTTGAAATCTGTTAAAATTCGTTAAAATCTCTTAAAATTCCTAGAAACTTTTTGAAATCCCTTAAAATTCTACGAAATCTTTTAGAAATCCTAAAATTTTTTTGAATTTCGTAAAAATTACTTGAAAATCGTCAAAATCCCTTAAAATTCCTGGAAACCTCTTGAAATTCTTCTCTAAGAAAAAGTGGTATAATGAAATGTTTCGAAAATCTGAAGTTGTAAAAAAAAAATAATCGCGTGCCAGCGCGCTTTGTTGATTTGCTAGTTAATATTAAATATTTTCTGGCTCCTGAGCTACTCTTGTATTTAAAAAAAGAATACGTCTTCTACAGAGCGAGAAAATATCTGATTTTAATACTTATTACGTAACATGAGAAAATTTAATTTTGAGATTAGGATCTGAACTTTTCGAGTATTTGATTTCCGGAGTTAATATCAACTTCAAACCTTCACAATCTCGCGCAAAAGCGTACGAGTTCATTAAGGCCGGTTTTATATATCATTAAATACATTTCCAAAAGTACGAGAGAAACTCGGGAGTAGGCTCGTGTTGGTGATTAAAAATTCAAAAGTGGTTAGAGTTAAGTCTAATACCCTCGTTAGCAGAGCATTTAGTTTTTATAGCCAGCTACGTAAATAATTATGAACGACCTGACGAATCGTTCTTGAGATGATAACATTCGCATGTCATCAAGTCCTGATTTTGCTTTGCTTTTGCAACTTTAATCTTCCACTATTTTGAGCGATTCAAATGATAAAATGTAAAGCTTGAAATCATTTATACTAAGTCATGGCTAAAGCAACTTACACGATTTATAGAAATTAAGATACCTAAGAAATATGACTTGACGTAAGTTAATATTATCTCGAAAAGATAAAATTCATTTAGCTAAAGTCGCTTCCTCAATAATTATTATCAAATGTCGTTTAACCTATTTCTAATTTCTGAATGTGCTTTCATCATTATTCTATGTTATAGAATTATAATTATGCCTACATTAGAGTATGTACTTTACGGAGTCTTTGCTGACTTAAGCGAAGAATCGTGATCCATTTTAACGAAGCGTAACACATTAGCGTATGGATATGCCTCTAATGTAAGTGTGTTCAACGTCTGGTAATCAAATCAAGGGGCCGCGAATTTAATTAAATAAAGTTCACTCTAGTCGGCCAAAGTCATTGAGTGCACGCGGTTTTAGTACAACTAGTACAAGTACAGCGACCGACATTAACCCTTTTTAGTTTTTAGCTAGCTCATAAACACTAAACAAGTTCCTAAGATTCTCTCTTCTTATTTGATCGTAAACGGGATAATGAAAATTTGCTGGCATATTAACTTCTTCGTTTTAAACAAAGAAAAAAGTCCTTTAGTAATTTAATGCTGCCTCCTACAAGGTATTAGGATTCCTTATCTTGGAAAGTTTAATTAGCGATTTTTCCTCGGGTTTTTCTTTTTTTTTTTTTTATTTATGCCTCGTTTATTCTTCGAAGTTGCAATTTTTCCGGGAGTAAAATTGCACGAATCTTTTCATAGCTTCCAGGGAATCAAAGATTGCTCTTTCAAGAAATTTAGGACAAAACAATTGTCTGTAATAAAAGGAAATCGAAAACCGTGGATATTATTTTATCACGAGATAGCCTGAAGCGGATGAACAAATATAAGTATCCTGAGAACGGAAGGCCATAAACGTCCAAAGTATTATTATGTATGCACCTTTCTTTGAGCAAAGGTCGTGTAACAAAGGCTCAGTGAAAGGCGACGTATTCGCAAAATATTGTGGTCTCATTTTCGTGTCTGAAGGCTTCGTCCACTCTCTGAAAAAATTGGAATAATCGATTTACAAATGCAATACGTGCGTGGACGATTTCCAAGTGAAGCGTGCGCCAGTGGATTTCAATATTCAATGTCAAATCGATGGATCACTGGTTTAAGACTTCAATTTATTCGCAGTAGTTGCATCACTGCATGGTGATGTCTATGATGTCTCCACTATCTACATTTTACAGAGAAATGTTCGATTCAAGCATCAAAATTGGATTGATATCTCTCCTATACATCTATAACGAATTGGGAATTGGTTATTTCAGAGTGGACGCCATTTTTAGATCTATAAAAAGTGAGGTTTCCAATTATGAAGTATTATTTTCTTCTTTGCGATAGAGAGAACCTGAATTATGCAGTTTGCTGCCTTCGGAAGCGACATAACATGACAGTGTGCAGCACCCACCGCAATTGCAACCTGTCTTTTGTGAATGTACTGTGATTTCCGTTTTAAAGAGTTCAGTTTCGACATTGCAGTAATACTAGAAGTGGCACTCCTCTTCTATCTACATCTATACATTATACCTATATATAACGTCTCCACGCGAGCATCCTGAGCTCAGTTTCCTTCAACACTTTCACTATCACATTTTGTTATTTAACATATTCCCAAAAAAATACCCGAGTTAAGGAGTTCAGAAACTCAAAGAGAAAATTAATATTCTCCTAGTTTTCAGTTTATTTTGAAAATTCAGTTTTTCAAAATTTTAATACTCACAGCTTCGAAAGTACAATACTTTCAATTTCTACGCCACGGCTTTGAAACTAGAACGCTTTCAATTTTCAAAGTACCACTTGATCTTCCGAAATTAGATGCTGTCTACATCCTTGAATGAATTAAGATAAATCCTATTAAAAAAAGTGATGTTACCATATACTTATCTTGAAAGTATCGAATACATTGTCGATTTTATTGAAATTTTAGAAATATGGAAGGATTTCACGGTATTTCAAGGATTTTCAGAAATTTAAAAATATTTAATGAGATTTCGTGGGATTTTAAGTAATTTTAAAGGATTTAACAATATTTTGTGGAATTTTAAGTAATTTTAGGGATTTCAAGGGATTTTACGATATTTCATTGGGGTTTCAGGTATTTTAAGGGAATTAATAAGATTTCTTGGGATTTTAAATAATGTTAAGGAATTTAAAAGCATTTTACGGAATTTGTTGGGATTTTCAGAAATTTTAAGGGAGTTTAAGTAATTTAATTGTAATTGTCGTTTGCAACATTTATAAATTGAAAGGTCTAATTTGTTTTCAATTATGATTGTTTCTTTTGAAATTATTGACTGATTAATGCTTTTGTTATAATTTTGAACATTTATAAACAGAAATATAAACTTTTGGTAAATTATTTTTATTTTTAATTGTAGATGATGGAATTTACTGTTGTATTTTCGTTTATAAACGTTGGAAACGGCAGTTATATTAATTTTAAGGGATTTTACGATATTTTATGGAATATAAAGTAATTTTAAGGGATTTAAGGGACTTTATGAAATTTCAGTGGATTTTCAGGAAATTTAAGAGATTTAATGAGATTTCATGGGATATTTGCTTAATTTTAAAACGTTTAATGATATTGTAACGAATTTTAAGTAATTTTAAGGAATATAAGGATTTTACGAAATTTTATGAAACTTATTGAGACTCCTGAAATCAAACAAGGAATTACAAGTCTTTATATTTCAAAAATTAAAAATTCTAAATTATTTTGCATCCTTTTGAAATCCGTTAAAATATTTCAAAATATTTTTAAAATAAGAAATTAATCGCGCGCAGAGCGCCGGGATCATGCTAGTTTAGATAAATTCTTTTTTAATTTTCAACTTAAAAAAGCTTTGGGTTTATAAGTTAGGTATAATGCTACAAAGCCTCTTCCTGAAAATTTAAGATTATAGAAAATTTTATGGAAGTACCTGAATCACAAGTACCGATTTAAAGAGTGGAAAGACAAAAGGCTTGAAGCAGCTGCCCTTCTTAATGATACTTTCGGACCTTACGACGGTCACTCAGTTTCAGACTCGGTTTATCGGTTCCTCGAGGACAATGAAAAATATAACGGGATCGAAAACGGTATGCAAGTACGCACTTTCAGGTCAGTTTCTAGGCCATATTCGAAATTTTGCTCCTTCGTTTTCAAGTCTTGAGAAAATGATTATTAATTATTATTGATAAATATATCTTAACATGCTGAACTTCAACCTTTCTTTTCGAAAGTATCCTCTATTTTATTTTGATTCTATAGATGGAGATAAAGGCTATCAACTCGAGATAATTCGACACTTTATTTTATTCAGGTCACGCTTTCTTGAAACATGTTGCAGTCTAGCTGAGACGAACTTGATACAAAGTAAAGGTTTTTCTCAAGTCCAAGTGAGTCGTACGGGTTTGGCAAAGTATTTAGTAGATAAACTAATTCGTCAATCGAATTTAGATTTATATTTAAATTTACAACAAAGCCTTTGATAGAAATAATTTCTCAGGACATAACTTTGTATATATAACTTTATACTTTATCTCTATGCAGGCATTCCTACACTTTTTTTGTTATTAATCTTCAATGATTCAATTCGTTTGATTGTGATACCATAAGAAGCTTGTGTCTCACTGAGCACATAGCTTTGAATTTGCGCGAGATAAATTGCAATAATTATGTATGATAGGGGCAATTTATAACTGCCAAGGCGTCACTCATTATGATAGAATTTGTAGGGTGGATGTATAGTGAATTAGTATCTAGCATACATTTTTAACGAAAATTATTGACTAAGTCATTGTGCAGCTGGCACTATATGATATCACTCAACAATTTTTGCTTTAAAATGATGAGAAGATTTTCACTGTTATTTCAAATTGTATATTTCCTCGCACCGTTCTTATCGCGGTGAATTTTTCTGTTTTCACGCCGTGTTTGGTTTGAATAGCAGAGACAATCTTAGTAATGATTCATCTGACTTTGTGACAGGCTCGCTTTCAGTGAAATTGTGCCCAAGTCACCTCAGGTGGTACCATGTTGTATTTTCTTTCAATGAAACTTGAGCAGTTGAGGATATTAATAATGTGTGGTCTATTTTATTTCTGTTCATCATATGTTCCGTTTCTGCGATTCTCTGCATTTTAATGGTTCAAAAAGTAGTAAACACATAAGATAAGAAATCAAAAAATATGTACATTTCATGTGATTGCAGTTCTGAACGTTCAAATAAACGAATTTTAGTATTGGTTGCAGCTTAAAGTAGAAAATGGGTTAAAATATGTATTGACTCATTTGCATTGAAAATAATTTTGTATGAAGGAAAATTGCAATGCCTATTTTTATTTCTAGTTGGAATAACATTTTTCAATAAAATACACGGAAAAACTCTATGATTGTGACAATCACAAAAATAGTAAAATATGGTACAACTACTAATTTTTGGTTACCACAACCACGATTTTGTTTAACAGAACCATATGTGGTTGTGGAAACTAATCAACTATTATGAAATAATTGTGGCAACTATTTAATAATAGTTGCTACATAGCTTTAATTGTTGCCACATAATAGTTGTGGTTGTGGTAACCACAATCGTGTTTGTGGAAACGTACAAATTGGAGTTGTACCATATTTTACAATTTCTGTAGTTGTCACAATCATAACAGTTTTTTCCGTGTAGAATTGTGTAAAAATATTTCATTCATTTGAACGTTCAAAACTTCTCGTGCGTTATATATCTTTATGCAATTAACATATGGTCTTAACCTTCGCTTCAGAAAGACACGTAATATGTTGTGCGGGTGACTTGCAAGAGATAATCATTTACAACAGATAGCAAAGTGAAAAAATGAGCACAAGTCTCTAAGCTCAATGTCATAAATGTTTACAATCTCATATGACTCTACAAATTGTAAATATTATATCAGTTTATATTAAAAAATGTGTTTCCAGTTTTAAATAATAATGTGTAACATTCTCAGTGAATTTTAATTCTTTAAGTCTTTGCGGTGGTCGAAGAGAATCCATTTTTGGAATAATCGAATCACATGTTGTGAGAGTGGAGGCGACAGTAAAACGATTTTAGACATATATGTATAGCGTGTAGACGTGTTTTTTATTCTTCCCAGTATAAAAAGAATTGAAAGAACGTTCATTCGTGATTTACCAGAAGCTGGCGCGAAGAGTGAAAGTTTATATTCGACAATCAGATGTATTGGACACGCACTGCATCTTTTTCTAATATTTTTTGTATATACCAAATTCCACTGAAATTCGTACACTGCATGTAATTTAATATAAATGTCAAGTTGTAATTGGTATTATTATACAAATATTTGTTTATTAATTTTTTCTCGTGTGGGAAATAGCTTTTTATCATACATTATGATGTACTCTGCGCAAGTTCGCATGACTGATTACTTTCGCCGAAGAAAAAAAAAGAGCAATATCCGAGCGAAATAAGCAGCAATAACTGTCTGCGAGTTGATGTACGATAATGTTTTCGCGAATTACAATGCATTTAGCACCACGCATCAGACAAGGTCGGATAAGGCAGCATTGCGAGAAAATTACTACTTAGATCCTAAGATGCTTCTTCAGAAGTTTTTCTTGTAATCTTTCCCTATTCTTAGCACTATCGCAGATTAATTCAAAGAAGGAAGGTTAAAGGGTTATAAAACGCCTGAATTATAAGTTACAAACTTATCTATGCAATTTGAGGAATAATTTGAATAATTTATTAAAAAGATAAAATATAGTCTTCAGAAATTATATAGGAACGAGAATGAAATGCTTTTAAGAGCATTCTTTGCTTCTAATAATTCAAGATTTCATTTCTGATTGCAATTGACGGAGGCTTTTTGCTGAGATTTTATATAAAAGCCAGCGATGATATCAGAGAAGCATTTCATCCCATTCCAGCAATTTTCACATAGCTTTTGAAGTTTTATTTTCCTTTTTGTGCTTTTTATGCTTTATCCATCTCTGTCTCTTTCGCCCTCGTCTATTTATTTTTATCGCGAGTCTGTATATGTAACGAAATACGCGAGAAATGTTCACCCTAAGACATTATTTTTTTCCATGTATTAAAAGCTTCAAATTGAAATTCATTCTGAGCCAATCCGAAATTTTCCGAATCATTCCGGATTTTGTATTCGAACCAAACAGTTTCATTTCGATCTGATCCGAAGGAAGTTTTCAATCCGACGGAAGTCAAGCCGAATTAATTCGGATTGACCGGATTCATTCGGATTACAAATTCGGATTGATTTTGAATGGACCTCGAATTAATTCAGATTGAAAACTTCCTTCCTGAATTGCAATCCGAATCTTTCGCGGGGCAACGACTCGACGCGCCAAGATTATTGATTCTTAATTGTTGAATTCGCCAGTTCTTGAATGTCGCGAAGATTATAAACGTGTAAAATGACCAAGGCAAAAGTAATACTTAGATCTATATCTAATAACAGGCTTCATTTTGTAGAGAGAAACGGAGAAAATTATATGAGATAGAAAATAATGGCTAAGTTTCCGGTTAGTTTCTTATACGCTTCCGAGCTGAAAAGCGAGTCGATCGAACTCATCGGTTTAAGAAATTTGCTTTTTTGCCTTTATCTATTACCGCTGCACGAACTCTAGTCGTAATTTTGAACTCAGTTCCTGCTGCCCACGTAAGTCCGTTTTATAGATCGTAAAACTATACCCTGTGTAAACATTATCGATTTGCTCATTTTTCATATTATTTCCAAGATTGGCGAGCAGCGGTTTCTCAAATGAGAGTGAATTGATAAATTTCTCTTGTAAGTGGTCTCATGAAGATTTTTAAGATTGGTTTTGATAAACAGATTCTAATGATGCTTGATTTAAAATTTAGAAAGTGAATCTCAGAGTCTTCTTGAACATCATTCTTGAGAATTCAATTCTTGAGCATTAAATTATTATTATTGATTTATACAAAAATGAGTATTTTTCTAAAGGTACAGTTTTTGATTTGAAAACTTTAAAATGAGAACCACTGTTATCCGCATTTCCCCTCCCTTTAAACACTTGGCGTGTCTCCAGATCCAAGGGGATGTCGATCCGAAATCTAGGGCTTAGCCAGAGGGTGTGGAAGGTTTTTGGGTGGATTTTATCTTTTATTCATCAGTACCTGCTTACTTTTAAGTATCTTTATTCCGTCGCTCAAGAAGAAACTACTCTTTATTATCCATTTTTTATTATCTTAGAAAATAGAGATTAAGCCAACTAAAAAACAAAATTCAGGGTCAATAACCTACTCTCTGTTTAGCAGTGATTTAATAATTCCCTTAGTCGGGAGCGACCGTGGGAAGTCGATCGAAATAGAAGAACGCAAGCGTGTTTAATTTAGTCTTAAGTTTAAAAACGCCGATTTGTGGGACTTCGCTACACACTCTACAAGAGTCTTCGGCTTGCACGCTTTCGTTTTCGTGCCTTTATTCAATGTAATCATTGCTGTGTGGAGTAATTACTCCGAATTATAATAATTGCTGGCTGGAGCACGATCGCTTAATATTCTTGCACTACCAACTTTTAAATTGAAAATATCAGTTATTGTTTTTTTTTATGATGCTGCAAATCAGAACCATCTAGAAACCCAAATAATTCTGTTGGTTTTTAACCCTTTGGCTCTGGGATGGTCCAGGAATTCCAAGCCAAACCCCCTGTTAATTTGTTAATCTGAAAAATTTTCAGCATCTTCGAGTTGCACATCACCATCATTTTGCAATTGTGAAGACAAAAATCGAATTCCAATAACAGTAACCATAAGAACAGAAACAGACTGCAGCTGGTGAGCCTTGGGCTAGGCAGGAGTAAGGAGAAGGAAGACGAAAAGTTTTGTTTCCTTGATGGAAGAATATCGACCAAGGGGAGAAAAATGTTCAATGTAGTATCTTCTCTGTTGTGGTCCATCCGGATGGTACGGACTGTGAATTGTGTTGTTGTTGTTGTTGTTGTTATACCCCTTGGCATATCAAAGCAGCAGAGACGAGAGCCACACGAACGATTTACGAGATTCCTTTTACGAGTCTTTTGCTCGTTTCGTGCTCCGAGGAAGATCAAGCGGCTCCGGATTGTACCGTGAGGTCGTGGAGATGCTGAGGCTTCATTTACTCGCTGCCGCTTTCAAAAATGAAATGCCGATTGAGGCATTCAGGCGAAAACACGCCCACGTGCTTTGTAAAAAATTACACTCAGACGTATTCTACATGCCTTTTGAAGGCTAATTTACAAATTTTAAATGTGGAACTACTTCAGACTGAATCCATTATTTAAAATGTTTAATCTAATTACTAAGAATTCAGTAGGTTCAACAGATATTGAAATTAGCAATTTATATGTGGTTCAAGTTCTGAACGTCAAAATGAACGAATTTTTATATTAATTGCATTTTAATCTAGAAACAGTGTTAAAATATTGCTTCATTTGTATTGAAAATAATTCTGCATGAAAGAATCTTGTAGTGTCTATTTTTACCTTTAGTTGGAACAATATTTCTAGATAAAATAGAATTGAGAAAAAATATTTCGTTCATTCAACGTTCAAAACTTCTGGTACATTAATTTATCGGGATTTCACTATCATTTATCTTCCTCTCTTATTTTGAAATATTCAATAGGAAATATTGTCACTCCTATTTTGGCTTCGTATCTTCTGTTTACAAATGCAGTAAGATAAAAATGTTGTCTCGCTTTTCTACTTTTGTCTTTTTTCTTTAGAAAACAGATAAGGTTTTATGTGCTTTAACGAAATCCCAAATAGTAATTATCTCTACTTTTCTGTTCATGGTAATTTCTTATGAATGTCTATAGGGGACATTTTTCGCAAAACAGTCTGGCGGTCTGGTGTGCAAAAATAAAAGAGTGAAGAAGTAAAAAGAAAAGAGACAGGTTAATAGCACGCTCTCGAACTTCCTCAGTAATCTCGTTTCCTGTCCGACCCGACGAGAATAGCGCAAGGGACATTTGCTACAAGCTCCTCCTGGTGCTTGTCTTCGCAGTTCAAGTCATGACTCACATACGGCATTCAACTCCTTGCAGGAGTCGAAGCGATAAAACGATGTAATTTACTCTTGTCCTTGAAAGGGAAGCATGGGGTAATGGGGTTGCTGGTGAGACGAACCAAGGTTTACGTGTGTATTGATCGTATCCTCAAAAACCCGTACAAAAGTCCCCAAAAAATAATTTCATATCAGATATAGTGGAAGAGGTTCTAAAAGGCTTTACTACCTTTTTAACCAAGTTTTCTATTTGAATAAACTCAAATATTGTACGTTTTGTTTTGTAATATTTGGAAAAGCATTTTCTATAGATAAGTTATTTAATTTTTTTTGCGTTTGTTTCTTTGAAAGAATATTATACACCTTCGAAATCGGTCTATTGATTAAATTGTTGATGACACAAACGATTTGTAAACTTGCGCCTAGAGCCTCGGTTCAATCGGACAAACGCTTAGCAATTCTTCACGGGTAATCTGTTGATAAACTCAATTCTGCGGTATAATAGGAGCAAAGGGGAATGCTTCAGCTCTTGACGAGATCATTTAAATTTCTCGCCTCCAACCACCTTTATCTGCCAGTGCCTCCTGCATGTATCATATAAAGTTTGACACGTTATCAATTGCTTCCTGCTGCCAACATCACAGGAAATGTGAAATTAAAAAAGAAATAAATGCGACGATCAGACTCAATTTAATCTATTCTGATACATTAAGACCCTTTCACTTAGAAATTTCATATTACGGATACAATTTCTCAATAAAAGATTTTTAAAGACATCGAATGCACTGATTTTTATTGGCAAAGAATTAATGAAGTCATGAACATTTTTTATCGTTGCAAATAGCACTTTCAAGTTGAATTTGTAGTCAATAGGAAAATAGCAGAGAAAATGTGGAATATTTCTATTTTAGGATTTGGATATTGAGGCTATTCATCTTTTTGATTTTCGTACGCTGAACAATAAAAATCAGCGCTAGTTACGAATTTCCGTTTCACGCATAATTGTCCCCTTTTGCCATCCGGGAGGAGAGCGAAAAGAGCACTTTTTTCAACATCCTTCTTTTAAGTACTGAATTTAAGTTAACTTTTAAGTTTTAAAAGAGAGAAAGGTTATAGCGTGTCGTTGGCGCGTGTAATATGCGTCCCTAAATAACGGGTGTTTGCCGAAAGAGTAGGGAGAGATCCACTTTAAACGAAGAACCGTGTGATAGGACAAAGAGCTCGTAGAGAGCAAAAAGTCACCGTGTTGTAGAAACATCCGGTAGCCGGACGAGAGACCTGGACCCAATAACTTTTACCCTCGACGAAGCGTTAACTGTGTCGTCACGATGTTGACAACCATAACATTGCCTGATCTTCTTCGTAGATTTATCGTTTCCCCTTTTTTTCAATCTCGTACTCAATTTGTTTTACTCCAAACAAATTAGATTCAATCAAGAATCTCCTTGAAGGATTTTCGTATTTTTTTGGGTTTAGGAAGTTCACCCGCGCAGAAATTTTAAACTGGATCTGATCGGGGCCTGATCGAGCAGGACTTGGGCCAAATCGGGCTATCTAGACGGAGCCAGAGTCGATATGAAACGCGGAACCCGATCTGCGCCGCAATAGATGAACCAACTTGGCAGCCAGATCTGGCCCCGGCTAGAACCCCATCAATTATCTATTCCTAGCTATTTTATAGTTCACTGTAAGCAATTTTTCTTCTAACGTTACCACTACGTTTTGTAATTATTCCAAAACTTGTAAAATTACTTCCTTCAGAGTAGTGAACTTACTAATGTGAAAAGAAAAAACATCACTTCCAGCGTCGTAGTTTTACAAGATTTTGTGAATTTACCTCTCTAAAAGTAGGTAATAATTGGACTCTGCCAGCCCTATTATTACCAACTTTCAGAGGGGTAAATTCATAAAATCTTGAAAAATTCATACGCTGGAAGTGATGTTTTTTCTTTTCACATTAGTAAGTTCACTACTCTGAAGGAAGTAATTTTACAAGTTTTGGTATAATTACAAAACGTAGTGGTAAAGTTACAAGAAAAATTGTTTACAGTGTATTTTAATTTATTTTTATTTCTCTGCGGCTCTGTAATTGTTTTTCACTTATTTATATCACATCGGAATGTTGAAAATTTTCACTGAACTAGCACATTTCTCACACTTTCGTAGTAAGAAATTAATTAAGCATTCGGATGTTTACGATGTACACTACCTTCGGAAATTGTCGGCACGCCTATTTTTTAGCAGTTGCTCCAAGTTCTCTAATTTTTATAATATTTAATTGAAAAATTTTTCTCCAAATATTTATTTGTTATTTTTTTTATCCTCGTATGAAGCACAATCTTCATTTGAAATTTACGAGATTTTCCGTACAAGTTTTCGCCTATGGCAGAAGCTAGGAAAATAATTTCAAAAATATCTGAATAGCGTTCACAAAAACTATGAAAATTTATCTTTAAAATTAGACCAATAAATACATTATTAACGTTTTTGAAAAAATCAAAATTTGAGGTTTTTTGGCAATATCTTTTTATAAAATACAGATTTTAACTTTCCCTTTGGCTGATCTTGTGGCTACGTGATCCGGCCCTAGTCAGAGCCACGTCATTCGTTCTATATTGACCATAAATAGTATGCCCGATCGGGGCCTGACTTGTAATAGGGAACAAATTTGGCAATTTCTACACGGGCAATAGTAACTTGGCTTCAAATTATTCTGATTAGTATTTAGAATTATTCATTGAATTAAAGCAGGTGTCTACTCTCTAAAATTGAATCATTGGAAGTTCACTGATTCTCAGTGACTCTTTTCTCACGATATTAATCAGTGAAAATCCACTGAGAATCAGTGAAAAGTCACTGAAATTTTCAGTAATCGTCACTAAACTACTGAAAATTTCAGTGACTTTTCACTGATTTCCAGTAGATTTTTCACTGGTTAAAATCGTGAGAAAAGAGTCACTGAGAATCAGTGGAATTTGACTAGGAATCAGAGAAATTTCACTGATTTTTCACTGATTCAAGTTTAGAGAGTAATAAAGCTGTGAAAGTTCTTAAGATTGAATTGCAGTGTCTTTGTGGTGACTGTTAGAAATTATACTTCTGTCTGGCGACAAAGTTTTATTTTGTTTCATAAGAATCGAGTGTGCAGATATTGAATTAATAATTTAATATCTGCTTACTAAAATTATATAATGGACTAGAGACTAGAATGAATTCGTGAGGTTGTCCACTTCCGTGTTCTTGACTTCTGGAGAATCATCGAGTTGTATTCTGCTTATGTTGGCACAGGTCGCGTATGTTTCTAGTTATACCTCGTTGCTCACACCGATGATATAATTAAGAACAATTTCCTCGAGTTAACTGTAAGCACCATTGTGCGTGTGTAATATATATGGCACAAAGTTCACACGAAGAATCGTCAATACACGTACTTATCTTTATACTCGCTTAGACGAACCGTAAAATGATGAACGACATTTGATATTCATTTAGAATTTAGACCAGAAAATTGCATTCTCAGGGTGTCTACTGTGCGGGAATTTAAGAAAATCCGGGAATTGTCCGGGAATTAAAAAAAAATCCGGGAAAGTCCGGGAATTGACCTTGATTTTATTTTTGATGCGAGAAGTGGATTTCCGGGTTGAAAAAACTTTTCCGAATAATTAATCTTAATATTTTTATTACCACTTGCAATTTTTGTTAAATCTCTTGAAATATTTTGAATTATTTTCAAATCCTTTAAAAAAAATTCTTAAAAATCCTGTAAAATTTCTTGAAAATCCTTAAACTCTTTTGAGTTTTTCTGAAATCCCTTCACCTATTTTAAAATCATTTAAAATCTTTCAAAATTTCTCGAAATTCGCTAAAATCGATTAAAATCTCTTAAAATCCTTTAAATTTTCTAAAATCCCTTAGAATCTCTTAAAAATTCTATAAATTGAATCTCTTGAAATTAAATATAAGAAATCTGACTATTTTTTAAATATTGCTTGCATATTATATTTTTATAATTTTTTAAAAATGAAAATGGATTACTGATTGAGATATTTTTTTTTAGAATCAAGACGAGGGAACTAAAGGATACCAAGATGGCAGGAACTGGAGAAGTTTGGGTGCAGTGGTTCACGTGTTGCCTAACTCAACAAGGGCCCGGAGCTCGAAATAAGAGACAGAGGCCACAGCAAAGGCTGAGGATAGACCGAAGCATGATAGGAGCACCCACAAATTTTCAACACACTGGACATATTGGTAGCGGTGACTTGGACATGGCAAGTGCCCACCTTACCGCCATCCAGACACAAATGCAAGGAAAAGGCGGTTACGAAGCATCTTTCGGTGTTAAGGTGAATTTAAATCAAAATTAACTCTTATTCGAGGTAAAAAACATTATGTCATAGACAGAGGCGGCGGATCATTGGTTGTCTATCTTTTTTGCTCATTAAGAGCCGTAAATGTAAACAAATGAGAGCAAGCGAGACA
>JAUESH010000015.1:4339656-4349742 GCA_032275165.1 Synergus magnus | reverse complement strand
CAATTGTTTTCCACACATGCGTGTCTCGCTTGCTCTCATTTGTTTACATTTACGGCTCTTAATGAGCAAGAAAGATAGACAACCAATGATCCGCCGCCCCTAGTCATAGATTATTTATCTGTACTAGATTAGGAAAAAAACCTTTTTATGTAGGAATTTCAATTCACGCTTGATTATTTAAGATCTTACTAGGATAAAACAATACCGAAGAGATGTGTAATTAAAAATCGCCTGTCAGGTTTTCTGAAAAGTGGACCAAGCGGCCTTTAGAGCATTACTGAAAGTAGATATGCATAATATCAGGTTTTAATGAAATGCAGGAAAAATTAAGTCTCACATTTTACACTTTTGCTTTGCAAGCTGAATCGAATTTGATTTAAATCAAGCTGTTTAACAAGTTGGAGGAGATGAAAGTTTCTTGATTATAAACTAGCGATAATTATTATTTTTGAAGGAGATGTAAATAAGACTTTTCTGACAAGAGAAGAAAACCAGAGTTTAGGTTTCGCAGTTGTTGAATGAAAAGTGGGTTGAATTTTTGGTTGGTTAGAAAGAAACATATTAAAACAGATCTTGTAAATTATTACTGATTGTAATAATGAGTCTAGCGTTTATTAATAACTTTAATCGACGGGGTTCATTGTGCCTTATAACAGTGTTGTGCTTCCGTCAGGTCACCGGGTTGTGGGCTGACATTTTGTTAAATTTGCATGAACAACTCGAGTTACACGCTAGGCGTAACTTATCGGTGAACATAAAAAAATCGATCGTGTCCACGCTACGACCACTGACTCTTACTTTCACGCGTCAATGGACGCGTAATGAGAATATGTATTACGTTTATTTCTACACTAGCCACAGGTAGTAGACTTGCCAAGAACTAAGTACGTAACGCGCTCTTTGACTAACAAATATCTTGTAATTAGAGACACTTTGTGGTCAAAATCTTTTCATTTATTAGTCTTCATTCCTTAATTAGAAAGTTCATTCCTGCATTTTCTAGAAGCTTACCATCTTTTTCTCTCAACACTTTTTGGAATTTGATCCTCTTGGAACTTTTAAAAATCTGTTCCTTCATTATTACTCTTCCGAATTGAAAGTCTCCCGGCATTACTACCAAGTATAATTTTCGTTATAGTCCATTTAATATTTCTTAAGTGGGAATTCTGAAGGGGTTTCAAGGCAGGTATGAGCCGACAGGAATTTTCATTCCCTTCATTGTTGATAGTTGACTCTCGAGTGTCTGAAGTGATGTGATGATAGCAAGCAAGAGACAGGGACACCCATGTCAAAGGTCAATTAAAACGACGCCGGAGTCGTGTTAGGCCAGAATGGAATGCGTGGAAACGCGCTCTAGATATTTTGTTGTTGGCGTTCGTGTAAATCCGTATGTATGTAGTTCGGCCTTTATTAAGGACAAGTTTATCAGAGTACACACCGTACTCCATACGAGAATGCAACTGCAGGCGGTCGAGGTCGCCCGTTTCCGTGATTTTTTCTGCCTCGACGCCCGTTCAAGTTATTGACCTTGAGAGCAGATCTCCCTCAAGCCGGATTCAAAGTTGACGACGCATTCACCTGAGTTGTCTCGATTGATCAGCTTTTAATTTTAAACAATTGGACAAATCAATGAAATGCTAATTTTAGGGCTTTGCCTTCCAAATTAAAATCTCAAATTGAAATTCTTTTGTACTTGGATAGAAAAAATTGAAAAATTTTTAAGTTTAACAATAAAACGGAGTTAATTAATTAAGGAAGAGAATAAATCCTAGAAACTTTCCAAATATGAAATAAATTCCCTAAGAAAGTAGTAAAAGTAACATAAAGCTAATTTAGTGAGTCCTTGGGTGAGTTTGCTTCGAAATTGTTAATTTTATCGGTCACTGCAACGCCGGTAGACTAATCAGAGTCCTCAATTTGGTCAGTGATGGTCAGTAATCTAACGATTTAGAGACGAGATAGTGAGTAATAAAAGAAGAAAATACTGAGTAATTCATCTTAGCGAAATGTGTTGATTTTCGCAGACCACAAGCATAAAGAAAACTATTCTGGGTATAAAGTGACCGTTGAATATGACTCACGCGTGCGTCACGTTTGGAGAAAGGGCAATATACTTAGAATTTTGTGGGTTTCGGCATTTTTCTCCCTAAATTAGATTTTTTACTGTTTTTCTATGAATCGGAATTTTTATTGTGTAAGCAGAGAAAACAAATAAAATGGAAGTCTGGGAAGAGAAAAAAAGTTGGGTCATTGGGTTAGAAATATTCCGAGTTATTATATTTACAAGCTGTTAGCATTGTTGCTTGGGTACTTTGGTTTCATAATTCGATTCGATGTTACCATCAGACTTGATGATTCTTTAATGAGTCCACGTTCTAGTTTACTAGTTCATCTTCATTTTACGGGTAATTTATTACCTTCAGCTTACTTTTTATATGTGTTATTATATTTGTTCCATCTATTTCTAATGTTTAGTTCTGTATTAAGAATGAGACTACTCATGGAAGTTAGTATCTGGTTCTGAAGCAAGTGATAGTGTGAAGGCACCGTTGTGATGAAAGTTACTGCTCATTTTTGAGAGATGCATGTGGGTTGAAGATTAAAAAATACTTTCTCCCGAAAATGATGACTTGGAAATGATTTTGTAGTATTTTTTAAAAGGGAAAGTATCCTCTGCTTCTTATTAATTCTGTCACGTTGAAATGAACCTTTTAAACATTTGCTATCGGGTTTTTAGAAGCGAAACGAATTAGTTGCACTTCAGTTATTTAAAACCAATATGTAATATCAAAAACAATGAGTTTTTGAAGTCTATATATTCAGGTTCAGGATTCTCATAATCTAATTAATTAAAACCGAAACGAATATTAATATTCATGAACCAGAATGTACCTCAGTTATAAAATCCTAACTGGTTGAAAATTAAATTTTCATTTGATACAGTTCAGAATTTTTATAAATTTGTTAAATCATCAGCATCAGTTTAAATTTAGAAGAATCTAAATCGTGTGGCTGTGAATCTTTCTGAAAATCAAGGAAGTAAGTTGGGTGCGATTATTCAGCAATAAATAACATTTTTTACCGAATCCTCGTTGTATTTGGGTAAACTGGAACTCTATTCAAAGAGTGATCTTTTCTCACGATTAAAGTCGAACTCGACCCAAGACAAAATACGTTGAACTCGCCCACCTCTCTACCAGAAACCGATCATTGTCGAGGTGCTTTCCACGTAGCTAATGCTTACATTTTCATTATACCTATTCGCGAATCGATTCGCGATTCCAGGTCCGCTGCTCGCAGTACCGTTGCAATCGTGCTGTGCTGCGGAATTAATCCTACGATCAAATCGTCGACCGCAGCCAACATCAGTGTATCCTTACGGACTACAGGTCAGGGCCACGGATTGAACTCTTTCGTGCGAGAGTGCCTTATACCTACTACCATCCAGTAGCTTTAAATTTCTTCCATAATGTTTTTCTTTCCAAGAAAAATGTAACGAGGAAAAAATTATAATTTCGATAAATTACTGGCTGTCTCATATTCATAAACAGTAAGCTTTTTGGAAGGGGGATTTTAAAGAGAAATTAGGTCATTCAAGTCCTGTTGATTTATGAAATTTGATTCCATGTTCGAGAAATTAAATAACATTTTTTAGAGAGTTGAGATCCCAATGTAAATATCAATTCAATAGCTTTTGAAACAATATTGTGAATCAACTTCAAGGGCTTCTTCCCCTTTCTTGATTAAATAATCTTATCTTTGGATTCAAAAATAAAAATGATGGTATGTATCTAAATTTTCGGTTATTAGTTAGCTGAGATTGTAAGAGCAAAAAAAGTATCTTCATTCGATGTGCGTTATACGTCAATGGTCAGAGAGTTCGATGCATGTGCACGTATCAAGTGTCGAGGCAAAAAGTGATAGAAAAAGATGACTTCGATAATTCCAGATGTCAAAGGCAAAATATTTGAGTAGCAAAATTAATTCTCATATGTTCTTCTTGTCAGTTTTTCTTTTAAAGTAGACATACGATAAAAACTTTACAGTTTTGAACTTTTTTTATAATCCGATAAGCAACTCTTTTTACGTTTTCTATTTTTTTTTTAATCTAGTGATTGATGTGTTTCAGGTTCATAAATTTAGGCCAGATGAATTTCTGATTTTTCGTACCGTACAATCTCATTTGCTTTGAATAAATCATTCGATGCAGTCTAAGATGAAACATTTCTAAAAGTATGCCACTTTCGAATTAGTATAAACGAATTTATATAAACTGAGCATGTTGAAAATAGGTAAGGTTTCTTCTAGTGAAAAAGGAGTACTTTTTCAATCTGAAAGTAAAAAACGATTGAGAGGAGAATAAGTGAATAAACTCTTGTATTAAAAGAAATATGAGATGAGAATCGGAAGAGATTTGCTTGTAAGAAAACTGGTTCTTTTTATCGATTGGGGAGATCATAACAGACTTGTAACAAGAGAGTCAATGACCGATCTTTGTCGAAGTCATCAGATTGGTACACATCGTACTTGTGCGGAAGTGCACAAGGCCTTTGCTGTCTAGCACGTTCGTATTGAATGTAAATATGTAAAGGCACGTGTATAGCATACGTCACGAAGAGTAGCTTATGGCATCTTTGAGACGAGCTTCCTTTTTTCCTCAACTTTTTGCATCCATTAGCTATTTAGCAACTGCGACGAACAAGACTTTTCAATTCAGGACGATGCGGATCAACGCGGAAGTATGCGAACCGAAAGCCACAGTTCTGATTTTCTAATTTTAGGATCTGATCCAATTTCAGAACGACTGTTTATATCGGACGCAGCAGGCTGAAATCGATTGAGATGGAGATTCATTTTCGAACCCAACCAGTAAATTTGCAAACTTAATTTTAGAAGCTCCAGATTTTTAGGTGTGGGTTCTGGAATCTTATTTTTAAAATTAAGTCATAGTTTGTTTACAGATAGCGAAATAAAATGAGCTCAAAGTTGGAATATGAAAGCTTAGCCTAATGCTATTGTATTTATAAAAAAAAAAGTATTTTTAGCGATGCTTTCGTAATTACAAAGTTGAATATACCTCAAAAGACTGGTTTAATGAGTACAAAAAATTAAAAATAGAAATTATGAGTCTGTGATGTAAAAGAATAATTTAAAAAACAAAAGGTTTCATGGTCGTTTTTCCCTTACGTTGTCGGATAAAACTGGTCTTTTAATGAGCTCTGCTCATTAACCCTGGTTGTGGAAACAGCCTAGTCCATGCCATTATGATAAGAGATATCTAACTTTTCCCTTTTTATTGCATTCTTTGCTGGATCTGAGAACCATTAAAAAAGATGTTTATAATTTTCTTAGGATTCGAATTGCCAACAATTATTAATAATTAGATTTTTCTAAAAATAGAAACTTTTCTTTGGATCGAAAAATCGAATTTAAATTTCATTGATTTAAGGATTAGACTTTTTTAAATTCAAAATTTTCAAATATTGATTGGTATGTACATACACTCTTTTTTATAATCGATAGGAATTATTTAAATTCTAAAGACTGAAACTAATTTAGATTTCAGCCGATTTGAAGGCACTAATTTTCTTTCTGCTTTCTCAGAGTTTCAATCAATAAAACGAGGCCGATAATTCGTGGAAGTGGATCTCAATGATTCCAATTTAATCGGCGGGTGTGTCTCGACACTGAGGAGAACAAAACGAGTTCACGAAGCGACAGGAGCCGAATAAAGCTGGTGGCACCCATAGAATAGAAACACTGGTGTGAACAACGGGGGTGTATGCGATTGAATATCGAAATTGGCGTGCCACTCTTGTGCACGTGTTGAACGTACGATACATACACGTGTTGTGACCACGAGGGGGTTTTATAGAACGTTTTAGTGGAGCTCTGAGCTTTAGAAACAGAATAACAGAGCCGTGTATTAATCGCCTTGGCATATGTAGACACGTATTCCACAAGCTTAGTTCCAAGCACATAATCCTCGTTCCCTAAAAAGCACTCTGCAAACACAGGTTCTTTAGAGAATAGGACTCGCCCTTAAAAAAAAAAACCAAATTGATTTGTGCTCTAATTCTCGACTAATGGTCTGCTCTCTGCGTGAAATATATTTCCGCCTTGGTTTTTATTTTAGGGGAGCTTTAACGATTTTTTAAATATTTCGTGACTGGTTCCTGGGCTGCGAATTGTGATACTTTGAAGTTGTAATTTTTAATTACTGTTTTATGACCACTTTATTTTTATGACAGTTTTATTACTTTTAGTTTGTAACCATTAAGTTAAGTGTAAAATTAGATTTTTTTTTCAAATTCTGAGACTTGTAACTTTCAATATATATTTCTAATTCCACGCAATTTTACAACAAAAACTAAATAAAATTTTATATTTCAGGCTTGCTGAGAACCGATTGCTTCGAGGGTGCTCGAGACTGACTTGTGACGAAATTTACTGGACGAACTCTATCTCGGATGGGAATTATGGGATCAGAAATTTTTATTCGGAGTTCTATGGGAAACTTAGCACAAGGGAGCCCCTATGCATCCTCGATGTAAATACACACAAATCGGCTCGCGACGATTTACACATCTTAACAAACGAACCACAGCGACTGATAGTCGCAACTAACAAAAAGGAGAGAAAAAAAACGAGTGCAGAAGAGTTAAAAAAGTAGGCATGCATTATTCATGCGTCTTCCCCTCTACAATTAAAACTGTGGTACTTGTTGAGAAGATCCAAGACCTTTCGTATTGAACCATTTACTTATTCAAGGTATTGTTTCCTCTTTGTATTATCTTCATAAAGAGACTGTTTTCAAAGCCAAGAATTGCTTTTTTGAAAGTGGAGGAAGGCTTTGAAAATATTTAGGAATTGCTTCTTAAAAATTGAAAGGAATGATCCTTATACTTGAAAAAAATGGTTCTTGATCCCTGAAAAATGTCACGTAGTAAACAGCTGTTGTTTACCATTCCACCTATAATAATATTCAGCTGTATTCTCGATTTTAATCGAGAGATAGTAATAATTACAAGTGCGAGACTATGTTTTCGATCTCAAACCTCGATCCCTCTTATACGGGACCACTGATAAGAATCTACTGAAGATGCAATCGAATTTAAAAGTAAAGTAAATAATTAGCCTAGTATATACACTTTAATTTCTGATTCGAATGCGACTTTAATCGGTTCTGCATTTAATGTGCCTGCCAATCGTCCTACGTAAATCTGCCTTTAAACGATCGGATCAGGTTAATTAAAATCTCGTCGCTTGCTCTCCTCTTATACCCAATATTGTGATAGCTGCGTTTCTCGCTTTCGCGGTGGTAGTTTCTTAATCCTAATCTTGAAAGAAAAGCGCTAGGCACGGTCGTGATAATTATATTTTACTACGAGGACTGGATTTATAGGAATGTTGGATGCACACTCTAGATTAGAAAATCAATTATTAATTTGTTGACCTGCTTTAGTGTTAGAGCTACTGTAACCGATATTGTACATTTCTACAATATTTCACTTTTAAACTCATTTTTTCGCAAATGTTTTTAATACTACGGAATTTTACCTAAACTTGAACAATTCATTAGACGAGGGTATACATATTCTAAACTTCTAAACTATATACATAATAAATTCTAAAAACCTAAATAGTTTATAATACGATTTCTAGTGAGAGAAAGAAAATATTATCGACCCTTCGTTAAGCAAAAAAAGTATGGATGGACAATCAAAATTTGGATTGCAAACTCATGTAAGCAATGGGAGAAATTCTTCTGGTACTGTAACCGGTTCTCTTTCGTTGTATATTTATTTATTTATCAGGTGTGCTGCCGCAAATCGAGATAGTCGTGCTGTCTGTGAAATGAATTATTTATTAAGTTGCCACTTGTATAGTTTCGAGTTTAGTTTAAGCGTAAGTTCGCGAGGCTCCCGAGTGAGGATTTTTTTTTTGTATATACCTATTTTTCAGCGAAGAGACTGCCGAGAAAAAAAAACAGTGCACTTGTTTTTCCATAGCCACGTAATCGCACAGGAAATGCAGAGAAGCTTAATGTGGGTCTTCCCCGTTTTTCACGAGGAGTTATACAAATAAGATTAAGCTATTTACGACTTTATTAGTAATGCGATACTTTTGCATTTGTACATAATTAATTGAGAAATTGTACCATTAATATATGTACTCTTCAATAAGCAAAAAAATGCGTTACACAACCAAAATTGATTTATAAAGCACAAAATTGACTTTTTATAAGTAGCACCGAGAAAATGTTGAGTGCAATATGGAATGTTTAACCGACAATGGTTTTAAGAGTCCGAGTAAAACAGAGCAAGACTCAGTGTCGAGATTCCACGATGTTGAATTGCATGAATGTATATTTTTATTATCAATAGTATTCGTATTTTGATAAATATTAAATTTTTCTTTGTGATTTTAATAAGTATGCATAATTAAGTAAGAGGACAAAATATGTAACGCCTATTGGAAATAAAAACATCCTATTATTGTTCAGTAAATTTACTTTTTCTTTAATTCGAAAATCAAAAAAATATCTAGGATTTGCAAAAAAAACATACAAAATGTCGAAATTTAAAATTAATTTCAAGAAGTTATGTATATGCCTTTAATTAATTTTTGACCTATTTACATTTAGAATATTATAATTAACTTTAACTGAAGAGACTTTTCTTTAATCACTAGCATCATTATCTGCAGCTTCCTCAGCTTCTCCTCCACTTCCAGATCCACTATCAGACCCAGAATTAGAGTCATCAGAATCCTGAATTGCCTTGCTTTTTACGTTCTTCTTTGGCCTCATGGCCTCAACATCTGAGCCATCTTCGTCCGAGGAATATATATTGGCAGATACTAAAATGAATAATTTAGGGGTAAGTATTTACATTCATAATCGTAATAAAAGTTTTTATTCAAACTAATACAAATAAAAGATAACTTACTTTTATTACTAGCCGCGCCGCCTTTCTTGTACTGATTCTTAATCGCAGCAAGAGAAATGGCACCTTCATCATCTGAACCCTCATCGTGATAGGAATCTGCTGCGTATCCAGCAGACGCACGACCTGCACTTCTTTTCCCAGTTGGGGTCTTGTTGTTCTTGTTCTGAACCCGCATCGCCATTCGCAGCTTCTCTTCCTCTTTCTGCAAAATAATGTCTTCGAGGTAAGATAAATTCAATTTAAACTGAAGACTTACAAGAAGGTATTATATTTTTAAATTACCTTGATCATCTCGTGCTTATTTTGGTCTGGATTCAAACCCACGTGGGAAAGAACCTTGATTCCAGAAGTCTTCTGAGACCTATCAGCCAAAGACATGGTCATCTTCCTGTGAGTGAAGGACTCAGTCGAATGGGGCCTGAAGGTCAATTTGGTTCTGAAAACGGCCTGGCCCTGAAGACCAGTTCCTTGTCGAATGTAAAGATGATTGTGGTCGCCTTGCAGAGGCTGCCTATAAACGTCGAATATTTCGGATCCAAGATGAAGAGACATAGTGTTATCTGACCACCGGACAAATCTGGCATTGCTTTCCTTGACCATTTTTCCACTCTCCGTAAAAACTTCTCTCCATCTGATTGTATTCTCGACCTTCAGTTTCAATCTAGCTCGACCCTCTTCATCGAGAGTTTCTTCTTCGTCGATTTCATCTTCGTAAGTTTCATGGTCGAAAGGTCTTGTTTCAACCGACAAGAAATTTGGCAATTTTACGAAGTGAATCTCTCTTCCAAGATCGGTGCTAATTTTCGGAATTTCGACGTCGATTCTCGTTTCGGGGGGAGGCTCTACTTCATCCTCTTTCTCCTTCTCTTCCACCTAAAATGTAGAATATTAAAATAAGCAAGGTTTAATGTTAGAAATTATTTAAACTTTTATTTTTTCACAAATCAAATTAAAAGAAAGATACTTACATCCTCAATTAATGACTTTTGGGTACTAGGCCCTTCTCCTCCACTATCAGAACGACCACGACTTCGACTTCTGCTTCTGCTCCTACTCCTACTTTTGCTGCGACTTTTGCTGCGACTTCGACTTCTGCTCTTTCCTTCCTGTACAACTGGTTCTTCGACTTTCTCTT
>JAUESH010000015.1:4313674-4330730 GCA_032275165.1 Synergus magnus | reverse complement strand
GTAATCTGAATTTGCTTATACATATGGTAATTATACCAATTGCCTTTAAACCAAATCTACACTCGTTATTTCAGTTCCTTCGGTTGCGTTCAGTTGTTTAGTTGTTCAGTATTTCCAAAACTTTTGCGTGTGCAGAGTGATGAGTTTTATTCTCAAATAATGTCTTATGTATTTCTATAAAGAACGTGTTCAATCTAATTAATTTGTTTTATCGGAGAATATATAATAAGTGAAGTTGCATGTCCACGAATTGCAGTCATAAAATTTAAAATCCTTAGAATTATTAAGTTAAATGCGAGGTTAAATGAGAATGAGAATATAGAAGTGTCCCTCTAGCATATGCCAAAAGTTTTGAATGTTCAAATGAATGAAATATTTTTTCCCAGTTTTCTTTTATCTAGAAATATTGTTCCAACTAAAAATAACAATGGACAATTACAAGTTTATTTCATACAGAATTATTTTCAATGCAGATGAATCAATATTTTAAAACTGTTTTCTAGTTTGAAATACGTAATTAAATAAAAATTCGTTCATTTGAACGTTCAGAACTTTTCAGTCATCCTCTAGCATATAAGATTAAGAACGGTTAAAATTGTCTCGACCCTTAACACTTTAACGTCCACTCGACAATAGGACAACGACCGGTGTTATGCCAGGATGACGATATTATCCATCCTTAGCTCTCTCACATTCGCAGACATTTGCATAATTGTGATACTGATCACTTGTTCACAGGGGAGGAACAACGCAACCATTTACAACCAAACCAATCTGTCCACCAACAAGAAGAGGAGCTAGACGTTAAACTTGACGCTATGGGCCAGCTGCCAATGCCTGTCAAAAGTGCGGAGGATCATTTGCAACATGTCAATGGAACTGTCGACGTTAATCAAGCTTCAGATAATGAAAAGAAGGAGAGGTATGTAGTTCTATAGAATGACTCATCCTTTACACAATGCAACTGCACTATCTCCTTTTATGATTATTATATACCGGGAGAGAAATCTGTCAAATGATTTACTACTGCTGAACATAGAACCATCATATTTTTAAATTTCAAACTTAAGAATGGGTATTGTTACGTTTTTAGGATTCTTAGGATTTTTTAAATTGCTAACATTTTTTGCTTATGGAATGCATTGAGCACTTACTTTAAGTATTTACTTATTTTGATATTTCTGCGAATTCCTGAGTCTTGAGAACCAAAGGCAAGATGTTTGGATAAATTATTAGTAATATGGCTCGGGTTCTCAACACCTCGACGATAATGATCGGGAATTTAATTAAAAAACCGGGAGTTTACTTCTGATCGCAGTAAAATTGAAGTTTTCGTTACTTTTATACTACTTTTATACTTTTATATTATTTTAAGGGATTGCAGAAGGTTTTAAGTGATTTTAAGGAGTTTCAAGGGATAAAAAGTCTTTAAGGGATATAAAAAAAATTCAAGGGATGCTAAGAGATTGTGATTGATTTTGGGGATTTAAAGTGATTTTAAAAAAAGTTATAAATTTGAACTGATTTTTAACGACTTTGAAGGAATTTGAAGAGGTTTCAAAATATTTCAAGAGATTTTAATGAACTCCAGGGGATTTTGAAATATTTTTAACTATTTTAAGACATTTACAGAAGATTTAAAACATTTAAAAAAATTTCAAGTAATTTTAAAGGATTTCATTTGATTTCTTCCACATTAGAATCAATTCCTTGAAATTTTTTTTATTCAATTTGTTTTTAAATGTTTTGAAATCTTGAAAATCCTTAAAGTTACTTTTTAAAATGTTTTGAAATCTTTTGAAATCTAGGAAAATTTTTTTATATTCTTATTCCAATAAATGTAAAAAAATAAAATAAGAAAGTTCGTTACACTAGACATCGGCAGTTTCAACCAATACTATATGAGAGAAAGTATTTTTATTTTTTCCATTATAAAAAAAACATTTTGCAATTATTTGCTCTATTGTATTTCAGGATGTTTAAATGAAAGTCATGAATTAAAATAAATTTTTGCGCTTTGCGGTAATTGTAAGTATGTTACTTTTATTTGACCGGGAAAATTGAAAATTTTGATTGTGAAAAACCGGGAAATGACCGGGAATTTGAAAAATCGTCCGCCAAATCGTCCTACCCTGGGAAAACATTGTACTTTTTTTAATCAATAGGAAAAATGAAATCCCTTAAATGTAAGCAATCCACATATCTAAGATTTAGTTCTTCAAGTTCTCTAGCCTTGCTGACGCTGGAGAAGTTTCTTTGTTGGCGTTTGTGGTTAGTGGTTACTTGGTTAGTGATGTCAGACTCAGAATTATGCAAGAGACGGTTTTTTCTCACAGCGAATCGCTACGTATTCGAGAGGATGATTCGTTTATGAACGACATACGATATCGGGATACTTACAGGTCGACCACCGCACAGTTCTAAGATTTCTTATAACGTAAAACGCAAACTTCCATCTGCAAACTATAACCAAAACCGAAGTTTCATTTTGCATTAGTATAAACATGTATATATTTTCTATACTATTTGCAATCAAATTATTTCTGCATTGAATTAAATTTCTCAAAAAAATGCTTCCAAAAAAGACTGCGGAATTTTAAAATTTAAAGAGTGGGAGTTCTCGTTCTCTAAAAGTTCTCGTTTTGAAAAGACTTCTCGTTTTTATGGTTTATAAATATTCTATCTCATAAGCACATTAAGGATAAATTCTTAAGTTTATGAGTTTATTTACGTTAGAACTAGAAGCAAGAAATTAATAAATGCGTGTGCTCGTGATTTTATGAGCTGTTTGAGTGAACGAGAGTATTTTCCTGATTGCTGCAAGTGCAACGTTCTCACGCACTTGAAACTCTTGCAGATCATTTACTTAATCTTTTTATACTCAAAGGTGATTTTTAGTTTGCAAAATGTATTTCAAGTCTAGGGTTGAATTAAAAACAAGTAAAATCTACTCTGAATTTAAGAATCTCTTTTGTTCTTTCGACATATGTAAGTGAAATATTTCTTTTTACTTGAAGCTGCATGTTTAGGAATACGTTTGTAAATACCGACTTATGCGTATACCGAACACGTATGACTCAACTGATTTTACTTAGGATAGCATACTTTTCTTCCACAAGATCACTTTGCTTCAGCAGGTGCTGGTTCTTCGATCTTTCTGTGCAATCACATTAGAAATGCCGTAGGACGTGCTTGCATCTATTAAAAGGAGCAGCAAGAAGGCTTCAGAGTTACTGTCGTGTTTTTCATTTACACCTCATTTACAATTAGTTTCACAAAGTGAATTTCAAATGTGCCAACGTTTTCTGAACTGGAATCGGGATAAATTGAATTGAACTTATAGTTTCAATTTCGCGTTAGACTATAGAGAATATATTAGTTCTGTGGATAAGGATTATCCTGAATTCTTCAAAATTATGTACATTTACATTGATTATTCCAAGGTAAATTGAATGTACACGATAAATTTGATTAAACGAACATGGTCGAGAGTTAACCACAGAGTGCAGAAAGAGGTCTCTCGTTCAGGAAACTTGCTCTCGTTCCTTGGGATTTTGAGGTCACCCTGTACATCAACAAATGTATAGCAATCCACATCAACATACGCAACTGGTCTCGAAACCGGAAACGCAGGAAGCAAGTTTGCCTCGGGGCTTCTTAGCACGGTGGTTTTTTCGTTTCTTAAGTACATCTTGTACTCTCTATTCTACTCAAGTGACTCGAATCGACTTGATGCAAGTAACCGATATAAACAGAGTGTGTAGCGAACGTTTCTCGTTGATGAAGAATAAATAACATACTCTTACCAATACATGATACGTTCTGGACTACCAATAGACCTTAAATTGCTACCCTGCAACAATCGATCGATTCCGTGTAATCGTAATCTCAAATCGAAGTCATACCTCAGGTTGTTTCTGATTTAGGAGTGACTAGGAAATCATTTATAGAGTTCCACTTAACCATATCTTGTTTCAAATATAAATATAGTAAATAAATGTAAATTAGGTTGAGAAATGAGTTCATTAAAGTCAGTCTAAAAGGGTTGGAGTAATATGGACTGAAAATTGGATTTGTTCGAGGAAGAACAGGAATTGAAAAAGTCTGTAATGGTTCGAACGTCAAGCGAGAGACAGTGAATGTGGTTCCATGTCACCAACGTGCATTATTGAATTCCAACTGTCGAGACTTATTGCAATAGTACTTGATATAAATGGTCGTAAGATCTTCAGCAAAAGGCACCTACGTGTCGCTTGAAAACAGGACTTTCCTCACGTAGTGCGATTCGCATCGTCTACATACATATTAGGCTCAAATGGAAGATCTCTACGCTTTCTGCATCGATCTTTTTTGCTAATCTTCTATCATGACCGATCTACGTCAAATACAATTTACTGCTGAATAAAGTAGGTAGGACGTTTCGAGAAATTTAATATACTTCGACAGGTAGAGCGTTTTGCTTTCAATGCAGGTCTGAAATATTGGGTAATTGCAATTACTTTTTTTAAGTATAGATTTCTTACCTAACAAGTAACATTGTATTTTTAGCTAAAATTTACAAACTTGCATTGAGTGGGTCATTCCAGAATAGATAATCTGGACATGGTTGCGACCTAATTAAAAAAATGGATGTTAATATATAATTTAAAGTAACGATGTTCCGTTTTTTATATGAATAGGGTGGAAAATTAATATTAAATGGTGTTATGTTTTTGGTCTACTATTCTGCTCTCCATAGCTTAATGGGTAGAGGACCAGACCGGCAATCTGAAGATCTGGGTTCGATTCCCAGTGGAGCTAGAGAGAATTTTTTCACATGAAAGTCAATATTTAAAATATTGACAAAATTGCTGAAGAAATACTTTATGTTTAATTTTAGTATCGTAAATAGTATTTAAATAAAAATATATCAATGCCAAATGAAAGTTCAATTCAATATGTTACGAATTCGTATTAAGGGCATGTGGTAATTACCATAAGAGCAAATTTATTTTCCGCAACTTCACGCTCACAATAATAAATATTTTTTGCTAAAACTAGGCCATTTACCTCCGTTTAGTTTTAACAAAAAATATTTATTATTGCAAGCGTTAAGTTGCGGAAAAAAAATTGCTCTTATGGTAAAGTATCACATGCCCTTAAAAAATCTGCATTTTGTGATACAGTGCAAACGACATTTTTACAGTGCACATCAACATTTAAAATTAATTTCTACAAGGGAAAATAAACATTTGCACATATAAATAATGAAATTTGACTCTTCGAAAATCCAGGAATATTATATATTAATATCAATTTTATTTAAATAATGCGCAACCATGTCCAGATGATCCATTCAGGAATGACCTGAGTGTCAAAATAAAAATAATTGGAAACTCTGATGCAATTAAATAGCCCGATAAGCGCCTATGACACGAGTATATGACAAACACTTGAGAACAGCTGGTTGCATACTAATAGGATCGAAATAAAATTGTATGTTTATTATTTAAATATATGGAGATTAACAGAAAATTTCTCAATCGTTATAAAATTAGACCACCAGTTCTCGTGAGCCCAGCATCCTAAATTTTGTAAGAGTCGAAGATTAAGTAGAGTTAGAGATTAATGCTCGTTTATTTTTGGTATTGGAAGTGAGGTTTAATATCGTTGAAATTAAATACCGAGCAGGAGGAAACAAAATCGTGTCTCTGCAAACGACATGCGTATTAGCAGGCGTTAAGAGGATCTCTTTTATGGGGGAAAAATCACTTGAACTGTCCGTCTCCACCTACACATACTTAGTGAAGATTTCACACTTCTTATTCGTTATCATCACGAAAAATTCTTTTTGAAATTTTAGTTTTTTCATGTTTCATATCTCATTTATTGTATCCAAGCCGAATCATTAGAATAGATCAAAGATTTAAACAATGTTCAAAAAGGAGATGATTCCTAGTAGAAATGATGCTGAACATAGATGAATAATTCATCAGATTCAAATGTAAGAGACGTTTATTTTCCCTAATTTCCGTGAGTGAAAGGCATCCATTGAAATATTGAGTCGTGGGCGCACGTATTGATTTCGTTTGACAACATACACCGAAGTGCTTCCATTTGACAGCCGATTTTTTGAATTTCCATTATCCAACATGCTATTAACCTTCCTTCTCGACCTCTCTTTTAGGACAATATTTCCTTTTACAAATTCTTCTGTCGCTGTTTTGCATCATAATGATTGCAGCTGACGGTGAAGGATTGAAAGCTCTGCAAAATAAAGAGATGTTCTTGTATGAGCGACATTTATGAGGGCTAAAAGTCATAGACACCTTACCATTTTTTTTACTCACCAAGTTCTGGTATTATATTGAGCTCAATAATTTGCATGTTGCATTATTTTAGACATCTCTTTGCAATATAAATTTCGCAGAGTAGACAGATTGCAACCATTGTTGCGAAACGAGGTAGAGAGAAAGAGGAATCTACGACAATAAGTTAATGAATTTCACTTGACTCGTCCACGTGTATGTTATTTTACTTCATTCGTCAGTGAGACGTAATATCCGGCTCAGTTACTACCGTTAAACATACACATAGAATACATATCCGTCTCCCCATCCAATATCCAAATTCTGTGTTTATTTACACAGTTTACCTTTCTTTTCTCATGTGAAGCTAAATCAAGATTTGAAATCTTATGATCATTCCCAAAATTATTCTTTGGTGAAGAACATTGTCTATTTGGCATGGGAAATGCACCATCTGATCCAATAATAATAACATAATAATTACCAACGATAATTACATTCTATTAGACATAATCATAGCAGAATTTCCAACACTGATATTTATTTTGCAATGTTCTATAAATAACTAAGAGAATTTATTTTTGATTAGGTTGTTCCGCGATCGAAGATTGGTTAGAGCAAATAGGTCAATAACAAACTTAATGAATACTGATCAGAAAATTGTATATAAATATGTATCCAATAGTATTTCAAATTGATAATTGAATCCTCTGACTCACCTAATCCTGACTGTATTTTTTATTCTTTGAACTTTCACGTATAGATTTACTTATTTTCTTATCTTTCCTATACTATTTTCAAAACATAAAAGTAGCTCCTTATTATATCTATTATTGATATTGACACTTCACGAATGCACCTATATCGGAATTTAGTGCATATAGTGTTTGGTATCGATAACTTATTAGATTCGAGACAAACATCGATAACGAGCTAAAGAACTTATCGGATAATTGCCTCATGACCTCCCATCGAACTTGAGTTGGTCTATATTCTATAAACTTGATTGTAAATTCTCTAGCTTTATTTTACTGCTGCATTTTTACCGTAATTTTCCTTTACAAGTAACGCTGATTGAAAAGACTTAATGAAGAAAATTCAGAATGAATTCCTAAATTTATTCACTTCAGAGGGTTGGTTTAGATGTTAGAAGCTCTCTTTATTTTGAAAATTTCGCTTTGAGATGACAGAATGGACGAATCTTATGAAATGAGATATTTTTGCAGACATATTTAATGGAGTATAAGCTTCAGTGGCTTATACCTTGTAGAATTTCTGTCAGAATTTTACGTCGAACGTCGCGAGCAATCATCCCTCGTTATTTTCAGATGCGCCGGCAGAGCAGCGTGTCGCGACTGAACATCCCCGAGTCCCTGCGCGATTTAGTCTTCCCCGTGAAAGCGCTACGAAAACGGGTTGTGCTCGTCTCCTCTCGCCACCTTTCCTCCCTCGTTAAAAGTATACAACATTTTTTAAAACGAATATATAAACCATTTTTAAGCATACTTTGCTGTAAAGTCACCAATTATCCAAAAAAAATGCCAATTTTATGAGTTTCGAGTGTGAAAATATCAAGCCAAATACGGAAGTATCATTTTTGTTCGGATGTCGAATCAAAACGTGGAAATAATTGAAAACTAGATTTAAAAGTCAATGTATTATGTATGTCAATTGTTTGCAAGGTTTTCACCTACCTTCGGATGAAAAATTATACTTTGGGATTATGTTGAATATCTATGGAATGTTGGTAATAGTTTTCCGCACAATTCTAATAACCATAATATACCACTTGGCAGCCTGAAGCCCATTATTCATCTCATAAACTCTAAAATTGGCCTTCCAAAAATAACGGACCCTCGTCAATTTTTTTCTATCTCTTGCAATAAATCATCTTTCGAAAAAAACTCTAAGTAAACCTAATCTTTAGATTCAAAATAAACATGTGTGTTTAAAAACAAGTGGAAGAACAGATGTCATCCAGGAGTAAACCTGGAGTGTTATTAAAACTATTACAAGGGATTAAATCTTCTTGAATTGTTATTGCATCATCATGGCGGATCTGAGGGTACGAAGTAATTGTGAGAATGTGTTGTGCATCTCTGCAAGCAGCAGAAATGTCTTTTTCCGTGCTTCCTGGATTCTGAGCTCCTACTTTTATAGGAACAAGAACAAGAAGTGCGCCACCCAATAACGTGCTGCCTCTCGGCGACATGTACTCGCCACTAAGCACACTACTATTTATAAGATTCTGAATCACGCATGCACGCTCGCATTAGCACGGTCACGAACTTTGATTTTGCACGATTTCATGTGATTTCCAACCGTTCGGGACTTGTCTTTCCTTGAAAACTGGGTAAAGAAATCGAGGCATTTGATGATGAGGGATTTAATGATTCCAGAATTGTGTGATTAAGAAGATTTGATATAGAACTGAAGAAATGGTTTCTAGATCTATGAAGAAGTGATATAAGGATGCAATTCTACATCTTGGTTTGATGATTCTAGTACTCGCTTTTGCAATTTTGGTGATGTATGTATCTGTAGTAGAAAGCTAATTATAAAGGAGGAAGAAGACGTATGCAAGGAAGGGGGAAATAACAAGAGAAAATGGGCAGAGAGATGTAAGAGGAAAAGCAAAAAGAAAAAGAAAAACTGAAGAAAAAGAAACAAGATCATAAGAAAGCAAAATAAGAGAAACCTGAGAGACGATGTAATATATGACACCGAAGACACTAATACATCTTTAAAAATGATAATCCCACTATTTCAGAAATTCACGTTGTCTTCAGGATTATCAAAAATTGGAACCCAGCCAAACATTTGAAGAAATCAGACAAGAGTCTATCGACTAATGATTAGTATAATCCCTTGAAAAATACACGATATCATCAAAATCACCGAAAAAAATTTCTAGCCATTCATTTATTCACCTCATTGATATTCAATCAGATATAAACCCAAATATCTTTAGGATCAGGAAAGTATAACGAAGAAAGAACTCCACTGACGAAAATCAACGAAAGAAATCCAGTTAACAAATCAGAACTGAATTTTTTAACGACCCCTCAGGGATGAATGATATTTTCGAGAATCGAAAGAGATTATAACTGGTTCAGCTTCAATTTGAATTCGAGATTTTGAGTTTTAAAAGAAGGATAATATGTTTAGAGATTCTGAAAGATGTTTTTACGATGGAGGTGTTAATTGCGATCAAAATATGCCAGCTCAGCTGGGTTACTTTGTTCCTCTAAACGGACTGTATTGCATTGCAATTCCACCTACACACCATCAACCAGGAGCGGCTCATTCTCCTCGTTTTTCGCGTCAAACCCTCTGGTGAGTCCCTTCTATTCTTCTCAGGAGTCACCCTTGCTCTTACCCTCATGTCGTCTTAATGGTCCTTCGCCTTTTGCTTTAATCAGACATGCAACCCTTTGTTTTCAATATTTTTTTTTCCGTGCGAAGTACAATAGGATTGTATACCCGGCAAAGGCGAACGTATTTTTGCCTTAAGGCAAATTCTATTGTTGCGTGCAAGTAAAGCCTTACATAAAGTGAGAGTAGACTAAATAGATCATTTTAAGCTAATTTAATTACATGTGTCATGCTTTGAGAACAAGCAAATAACGCGCAACATCTAAAGCTATAGATTATAAGAGAAAGAATTCTTCTTGACGGAAATTTTTGATGAAAAGTTATGTGTGCGGTGGAAATTTGCCATTGAACATCTTGTACAAGTACATGCTATTTGCAGACACTGATAAGCTCAAATCTTTATTAAGATTTCGAACCCATTGCGTAAATCATAAATATACTTCACCAAACGATAAAGAAGCGAATATTCCGGAAGATAGATTAATTTGCAAACTTTTGCAACATTTCCAATCTTCCTTTGATGTCAATATAAAAACGGTATCGGTATTAATCTTAAGTAATCATGACGACGAGCGAAGGAATTCTTATTTTTATAGATTCAATTTATTTTTCTATCCAAATATTGTAAAACACTTTGTTCCCTATTATTTAAATTTAACAATACTTTAGCAATACTTAGAGACTTAAAATACCAATTTACAATTAAAATTTAAAGGTGCGTGAAACTAAAAATTAGATAATTACACAACATACAATTATACATGCGTATCTATTGCAGTTTTTAATAATTTCAAAAAGATGAATTTTCTGTATAAAAACCTATTATCGAGATTACAGTAAAAATGTAGATAATGACATCTTGTTGATCTTCACATTGAGCTACGCGATTTTTGATTATTCTTCGGAAATTTATGAATGACGAATATCTCCTAATTCCTTCAAAATGGCTGCCAATCTCCACTTCTTAGAATGATAGTGTCAGTCATCCACTTGCACTTTACACCTATTTTTTCTTCATTGCTCGTGGCAGTTTTATCTTCTGATAGTCAGTCATATGGTCCTTATCAATAATACCTTATGATCTCTTGAATTGTCCTAAAAGTTGAATCACTTATGCTATACGCAGCAATCTTTATCATTTCTAATAACCGAAAGTCAATCTTGACTATGGATATCAATCTTCATTAGAACCAATTGTTCTAGAACTTTCTTTCCTTTAATTTTCGTACTTTGGTTTGATTTTTGTTCGAAATGAACTAAAGTATCTCAGCAAGAAATGTTGGACTTTTTATTCTTCATATAGGGGAAGCATTGGGACCGAAGCCGTTTTTGGATATTGCGTTTCCACCTAGTTTAAGTTGAATCTCGTGAAGTGTTTTGCCTTTTGTTTCTGGAACTAAAAAGAAGGCGAAAGCAGCCGCGAGAGCACATTGACTGCAGAAAATCCAGAAAGTTTTTGACTGTCCTATTAGGTCGGCGAAAGTGGGGAAAAATTTGGTCACTAGGAAGACGAGGAACCAATTTGTTACGAAGCACATGCTGCTTGCAATTGCCCTCGTTTCTTGGGGAAACAATTCCCCAACCATAGCGTAAGGTACGGAACCATAACCCACAGAAAAAACGAAATTGAAGCTACCAATACAGACTAATGGCAGCCAACCAATATATTTAAGATTTATACCGTCTTCCATCATTTTGAAATAGTATCCTAGTATTCCAATGCAGATTGTCATTGCCAATCCGGATACCACTAATAACGGTTTTCTTCCAAACCTGGAAAAGAAAGACACGGTTGAATTTTAAATGAACTGCTTACAATTCCAAAGATTTTAATACCAATTGCAGATCTTAGGTGAACGATACTTTGACTATATTATATTTTATTGATATCAGTAGGAAAAATTGTTTTGTAAATAAAACTTTAAATGGAGATAGCATTTATTGCTACCTAGATATTACAAAATCAACATCTACAGATTATCGCGAAGATTCTAAAACTTCAAGGACAAATATGAGTCATATTTATATGATTTCGGATTTGATGCGAAAAAGCCGGATATAACTAGTACTTTTTAATAGTAATTATTTCCAACGATTATTTGATAGACCTTTAGAAATTTCTTGAAAATTCAATAACACTTTAATCCTTTATTACTACATCACTACTCTCCAAAAAGTTAATTGCATATTTCAGACCGTTACGTTTGTTTGTTATCGTAGGCTCAAATTTTCTCCAATTAATTGTTTGGAATAATAGAGACGATCAACTTGTTTACTCCAACTAGTGACTTGTCCCAAATAATATAAATTGGCTCAAAGTCTCCTAATTTATCTCTTGTCTAACTTATTTTTTCTTCAGGGATCATGTTTGATTCCAAAAAAAAATATTCTTAATTTATAATGAATATACCTGTCAATCGTTATACCGACGACTATTGCCATCAAGACCTCGATTAGACCAATAATAATCGTCGCCACATAAGGGTCAATACTGCTCCCAGCATCCTGGAATATTTTGACCGTATAAAAAAGAACTGCATCAATCCCACACATCTGTTGAAACCACATGAGCCCCAGACACGTACGAAGGGCCCTTCTGCCAGCCACAGTACCAGCAAGATCACGTATCCCACCTTTTCTACTCTTTATCTCCTCTGCCTCTTCCAAAAGAGTAGCAATCTCACGATTAACATCGTAATTTGATCCTCGCAGGGTTCTCAAGACCTTGCTGGCTTCCAGTTTCCTACCCTGATTCACTAACCACATCGGGGTTTCTGGCATTAAGGAAATGCAAGCTAGGAAAGGTACCAAGGTTAAACAACAGGCAATATTAAATGTTTGGTACTCCAAGTATGCACCAGCAACATACGAGAAAACAATTCCCAGGGAGAAAAAAAAGGGGAAAAATGACCCCATTGCTCCTCTTAATGATGGTTCAGCAATTTCGCCTATGTAAACTGGAACCAAAACTCCAGCTGCACCAGATCCAACACCACCCAGGAACCTTCCAATATATAGCCAGGGCAAGGATCTGCCGCAAATTAACATGATCCAGGAGATTAGACAAGGTGTTATTGTCACACCAATTGCTATTTTTCTTCCGAATATGTTAGCCAAACCCCCCGCAGGAATCGATCCTACCATTGCTCCGAGTGGCATTAAGGATGCAATCCAAGAGACTTCGCTTTCTGTCACGTTTGAGAGGAAGGAGTCCTTTGATTTTAAATAGCCTTCGATTGGGGATGACCATGCCAAGGCCATGCCTCCTTGACTTACTGTTAGGCCCGCTGCAAGCATCATTTTTATTAATTTAATCTCTTTGCACTCTCTAAATCTAATCAGTGATAAGTATATCACTGATTCCAATTCGCGTATATACGCTGATTCATCATCATAATTCACTGGTTCATCAGCGTATATACGCTGATTGGAATCACTCGTATACTTATCGCACATAGAAATAGATTCTAAGATCCTATCGTGGATTCTATTCTAAAATTTTGGTTTTGCATTTTAGAAAAAACCAGTAGATAATTATATTCTTTTAAAAATTTACTACGTTTACAGTTGTATGAATGTTTAAACGAGGTTTCGCCTTTAAAAAAAGTAAAAAATTTATAGTTTTATAGTAATGTTTAAAACAAAAAATTACTAAATTGTTATGACTATTTAACCTATTAATGTAATAATTAATTAACCGGTTATTTCAAATTATACTGTACAACTGTAAATGTGGTAGTTTTTTTTAGAAATCGAAACCACAATTAAACATCTATACTACTGTAAACGTACTTGATTTATGACTGAAAAGTTCTGAACGTTCAAATGAACGAATTTTTATAATGATTGCATTTGAAACTATAAATAGTTTTTAAATATGGATTCATTTGCATTGAAAATAATTCTGTGTGAAAGAAAATTGTAATGTCTATTGTTATTTTTAGTTGGAACAATATTTCTAGATAACAGAATTGGGAAATAAATATTTCGTTCATTTGAACGTTTCAAACTTCTGGTGCATCTTGATTTTAAAAACAATATAATAACTGTTATTTTTTATAACGTGAAACACATGTAGTATTTATTTAGTTTCTAAAATTTAGGGAAAATTTTTTTATAAATATGTATTATTTTAGGAAAATTGGTTGAGTTTTTAAAATTCATATCGGGTAGGTTTTTTTTTACCGATTTCAAGAGAAAAATTGTTTGACAAAGTTATGAGTATTTGATTTTTGAAAACTGATAAACTGGTAACTTTATCAAAAAATGATAAAAATATTTCTTTAGAGTGTGATATTTTTTAAACTAAACAATTTATAAAGTATCACACTTTAAAGAAATATGTAAGTATTAAAGAAATATGAAATATCATAAAGTATAACATTTAAAAACAAAGTAAACGCGCGCGCGGATGCGCGCGTTCGGTCTCGTTCATACAAAAAAATGCTCTGCATTATTTAAAAATTGATCTTTATGTAGACTAGCCTCATTGAAAAAGAATCATCCCATGCTTCGATTAAAAAATAGATTTGTCCTATCTCTGAACAAATTGTGCTATCTCAGAAACAATGTAGGATATCTGTAAGAACAGGGTATCAAGTATAGATTTGAATAATCTTTCCAGACGAGTGACTTTCAGATACACGTGTTTTCAATGTTTTTTTATTTCTTGTTTGATAATAGTCTAATAACATATTTGTATCAAAAATTATTTAAAGATTTAAAATCTGCAAAGTATCCTACACTTCTCATGTAACTATCAAAGCAAATTTGTATTTATTTTGTGTGTATTTTATATTTTATCAAATGCCCAATCTCCATTTGAACAAAAACAAGTTTAAAAGAAAACAAGACTCACCAATTAATGTAGCTAAAAATTGAAACATTTTCTTCCCTTCTTGATGCGTCTCCGGTTGTGGATTTGTTTTTGAAACTCCCCCATATTCAAGTGGCATGGAAGTTTTTTCCGAAACTGGAGAAATAGGTGACTTCGAAAGAAGGCTTAGCTCTGTAAGCTCTTCCACGGATGCTTCTGCTTCCATGATTAGTCTACTATTATGCTTGTTGTCGGTCCCCTCCATCATTTTTAGATACGATAGATTAACTAGAAGTTTATTTGAGCCCAAAGTTCATACTTCCCTAGGGGTCTAATTGATGGCAATTATACCGACTAATCCCTCTTTATCTTCGCTATCTCAGAAATTTATGCTGCTTCACATGTGCACTCCCTTTTTCCGGAGTAAAGGTTTTCTCTATGTCAGAATAAGAAGATGCCTCGTGATGATTACGACGGATCGAGAGCACGAAATAAAACTAACTGATGCTTTGATCTATGAGAATCGGCCTTGAATCTCCTTAATCACATCGGTTACTTTGAATGGCAATGAATCATTACGAAAAGATCAATTGGTACTTCATTCAACCAGAATTCTATTCTAAAGTCACTGTCGTCACTCAACTACACAGAATCTCAGTACTGGATTAAATCTTTTCTTCGCTGTGAAAAAAAAGTATTTTTATCTTATTCACTCTTAGCAAAAAGGCGTTCATCTGCTTATAGTATCTCTCACTGACTGTGCGAAATCAATCTCCGGACTGCAAAAAAAAAGTAATGATAAAGTTGCCTTACGTTCTGACAACGTTTGGTTGCAATCTCCTTTATTTATTTAGAGTTTGCAGGTCGTAAATCGACGTACTTATGATTAACAGTGGAAAAAGAATTTCCCGAGTGCGATTCTTCACCCGGAAAACCGTTTTAATTGCAGCTTTTTTTTTTCATTTTACACCTCACTTTCTTACCTCATTTCTTATTCTTTTACTTAATAACTTCAGCAATCTTAAAAACTATTATCAAACTTAAATTCTTATATACCTGAAATTTTCTAGAAGATCGTAATCCTTAATAAGGAGTTCGTAAAAATGAGATTGACTTCAGATTAGGTGTTTTATCTCCATTAAAATAGTTTTAGACATGCCTTATTGGAAATTAACTGTATTTCTCCCTTTGCGTCAGCGAGAACAACACTATAAACACTTTATTTATTATACTGTCAGCAAACTTGTTACTCAAGGATGTAAAACTCACAATCAATTTTCACGCACCTACTGCCTATTCGGGCTATGAAGATTTGTGTACTCATGTCTCTGTGGACTTGCCTCTAATCTTATCTACTTATCAATCATTTGGGAAAAAACCAAGTTTATAACTCACTTTAAATAAATCTTGAAATATGGTTTAATATTTATTTCCTATGCACTCAGAAAACAGTTTTGTTGAATTAGAAAAACATTTGTCTGATATAGGGTTAAACTAAATATTTGGTTGGTTCAAAAAATTTTATTTGAATTAAATGAAAAAAAATGTTAATTTTAATTTAACTAAACGTCTAATTTATGTATGTACCTTTGAAACTTTTATACGTCACATATTAAACAAAGCTGTACATACAAAAAGCACTTGTCTTTAATTTAATCGTCAGAATTTTAGCATACAAATAATACAGAAGTGTTATCTCGCGAATTACAACTTTATGATTTTTGTACACTAAAAGAATAATTAAATTCTAAGAATTCCAAGATGTATCCTACAAAAGCGAAACTTTGATTAAAACACAGGGAAAATAATAAGATATGACGCTTTCAAACGTAATTATAATCTCACGTCAGAAAAAAGTTCACTCACAAAACAAAGAAAATGTTTTTCCTTTTACCTTTATCATTATGTATTTTTTTTCTTTCTAGCTAAATAATATTCTTATCAGGTCTTGTGAACATATCCTAGAATCTATATCCATAACATATTTTTACAATTAAGCAATATGATTTCTACATAGTGATGCAAAACGAGCACATATTACGAGAAAAAACGAGACTTGTTTAAATCATTTCTAGATGTATTCAAAACATTAAATAGATCAAGAATCCACATTTAAAAAATTGATCGAGATTCGAGAATTCTCGTCTCGTTTTGACTCGCTAAAATACACCTTGTGGATAGAAGCTACTTTTAAAAAATAATTAGCAATATGTACTTTTTATCTGTGCGTTTTCATTTAACAATTTTCTTCATTTCATAATTTGAAGTTTAAAAGTATGTCTAAAATAAATTTAACGTAAAACTGATGTTAATTTTCCTTTATTTCTACAGTGCGGACGTCGAATCGAGAAGAGGCAGCGGATCAGGTGAATTTCAAGAGTGTTCAGGTCCGGGAGGAACTTCCGGTTCTCCAATTTTGCCTGCGGCACCTCCAAATTCAATACCAGTACCATCACCTCCTGTAAATCACCATCGAGAATCATATTTCCCTTCAAACGGCATCGACTCAAGCTCGGATCCAATTTTAGAGGTTTTTGAGGAACCTGTTGATGAACCGGTGAGTTTTAATTAAAATTAC
>JAUESH010000015.1:4285234-4308944 GCA_032275165.1 Synergus magnus | reverse complement strand
GTTTTCATTCTTTTAATAATTATCTATACTAATGAATAGGGTTGAAGTTTCAGAGGTCTAATCTCAAGATTTTTTTATATTTATTTGAATAAAAATATTTTTAAAAAAGTTTCCAAAGTTCCCAAAATCCAAAAGTTTGATTTATTTACTAGCAGAAATTTACCCAGCCTTGTCCGGGATTTTATGAGATTTCGAAGAATTTAAAGGAATTTTAAAGATATATTAAAGGATTTAAAAAAAATTCAAAGGAAGATAAGAGATTTTGACTAATTTTAGGGACTTAAAGGGATTTTTAAAAGAGTTATAAATTTGAACTGATTTTTAACGAATTTGAAGGAATTTGAAGAGATTTCAAAATATTTCAAGATATTTTAATGAATGTCTTGAAATCTTTGGAAAATCCTTTTCGTAAACACTTAAAATTCCTTTGAAATTCCTTAAAGTCACTTAAAATCTAATGGAGTCCTTTAAGATATCTTGAAGTCTTGTGAAATCTGTAGTAATCACTGGAAAATCCTTTTCATAAACTCTTGAAAATCCTTAAACTGTTTTGAACTCTTTTAAAAATCCTTTAGAGTTCCTTAAAATCTCTTGACATCCCTTCAAATTCCTTGCAATTTCTTAAAATTACTTAAAATCTTTATGAAATTTCTTGAAATTTCTTAAAGTCACTTGAAATATCTTAAAATTCCGAGCAACGCCGAGTAAGTTTCTACTAGTAAATAAATAAAAATAAAATGGTTTTGGGAAATTTTTTTTTTTGACATTCTTAATCCAATAAATGTAAAAAAATATTATAAAAAAAGTTCATCAGACTAGACGTCGACAATTTCAACCAATAATATATGCGAGAAAGTATTTTTATTTTTTCCATTATAAAAAAAAAACATTGGATAAGTTTTTGCTCTATTGTATTTCAGGATGTTTAGAATGAGTCATGAATTTCAATAAATCTTTGCGCTTTGCGGTAAATATAAATATGTTACTTTTAGTTGACCGGGAAAATTGAAAAACTTGACCAGGAAAAACCGGGAAATGACCCGGAATTTGAAATCGTCCACCGAAACGCCACCTTGTTTTAATAACTACCTGCAGAAATATTTTCATTCAAAGTTTATATATATTATTTTATATGAGAGATTATAATGGTTACGAGTTTAATACTTTTTAACCATGCGTAGAGGTCACTCCATAATGGACACAATATGTTCAAATAAAGTTCCTTTCTCTTTTTAACACGTCACATGTTCAACTTTCTGCAAATTGATGCTGGCTATATGCAAGTAATTCTCTTTATTGAGAACGTAAAGTTGGCGAAACTAAATTTTCTCTTATAGTAATTCCCAAAAATGAAATTTGAAAAGAAATTCTAAAGGGGTGAGAAGCCATCAAAAAATTTTATATCCACTTCTACTTCTATCACTCCGATTAATAAAAGATTTAATGTTCACTTGGTTGTACGGTTCCTAGACTTTCAGTTAAAGAAACTTATTCAACCATCACTGAAGTTTCTGAAGATAATTATACCCACGCATAATAGAATCTCTTAGTTTAAAGAAGAAGTGGACATAATTTTACTTAAGGAGAGAGTTGGAGAAAGCTATAGCACAACTGTTCCTACCCCAATATTAAATGTTAAACGTTTTACTAAAAAATGTAAATTAAGTATTTAATCACGGGTCAATTGCTTGCTTTTCACTCATTTCATTTTTACATTCTCATCTCACACACTTGCTACATTTATATTAATCATCAATCCATATTATACATTCATGAATGTATGAATATGTAATTCCTTTATTGGCCGAAATTCATATGCTGATTTAGAGATGAAACATTGTATTTCTTTTTATTCATCTAATTGAATATTTCTCTAATATTTTATTCTAAACATACGTATTTAGGTACACTTTAACGTGGGATTTATAATTCCCAGAAGCGGGTTCTTTCTGACAATGATAAAGTCGACTGACACATCGACCGACCTTGACACTGACTTCTATCTTGTATATGCTAACCAAGCTCCGAATCGGCTGAGCTCATGCTTCACCTTTCTGAGTTCTTGCTTGATCGCAAAAACAAGCCTTATATCCGCTCGAATAAAGTGTGAAACGGAAACAAGCTGTCGAAAAATTGTGAACGTTCTTTTTAATCTTTCATGACGGAGATCTTGAACGATCTTACACAATTACACATATCTTACAATCGACATCAATTTACTAAACCAGTACTTACATATAAACTTTAAAAATTTACTGAGAAGTAGAAGTACAGAGACCTGAAATAAATCTTCTTAATGAGTATCAAAATTATCTACGTGGAATTTTATCATGAATAATTTATCACACATTAACGCGCACTCCACAACTGAAGTTTCACTCCAATGTAAATCGTCGGGCTGAGAAATTCCACCTTAGTGGAAGCATATCATTCCCCATTCGTTTTACGTGCTTTTAAATTAATTTCCAATCACCGAAGAAATTGCCGTAACATAAGAAGTTGAATGTTTTCAAGTACCGTTACACATTATCATCCTAATAAGTGTACTTTGTGCACTATAGGCACCTTACGTTGAATTTATAGTTTAAGTATTGATGTATTATCTCATATTGTTTAAATTTCATGACAAAATCTCACTAATTGTCTAGTAGTCATTTTATTTAAAAATAGTGATAATAAGAAATTGTTAGTATTTAAAGATATCTTGAAGTAATATAGCAGGATGTCTACTATCTGGGAACAGTCCTTGATTTTATTTTTTGTGCGGGAAGTGTATTTCATTTCATTTAATTAAGTCATTTCCGGATTGAAAAAACTTTTCTGGATAATCAATCAAAATATTTTTATTTGACACTTGCAACTTTTGTTAAATCTCTTGAAATCTTTGGAATTATTTTCAAATCCTTTAAAAATAAACTTTAAAATCCTACGTCAAAACCCTAGTAATTCCTTAAAATCACTTGAATTCATAGAAATCCTGCAAAATTTCTTGAAAATATTTAAACTTGTCTGAATTTTGTTAAAATCCCTTCAACTTTTTTAATGTAATTTAAAATCTTTGGAAATTTCTCGAAATTCACTAAAATCAATTGACATCTCTTAAAATCCTTTAAATTTTCTTAAATCCCTTAAAATTTTTGAATTTTTTTTAAATCTCTTGAAATCCCTTCAAATTCATTGAAACCTTTTTAAAGAACTTTTAAATAACTCGCATGACATTCTTTAAAATCACTAAAAATGTCTTAAAATCTTATAAATCTGTTGAAAATCCTAAAACCTTTTTGAATTCTTTAAAAATTCCTTAAAATGACTTAAAATCCTAAGTCTTTTGAAATCCCATCAAATCTTTAGTAATTCTTTAAAATCAGTTGATGTCTTTTCGAAATATCTTAAAAATTTTGTAAAATCTTTTAAATCGTTTGAAATCCTGTGAAATTTCTTAAAAATTATTAACCCACATCAGTCCCTCATTTCGCCACCTTAATCAGTCCCTTGAGTGTCAAATTGACACTCTGAGGTAAATTAAAGATACATAGTTTAAATTTTTTTCATATGGAATCAATGAGGAAATATTAATTCAAGATTGAAGAACTTTTTTATGTTGATTCGAATATTTTTGTGTAGAAAAATATTCGCCTTTCTTGAAGTATTCAAATAGAATAATTGTACGGTAAAGTTGAAAATAGTGTCAATTTGACACTAAGGACTGATGAGAGTTAAAATGAAGCTAAAGTGTTAACTGCAAATCGACTACTATTATTTTTCTTGCAATGTTCATACACTGAAATGTGCATCCCCTTTTAATTAAACTGTTCTATACAGTGTATCATCTAGCATAGCAACTCGCAGTTTAATCAGTTTTCTTATACTATTTTTGTTAATTAACTTTCCTTGCATATGCACATGACATTCATTATTTCTTGAAAAACGTTTCAAGACACTTATGACAATTAATGTAGCTCGTGTAATTCCAAGATCATTCTCCAATCAGTATCACAGCATTTTTACGAAGATGTGCATCTTGATCAATTTCATTGGAGCTCAGTCGTTTCAACATACAAGTTATAAAGATCAAGAGTAATGGTTCTTATTTCTGGACCACGTGTATTCCACTCATACTATGCTCAGGTGTCAGCAATCAGATCAATTCTGGTTCGTCCGGTTTTGGACTTTCGATTTTATCAAGACATGCATGAATATAAGTTGATCGGTTGTGAGTTATGGATGACTACACTCACGAGACTTTTTCTTAACTTACTCTATGTGAAAGAGATCGTGCCGAGGGGCCGTTCACTTGAAAATCGATTCTACATGATCCTACTGATTCTGATTCTGATTCTACTGAATCCCCACATGTTTCTGAAAAATCTTTTGACGAGCCATTGATTCTGTATCGGTTATAAGTACGGAAAATCATTGATTCCTCCAGTGAACGGCTCCTCGGATCGTGCACTTATTTCCTTTTATTGATATCTATATAGATTATTTTAGCACCTCCTGCATAATATTTTCATTTCGACTTTCTCTCACCATAGTAAACTCGCTACATATCGATCATTTACGTCAGGATAAATTTTCCTTCATGTGAAGGTACTGCTGATAATGACCTGCAGATTTTAGCTTTCGGTGCATTCATTTTTTAATACTTTACATCATTTTTTCTTAATGAGCCGTTTTCTTTTCTGTTTCAGGTGAGTACCATTTATAGCTGCCTTTAATCATTTTCAACTTTGCGGTAAGAAAAACTTATTCATGATGGTTATTCACGTGCAGGAAACTTTCTTAGTCTCTATACTAAATCTCGAGTAGTAAAATAGTAAAATTTCTGAAATGAAAAACATATATCTAAAAACAATAGAAGGTAACCTTTCTTCTGTTGCATAAGAGGAAACAAAAATTGTTATGTGTAAGGTTTGAACGCTCCCTAATAAGCCTACTGATCTAGAGTCTAGCCTAGACTCATAGTGTTGAATTGGCGAATATAGTTGATCTCACGAGGCAAATCCGCGGGCAAATCTCGGGAATCGATTTGACGTGACTCAGTACGAGAAAGAGAGAGGAAAATTAAGCTCGGACGTACTTCTAACGCATTCCGGTCAAGTTTCACAAAACAACCGTTCCCTGGGCAGCCAGGGTTGCAATAGCTGGCAATATAGCCGCGCAGCTGTCGGAGTGTGTCGGAGCGCTGCAACATTAGCTTAGCATTCCTCGCATACTTTACGACAGGTAATTGCTAGGTTGTATTGCTAGGCCATTGCGCGATTAATCAGTCCACGGTGCATGTACCGCTTACCGTGTGCAACCTCCCACTATTGCGAAACGTGTGCCGCCAGTAAATACATGCGCTGATACGTCATCGTGTACACAATTCACTTTTTCAAAGTGCCATGCCTTTCTCGATGATGTGATGAGCCACTCTTAACTCTGTCCTTAATTCCCCTTATCTGGGTGTAGCTTACCCGCGATAAGACCCCTACAACTATCGGTCCCGCCTGTAATTATACGAATGCGATAAACATCGGCCTGACCGAAACACATGCTTGCTGGCAACTCTACTTATATTTATTCCTTATTCTTATTCAACAACTACGGTGGGAAATCTCAGGACGTCATTTCCGGTACACCGTAGCAAGGGCACTAATGAGAATAGTATGCCATAAAAATATGGTCCTCACATTTTTAGATAAGGTTCTTTATCGTCGAGTTTTTAGAGGCGGTTCTCTCTCAATCTGAATTATGAATATTTGATTAATTTAATCTGTAAGTTCAGTTGGTATTTTAGGAATACACTATATTTCAGGCTGGCGACTTGACCCGGAATTTTTTTGATCAGGAAATGACCGGGAATTTAATTAAAAAACCGGGAGTTTACTTCTGATCGCAGTAAAATTCAAGTTTTCATTCTTTTAATAATTATCTATAATATATAAATTGGGTTGAAGTTTCAGACTTTTAGACTGACGATTTAAAAAAAATTTATTGGAATAAAAATAGCAAGTAAAAGTTTTCAATGTTCTCAAAACACAAAAGTTTGATTTACTAGCAGAAATTTACCCGGCATTGCCTGGGATTTTAAGATATTTAATAAAATTTAAAGGAAGTGATTTTAAGGAATTATAAGGGATTTCAAGAGATTTATAGCGATTTTAAGAAATTTCAAGGGATAAAAAGACTAAAGAATTTTTTTAAATTTCAAGGGATGCTAAGAGGTTTTGATTGATTTTAAGGATTTAAAAGGATTTCTAAGTAAAATTCCTTACAATCACTTGACATCACTTAAAATCTGATGAAATCTTTTAAGAAATCTTAACATTTTGTGAAATCTATAGAAATCTATTGAAAATCATTTTCATAAAGTTTTAAAAATCCTTAAACTGTTTTGAGCTAGTTTAAAAATCCTCTTGAGTTCCTTAAAATATCTCGAAATTCCGTAAAATCACTAAAAATTTCTATGAAATTCATTAAAGACATTTAAAAGATCTTAAAATCCCTAGCAACGCTGGGTAAATTTCTGCTGGTAAATAAATAAAAATAAAATGATTTTAGGATCTTTTTTCGATATTTGTAATGCAATAGATGTAAAAAAAAAAATTTTTTTAATTCGTCAAACTAGACGTCAGCAGCTTCAACCCAATCTTATATGAGAGAAAGTATTTTTATTTTTTCCATTATAAAAGAAAAACTTTGCAATTTTTGCTCTATTGTGTTAGAGGATGTTTAGAATGAAAGTCATGAATTAAAATAAATCTTTGCGCTTTGCAGTAAATATAAATATGTTACTTTTAGTGTACCGGGAAACTTGAAAAACTTAACCGGGAAATGACCTGGAATTTGAAATTATCCGCCGAATCGCCATCCTGATTTGTTTTCTGAAGTACTGCAGAAATTTTCAGGAAAATTAAAACTTTGTTTTAGCGATTAGGGGTTAGACGAACCTGTAGAGGGCAGATTGCACAATGCACACCTTCATTCTCAAGGTTGATAATCTTCTTACGATTGATATTTGCTGGATGCATGGATTTCGAAGTAGAGAGTATAGTAAGCACGCCAGCTGCGTAAGTCAGGTAGGCGAGAAAGGTAAACAGGTAGCAGCATAAGCTAGGTTCGTCCTAATTCCCGAGGCCTCTCTAAGGTAACATGAGGGCGTGGTTCTTATACTTATATCTTATATTCTCATACGAATATAAGATGTAAAACTCTCGCGCGCCCTTACCAGCAGGTTCTAGCTTTTACTCCAACTACCAAGCAATTCTTGTTGTATACTGTATCCTCCACAATACTGAGTGCTCAGTACATCAGCCTTTAATCCTCTCCTGTGCCTGTCAACCATCTATATGCATACATGTAATGAAACAATGTCCAGGGTTCGTAAACCTTGACAAGGCGTGTATACCGGAGTTCTGTGCGTTGGAAATTCTCTCGCGTCGCAGGAACGCACTGTGATTAGTAATGATAGCTCGGACACATTTTTCATTTACTGCCTCATTAAATTTTTTATAATTTATTCCGAACCGCTTTCACGTTATGTGATTTAGATTAATTTTTTATTAATAGCAGATGATGGTCCCTTCGTTCTTGGAAGGTGAAATCTGAATAGGTTCCGTTATATGTGATTATAGTGGTTACATGAAAAGAATACCTAATTGAAACCTAAAGCATGCAACACGACACGCAATGTTATGATCTGACTTTGAATCGCAAATAACACTTTCCGATATAGTGTGAATCAACTTAGAACCTTTCACACATTTTTAGCAACCACTGAGAGGACTTCAGGCAATCCGGATAGAAAATACTGCTCTTTACTATTGTGTACGCATTCTAGAAGAAAATAAAAAGATTTTCCGCTTGGGGTAAGAAAGCAAGCAACGTGGAAGTGCATTGCAATAATGATACCGAGCAAAAGTCATAAATGATGCGTTCTAAAGTTGAACTCGAAAGCTAACTTCCTTATTGGTTTCTATTTTCTTGCCCCCCGGAGCTGAACTATACCCGGAGGAATTAAAGTCATCGCGTATAAGAAAATATCGTTCATACAAATATTTTGCAATCACACCTCTTCCTTTTCTCGTATTTCTCTATTGGCCTTTGACTTTTCCAAGGTCCAGATATTTTTGAAGCGTTGAATCGCCTAACTTGAAAAAATGTCTAGACGATACTTTATTTTATATAGCATCGGTATTATGTTGGTGGACGGGTCTTCTGAACGAGCAACGCAGCGGGCCAGGGTCAGAACGTTTCTTCGCGTTAGGAATAATTAATAAGAGACTGAATTTCTGAATTTTTATTATTTCTCTCGAGAATTCCAGGGAGCGCGAGTCAAGAACCGGTTTCGTAGCACTCCGGATAAAGGAACATTGATTTTATCCTCGCAACCCAGGACACGATGTATCTGGTATACGACGCAGGATATACGGGTCGCTGTACGCAAATGTGCACGTATTTTGAATTACGGGGAGGATCAAGACCTCTGGTACAAAAGATCGTAAAAAACACGGCAGGACGTCACTTTCGTGGGTCTCGCGCTTTAAGATTGCCCTTCCATCCGTGAATTGCAATTTCTGAACAATATTGTAGATATTTTTTTGCAAAAATGAGCCAGTGGTGACAAATTTGGCAATGCTTAAGAAACGAAAAATGGCCAATTCCAGATATCTATTTAGTTATCTTTTGGAACGAGGCGAAAAAAGCGGGACTGGGAGAAGAAATAAGAGAATTCAAGTGGTCAAACTCGTTCGGTCCTTTTAATTTTTAAATGATACTCTGTGACGATATTCACTTCTGCATGATGTCAACCTGTCAGTCACGCACGCATTCAACCTCTTTCATCAGCGCTTCTCAACCACCAATTACCATCGAATCTCTCATCTTGATGAAAAAAGAATTAAAGTTTTCTTCAAATCCGTTATTGTATCCAACACTCGCGCCACTAGTTATAGAAATTTACGGAAGCTAAATGCCAATTTACGAAGTTCTCGTGGGATAATTATCAATGTGAAAAGTATATGTAGGATAATTGCGAGGCTGATACAAGCTTTCAGGACATTTCAAGAAATTACCGGGTCATTTCCTCAACGTACGTAATGCGTAATACCCCTAAGTTTATGAGATCCATAGATTCTCTCTTGCTGGCAGGTATTACAATCTCTGGCTATATCTAATTCCATATGAGTCCTACATATACAGAGGAGAAGAATTTCAAGTATTCATGAATGTACGTGCATCTCTGAATGCATCCCATCAATTTGCTGCTAACTAGAGTTGTCGCATTACGTTCTTCTTTATCTCAAGAGGCGTATTACTTAAATTACAAACTGGTGAAGAGCATGATTTCGCCTTCTTATCGGAGTTTGGCATCTACCCACGGTTAAAATTCCATTGATGATCATGCAGGATGACGACATGACCGGAAGACCGGGAAAAAACCGGGAAATGACCGGGAATTTAATTTAAAACCGGGAGTTTACTTCTGATCGCAGTAAAATTCAAGTTTTCATTCTTATAATAATTATATATTTACATTTATTGGAATAAAAATATCAACAAAAGTTTCCAAAGTTGCAAAAAGATTTTCAGTGATTTTCAGTGACAGTTGAAAATAGGGACTTCAAGAGCTTTCATAAGATTTCAAAAATTATAAAAGAATTTCAAGGGATAAAAAGAGTTTAAAAGATTTAAACCAAATTCAAGGGATGCTAAAAGATTTTGATTGATCTTGGTTATTTAAAGGGATTTTTAAAAGAGTTGAAAAGAGGTATCAGAAGGATTTTCCAGAGATTTCACAAGATTTCAATTCCTTAAAATTCCTTATAATCTAATGAAATCCCTTAAGATGTCTTGAAATGTTGTGAAATCTATAGAAATCTCTGGAACATCCTTTTCATAACTCTTTTAAACCCTTTTAAAAATCCTTTGAAATCTTGTGAAAACACATAAAAATCCTTAAGCTGTTTTGAACTTTTTTTTTAAATCCTTTGAAGTTCCTTAAAATTAAATAAAATTCCTTAAAATATCTTGAGATTTCCTAAAATCACTTAAAATCTCTTTGAAATCCCTTGAAATCCTAAATATCTTAAAATCCCGAGCAACGCCGGGTAAATTTCTGGTAGTAAATAAATAAAAATAAAATGGTTTTGGCAACTTTTTTTGATATTCTCAATCCAATAAATGTAAAAAAAAAATATAAAATAAAAAAATTCGTCAAACTAGACATCAGCAACTTCAACCCAATCATATATGAGGGAAAATATTTCTATTTTTTCCATTATAAAAGAAAAATTTTGCTATTTTTTGCTCTATTGTGTTACAGAATGTTTAGAATGAAGTTCATAAATTAAAATAAATATTTGCCCTTCGCGGTAAATATAAATATATTACTTTAAGTTGACCGAGAAAATTGAAAAACGTGCCCGAGAAATAACCGGGAATTTGAAATCGTCTACCGAATCGCCACCCTGATCATGTTAAAAAATTTCATATATTAGCTATTAACCCAATTTAAAAAAGTTGTCTTCTATAATGTTAAATTTGAATTAAAGAAAACAAGTCCAGCTAGATATTCTGGGACAATAAATCCATCGCACATGTAAAAAATGGCCTTGAATTAAAATGTTGCTCTGAAGCCCCTTCCGTTTCCCAGTCTTCGCACAGGTGTTGCGAATCCCGCAACACGTACAAGGGCACCTGTTTGTGTGGGTGTTTTCGTGTTCATTGCTGTTATATTCGACCACCATTACACTTCCAACGCAGGGACTAACGAGGTTCGCGTAATTGGAGGCAGTCGCATTGCGGTGGATTCGAAGCCGAGAGACAAGAAGAGGGCCAGGAGGATCGGCAGAAGTGGCTATCGGCTAGGGGCTAGGTATGTGAGAAGAGTTAAGGTGTGTCTTCCACCTTAGCCCACCTCGACAAACGAGTGTGAGTGTCTGATGATGATGGTGTGCATCGATGCGCTAGCACCGGTATAAAAGCTATAGCCATACGTAGAGATTGTAGATCGTAGAAACGTGGAACATACCAGGGACCTTAGGAGACCGTGCATTTCTCCAAGGGGTGATACGACAGCCGGAAGGGGAATGGGGCACTCCAAGATGGCTGACTATCTCTAACTGCATATTACGAGCCCAGCCCAAGATTCCTTTAGGTTACCTCAATCTACCACTTTCCTTTCATTGCCTGCGAAGTATTGCTTCGATCTTGTCAATGAGGCTCAGACATGTTGAGAATCATCAAGGCCAGGAAGTGGATCTTTTTTTCTATTTGTTCTACTTCTGCAAAACGAGATATTTCAGGTTTAGGTGATAGATCGGCTTATTTTATAGAGACCAATTAATTCATTCAGAGTAGCTTAAGGGCATTTGGTAATTACCATAGGAGCAAATTTAGTTTCGCCAATTTTACGCTCACAATAATAAATATTTTTTACTGAAAGTAGGCAATCTACCACCGCTTTATAGATACCAAAGCTTAAAGGGAGTTGAAAATTTTCGTTCTTAGGGTTAATTTATAAATTTTGTATGAGAATCTAATCAGAAAATTAAGGATCAGTGATGTCATTCGTATTTTAGCAACCCATTGATTCTGGTTAGTCATATATCCTTCTCAGAATTAGTCTTATCTTGGAGGATGAGTTAGTTTTTGTACTCATGGGCCATAATTTTGAGGTATACAAAGCATTTCCTGCAGGATTGCAAGATAAGATATACAGCATTCAGACAACCATGACATCATTCGCATTTTATCTGAAGATTTATCTTTGTCCTTTAGACAGCACATAGCGAATAGAATTTTATACTACAAAAATGCATTCAAATTATGTTTACATATATAGCAACCGTTAATTAGGATAGTCTTTACGAGAATTACATTTTGCATTTTGCAACTTGAGTAATTGAGCTTGTCTTAATAGGAATGCTTTCGTTTTAAAAATTTGTCCCTATAAGATTAATCACTCGGCTAGAGATTTAAATGAAGGTAGCGAAGTGAGTTGAATTTGCTGCCATCTGCCTGGGATTGTAAGATAAGGATCAGAGTACAAAGTGAGGCAAGCATTGGTGACGTCATTCACATCTCATTTTACGAAACATCCCTTGTTCTTCAGACGTTCCTTTCGGCATTTCCATTCTACCTAAGCCGATTTGTTAAACTTTTCCTTCACAGTGTTAAGATACTTTAATAAATTATGGACGGAATAAGGTATCTAACTAAACATAAATAAAAGAATTACAGTCCCTGGCCATATTATTAAATCAAAGCTGAAAAATCACTTTTTCCCCATTTTAACTACAATACACTTTAATTTTTAAACATTTATTGTTAAATTATGAGAGAGCATATATAATATATGTAGCATGCCGGCAATTTGGCTAACCGTAGTTGGCGACAAAATGGGTAAACGTCATTTACCCATTCTAAAAATTATATTATTGTCAAAAATCTCAAAAATTTCATAAAATGTTAATCAAAAAATGTTAAAGCATCAACAAAGAACTTATTATAATGAACTATGGATTGTACACAATGGAACCAATGCACTGTATTCGACGTTTATATGTTTATTTGACGTTTTCGTGTAAAAACTGATGCCATCTAAGTTTAAACGAAATAAGTCTTTCAAAAATGACATATATAATGTTACCATAAGTATGAAAATACAAGTACTGACATGGCATGCTAGCGGCCTTACATTAAAACAACAAAAATAATGTGAAATACTTATTTCTTAGCTGTTTTCTAATAATATGGCCAGGGACTGTATGCACTTGGAATATATGTATGCAAACATCCATTAGGCCCTACAAATAGAAATCTAATGGGATGTTTATATCTCTAAGAACAATAGCACGACCTCCAAAACGGAAGCTCATCTCTGCTCTCTCGTTTCTCCCCTCCTCTTTACATTTCTAAGAACAGGCGGTAATTTCTTCCAGTCCTGGCCTCTTAGCACTGTCATGATTGCCCCCAGGACTCTTGCATGTCACTCTGCAACAAGATGGCTGTTTTCTCGGGAGACTTTAGAGTTTTTGTATCAACCCCTTCGCCCTAAAACCTTCTCTCGAAGTGTGTACAGTGTAGCACACTTTGAGGCCCCTTTGAGGCCCAAAGGAGACCTCGAAGCCGACCTCTACCTACAGTCCCGCCAACTAGTGAACCGAGCAGGCAAACCGGTGTCGGCACTCTTGGGCCGAACTCCTCCTCTCGGTTCTCGTATCAAAGCACCACCACCACAACCGGCAACGGCAACTCGGCAGCAACCACCACAACCGGCATCGCCAAGTCAGTACCACCACTACCATCGTCATCGTCGTGTCGTCTCCTTTCCCTCGGCGCGTCCTTCTTTAACCGATCCGGCTTACAATCAGAACCTACCACGTCCACAACCAGAACTCTTCAGATCTCCTCAATCAGGTGGAAAATAGTCCATCAGTCCGAGGAAGGTGACAACAAACCGCGAAAGGACATCTAAAACTATCAATTTGTATCCTGGCTCTTCGAAATCCTCGATCTTTCGACAACCTGGTCCAGGAATGCTGCAAAAGAAGACCGGTTTCTCGGTGCGGAAAGACCTTAATCGCGTGGGTGGATGAGATGTAGCGTGGCCTTCTGACAGTGCCGTCAACCCGGTGTCTTGGAATCATTTCGGTACTCTACCCACTAGTTATTTTGGTGGCACCATTTTGGTATCGTGCAACCATTTTGGTGTTGTGGGATCAGTCTAGTGTGCTGGAACCGTTTTAAAATTGAAGAAACAGTTTGTTGCTGTGGCATAATCGTCTGTATCATTCAGAAGATATTGTTGCCCTGTTTGGATATTCTTATGTAAATCCAGTGTTTCAAAAATTGTTGAATACATGTCCTGACTTGGAGTAGTCATGAGAGGATGTTCTTCCACACAGCCAGTTTGAAGTTCGGGTCCAAGGGTCTCTTCTCCAACTGTGAGAGGTTTGGTGGACCGGGCTGATTTGATTGCCTGCAACTCTCTGATTTGAAATTTTCGGATCTTTTGCTGATTTCGTGAAGAGTGTTTTCGCCCTCGAGGGATTTCGACAGATCTGCTTTCGAGGCTCGGCAAAAGCGAGCGGACGACAAGCCGGTCGACCAAGGAGAACGAGAGTGGTGGCTGTGCCATGCAGCAGCGTCAGTAGACGCGAGAGGGAAGGCAAAGCAAAGAGGGAAAAAAGAGTTTGGCTGCAAAACCACGGACGAAAAGGAAAACAGGTGAAGCGAGGTTAGCCACCGGGTATACACCGCGTAGTATCGCGAGTGCGCGAACGAAATCTCGTACGCCGCCTTACGCTACCAACCACGTGCTTCCTCGAGTAATACTCCGAAGAGTCTACAAAACCTTATGCTATAAGTCACCTGGATCACCCCGACTTTGAGATATAATATGAAAATTGAAGAAATTCTAATAGAAAAATATTTATGGAAGTTTCGCTAATCAATTACTATGCAGCATTGTGTTGCAGTGTTTGCCTTCAATGGAAACCATAAATACTTGTGTGAATTTCGAAACAGCAATTTGATGCTTGGAGATGCATAGTTGATGGAACAATAACGAGTAGGTGGTGACTTTGCAATCTCTTGGCATTTACGTGGTGTTTTCAGAGACTGAAGAAGTCGATGCACATGATGCGCGTCGAAATTGTGGCAAGTTGTGTGTGAAGTTAGTGAAGCGATTTTTATTCCAAGTGGAGATTGAGTAGTTTGTTTTTGTGGCTTTCAAAGATGGATAGAAACGATAATGGCATTGGAGGAGGTGGTAGTGGTGGTGGTGGAGGTGGAGGAGGAGGAATAGGAGGGGGAGGGGGAGGGATTGGTGGCATCGGTGGAAATTCTGGATCACCCCTCAACTCGTCTTCCACACATGGACCTCTTTTCAATAGCAACAATGGAGTCGACAGTCAGGTATATACTGTTGCATGTGTATATAAGATTAGACCCCTAGAAGATGGTCCCAGCATACACTTGTTCGTCACGTGGGTCTTAAAGGGCTTGAAAAGACGAGGGTCATTTGGATTTGGGGACGGAGAAAAATAGATGTTCAACATAGGGGGAGAGATCTAAGATATCCATGGAAGCTGAATATCTTAGATGACTGTCCCTATGTCGAAAAGTAGATAACTTATTTCCAGTCGGAAAATCGCAATTTCAGGGTCCGGCGAAAAATGCACTAAGATTAAGAAACTGATTTATATTAGTATTAGCAGAAAAAGAGTTTATTTGCTTTATATAAGACTTTTCTCTGAGTGCAAGATAATAATCATCATTTACTCGGTGAAACAAGTTTCTTCAATTACGCTCCCTCGTACTATTAAAATTAATATCCCATATTCAGGATAATAAGCTAATCCCACTCTATCAATCCTCGAAAAGTGTTACATTCAATCAGAAAGCTCTTTTTCTCGAAATAAAGTAAGAAATACTTCTCGCAAACAAAATTACCACAATTCTCCACAATCTATTCGCACTCTCCTTAGTTTTCAATCGACTCCAGTAAAAATTGACGAGATACGAAGTATGCGAACACTATCTTGTTCCCAACGGTATTGGCTATGGTCCCTCCTACTTTCGAGGCGGCGAAACTTGCCTTGCCAGTCCATACAGAAGAATAATCATAAACACATACATTTAAACGGTACAGCAAAGCTGATGAAACGTGATTTTGGACGAATCTCTCGGTTAAATTCAAACCCACCGGATGATGGCATTGGCAGAAATGAATACTATTTCTAGGCAAGAGTCGTTCACATGCTGATGTGGAAACGTTATTGGAGAGGTAGACTAGATAAGAGAAGCAATCCTACACCCCTGGCCTCGATAAGGCCTCGTTCCTAACTGCATTCCGCAGTCGGGACATTACTGCGAAGAAAGTCGATGGCACAGCCTAAGGCAGCTTTCAATGCAGTCGATTTTCCTTGCGGTAGTCCAAGGTACTCGTAGACTAAGAAAGAGAGATTCGTTGTTGCTTTAAACGTACATGTACATATGTACACGTGCATGCAGAGAATGGTTCGTGGACTGCATTATAGCTTGACACCAGGATGCAGTCATCCAGCTAGAGTGCCAGTGGTTTGACTCACCCCGCAATTCTTTCTTTCTTTCATCTTTCCCGTCCTGATATTACCGATTTCGTAACTCGTGCGTTGAATCCAGAGATATTTGACAATGATGTGCCCGAGATATAGGCAAGGATTATCCAGGTGATAATCGAAAGTTTGGAAGCTTTCGCATATTTATCATAAGATGCAGTTACTTTGATTTATGATATAACCTGATATAGAAATACTTTTAAAACTAGTGAGAGATATGCAAAAGTTGTCAAAGGTCACGTGAAAGACATTTAAATTCAACGCGAAATTAGTTCGTGTTGGGGGAATTTGAACTGACTCAATCATTGCTATTTACTTAATCTCTACTGTTACAGTTAGAGTAAGGCACAATTACTTGTACCCTACTACCATATGACACAATATAGTATCGTGACACAACTATTCTTGGTTTAGTATATATGATAGAGAGAAAGTTGTCGTGTCCCACATATTCATATGGGACGAAGTTTAGCCTTCTATTTAATTATGATTAAATTAAAAATTAATGAGACGTTCGTTAAGAAATTCGAATACATTTTTCAAGCTCATCTTCATACACGTCAAGGAACTCAACAACTTGAATATTGCACAATCACAGGAAAAACAAAGTGTTATTTTAACACTGGATCTGGTGTTAAATTTACCTGCAGCTAAATTTATCGTAAGAGTATTATTTCAACATTGAAAATGGTTTAGTGTTACCATTAAAACATGAGAAATTAAACAACCTGAAGGTGCATCACACCTCTAGAAAACTACACGCCACATAGAACATATATTGCACTTTATTTTTCTGTAATAATATATGTATTGATATTGAGAATTTTTTTTAATTTTCGGTGTTTATAAGTTTGTCAGAATATCTCCTAATAATGCGGAACCGATTACAGGATCCTTTAAGTTTATGGCGTGCTGCGATCTTCCCTTGAAGCAATTACGGTGGCAAATAGACATGAAAGTGCTAAACATAATCTTCAGTATTGAATACATGAATACTAATGATAATAAAAAAAACCATCTCATGAAACATGAAACCAAAGTAGAATATTTTGAGCAACATGTTCTGATTCAATTTCATAACTGTAGATTAAATATAGCTCTTCCCCTTGAATACTCTTATTTCAAGCTAATAGCTAACTAAAAAAATTAACAACTGAAATAATTATTCACATGCTCTTGCTTAAGCATGTAAAATATATTATTATTCTTTCTCCTCTGCTAACCGGTACTTTAGAGGTGAACTCAAACGCTAACTTGCTTTGGAAATTTGAAAAGATTATATCTTAACCGTTGTAATTTCCACTTGCAAAAACTTTTCCTCTAAGCTCTTAGCTAGAATTACTGTAAGAAAAGGAAAATTTAGCATTTACTCTTTTTGAAGCATTTACTGCAAAAGCACACATCTGTACCTATTGTGGGATACTTTGAAAGCCAAGATGGCTTGCACAATATTTCCTGTTCGTTACCTGCGTCGCGTTGAGGAATTTCTTTGAAGATTCCTTTGCAAAGGAATTCGGTACTCCGTTCTCTTCATATGGGTGTGTTCTATGTAAATACATTCTTTAATTAACTCTGCAAGACAGGAAACGCACCATTGTCTTCCTCAGAAGACCATAACTCGTTGACATCAATTGGCATTTCATTCGATTGCAATTAGCTAGAAGTCACTAGAAATATCCTTAAAAATATCAAACAATTTGCTATTGTCATGGCTTTTTATCATTTCAAATCCCAAACATATATACATATATATAGCTTGCAGATTACTTATAAAATAGATACTCACTTTGAAGCTTATATATATACGCTCATGAATTTTCAGTAACATGTGCTTCAACTTTGGAAAACGTGAGATGAATTTTGATTGAATTTTCAATAAATTTCTGAGCATGAATATTGAAAAGTTTATTTTTGCAAGGGCAATCATGTTCCTAATAAGCAGTTCGAAAATTTAAATACAAAACCTTCTCATTTGGGCAAATTATTATAAAAGATTCATAATTATAGTTAGAATGACTCTACAATTTGAATAAGTATATACTACCACAGGTTTTACTCTTGATCCAACCAGAACATACCATTTGTTTTAAGGCAGGATTAGTTGGTTCGAAGAAGTTCTTTATCATTCAATTGAGGCTGAGGACTGTAATTGTGGAATTGAAATTGAAGTCGTATGTCACACATGGTATAGCATGGGTGCAGCGAAACGTTTGAAATACAATTGCTTTTCTATGCATATTATAAAGTCTTTGGAGCGTAGAGTTGAAACGACTGGTAACGACCTTGAGGACCTTGAGGGGGCTCGATCGTTAAGATCGTCTTCGGCCCTAATCGTCCTCAAGAGCATTCACCGGATGACTCATTCCCGGTCGACCGAATTCTCGTCCACGATTGGTCACGAGTTATTTGTCTTATACTTGCTTCTTCTTTCGCAGACGAATTTAAAATTTATCTGTGAAACAAACAAGGTTTTCAATTGTTTTTACTTCCTCATAGAGGAAGCTTTAGAGTGGTGACAAAATCTAGTTTCCAAAAAAGTTTTTTTCAATATATTTCAAGGGGAATATATCTAATATGATGTCCTGAAAAATTGTCCGGATGTGTGTATGTGTCACGCTTTTTAACGATCCTGCGCAATATCTTGAGAAGGTGTGCAGAAAAATTCATGAAATTTGGCAGACTTATTCCGCTCTATACCAAGTTGAATATTATACAAGGGTTTAACAACTTAATTTTATAATTTTTGTAAAATTCATTTTTGACGATAAGTCCTCAAATAATCATAATTAAAAGCTAATGAAAGAAAGTACATAAAAGATTTCTTGCGTCTTAATGCTTAATGCTTCCTCTATAAGGAAGCAAAGGGCTTATTTCATTAAATGAGCACAAAAGATAATTAATACAACTTTATAGCTAGTTTACGTTATGTTTGTAGGCGTTATTCAGATTAGAGAGTTAAAAAAATGCAAAATTCAGATAATTTTAAGAGATATTCTGAGTTTTGGGAGTTTTTTGGGACACTAATCCACTGTAGGAAGTTTTTAAAAGAAAAGATTGTATTATTTTTCACTCAATATTATTATGCACTTCTTGTTGCTCTTTACGTGAGTTTTAGAATTGTTTATACTGACAGAAACTTCCGTATATAACTTTCTTGTCAACAATTGTGGGTGATAAATGCCCAGTCAGTTAGTTTTGTTGCAGAGATTCGCTGTCAGCAGATTTCTCTTTTGCATTGCATACCACTTATTACTTAACGCGTATTAGATGGAATTTTAACGTAATTTCTGAATCGAATGATAAATTTCATACTGAAAAAGCTATTTACTAACTCAGAAAAATTTCTCGGAAATAATGACATATGATTTTTCTAATAAGATTAACAATTTTATGTTTTTACATGTGCGGTCTTGCTTAACTTACATTATTTATGTCAGTAATGAAATTTTAATGGTCAAAGTTTAAAGAAAAATGAAATGTAGGTTAAGTGGAAATTGACTTGGCTCTGAATTTAAAAAAATCTGCTCATTCTGTGAAACTATTTAAACTACAAACTAAACCTTTCCTTAGTGAATATATCTATTAGAAATTTGTTTTTGCTATTAAATAGACCATAAACATTAGGAAAACGGAAACCATGAAATTGCATCAGACGATCAAACGGAAATATTTGCCGACACTAAGCTATGAGAGAAAGGATATACGCTTTTATTCCTTTCACGAGATTTATAACAAGATGTATAAATAAATAACAGGGATGGTGTTCGCAAATACACTCACGATCTTACGAAAACCGGAAGATTTAACGAGCAGTTACTTCTTTTTTATTTTTGTGTTTTTTTGCAATATTCACAGTTTTGCATAGTGGATTTTCTTTTATTACAAGTATGGCTTGAAATGTTACATTGAATATGTATGTATATAGTTATATATTGTGGACAGGCAACTAGGATTGTTTTAAAGAGAACAAATCCACGTATACGAGCTCAGAAACAGACATTGTCCCTTTCATTTTTCAACGAATAGAGAACAATGCAACGTTTTCTTATGCTCGATTCGGTGCTCCTGTCTCGATATATTGAGTTTGAGTTGCATTACTATATTACATATATTATAAATATTCTCTGTAGTTACATAGCAAGATGATACCAAAAGTAAATTGACAAAAATATTTAAAATTCCTTAATAAAATTCTCGATGTTACACGGAAAAAATTAGTTAGCGAAATTTTCCGTGACTGTCATCGACTTTTGTATGGGACAAATACGTTTTTTAAAATCTGAAATACATTTTAGAAAAGAATTCCAACATTTTCGAAATTTTCCTTGACTCTCAAAATGGTTGAGAAGTCAAGAAAAATTTCGAAGACTCTTTTAGAATTCTTTTCTGAAAAGTACTTGAGATATTAAAAAACGTTATTAAAATATATGAAAACTCTTGTTCTATCCAAAAGTCTATGACAGTTAATGAAAGTTTCGATAAATAATTTGTTCTATGTCAATAAGTCATAATTTTTAATTTATTAGTCTTAAATTTTAAGTGAACTTTAAAATTATGCAATTAAATCTTAAACTGTTAATAATGTCAATAAAATATGATAGTTAATTTCTTGTAGGTAACATGGAAATGAAGTTATAATTAGGCATCTTAAATTTATATATATTACAGATTTCGGTCGGAACATAAATTGATAATAATACTCAGTCCTGAAATCATTTTATCCTGATAGGATTTTTTTTCTTCCATTATAGATAGTTTGTTTTAAACACTATTACAGATTTGCAATTAACATTTATAATTCAACCCTCTTCTCAAATCAAGTTTTCTTCTTTCTCCACCTAACATTTTTTAATGTAGTGTAATCGTAATATAATGTTGTGTAAAATCTTTCGGTTTGCGTGCATGCATTCACAAATACATTGATGTAGCCAATGATTTTGTGGAGGAAGAAACCGGTTGCGATGAACAAGCAATTAAAGTTTAACGCACGCCCTTAATAACCAGTAGCGTTCAGGGACATTTTATTCATACGAGAATGCTCTCCACGCATGAACCAAATAAAGCTCCTCAAACCGCAACTTGAAAACATGAGGTAGAAATTTATTTTATTTTTTTATTTATTTAAAATCTATTATTGCGCTTAGAAATTCCTTTAAAAGTGCTAAGCGAAGCGTAGGCTGGGGAAAGAAGAAGAAAAGAATAAAAGTATTTGAAATGTGGGGGTATATGTATAAAATCGTGATGAAAATAAAAAAGACAGATGATCGATGATGGAGTGATGCTTTCGAGACGGTCATATAAATCCCTAATCACATGAGAATTGCATCAATTAGGGAAGACTCTTCGTAAATGATTAGTTTTAAAAAAAGGTTATAAGAATATTAAATTTTAAACTACGTTAAACGATTTCTATCTGAATTAAAAAAAGAAAAAGTAAAGTATAATGTATTATTATTTACAGTAACATGAAGTTAATGTTATTTATAACGTAAGGGCATGTGGTAGTTATTAATTGCCATAAGAGCAAATTTAGCTTTGCCAACTTTACGTTCGCAATAATAAATATTTTTTGCTAAAACTGGGTCATTTACCTCTGTTTCATACAGAATGATTTAAAAGCCCAGGTTTAGTGAAAAATATTTATTATTGCAATCGTAAATGACAAGCCCAGATTGGTAATGTGGGAAATCTGGAAAAATCCCGGAGGGCCGGTACGATGAAAAATAAATTAAGGAAAATTTGGAAGTAATTTAGAAAATTTAATCTGAACATACCAAAACGATTAATAAAGATATATATCCTTGCCAAAATATGTTTCAAGGGGCAGTTTCGCTGGTAAATGAAAATGAGTGAACTATAGTAAAGACACGAACCATTCACTCTGCTGTTAAAGTAAATTCTCTCCAAATGAGAAAGTTCAAACACTCCGCTATAATATAGTCTCTTACCATGAAGAGAATAGCTCATTCACAGTTGTCTACCTTACCGATTGATAGCAATGTTCTTACGGTCGATAATACAGTATACAGTACATGTAATGAATATCTTCTTCTTCTTCTAAAAAAAAAAGTTATACCATTAAAGTTAATACCTGTAATAAGTCTTTCAGTTATTTTCTTTTCATCTCTTTTCCAGTTAATTACCAAATTATGTTTCATTAGATTTTTATTGATACTAGCAACTATGATCCGCGTGCTCTGCGCGCAATTAACTCCTCGTTTTTTCAATTTGCACTTCTTTGCTAAAAAGATTCAGAGAATTCTAAACAATTAAAAATCAAAGGATTTTAAAATATTTTAACGGATTTCAAAAGTATGCAAAATAATTCAGAACTTTTAATTTTTGAAATATAAAAACTTGTAATTTCTTGTCTAATTTCAGGAATCTCAATAAGTTTCATAAAATTTCTTAAAATTACTTACAATCCTATGAAACCTTATGAAATTCTATGAAATTTCGTAAAATTACATGATATTCTTTAAAATGACTTAAAATTCTTTAAAATATCGTTAAATCTTTTAAAATTACTCAAAATCCCATGAAATATTATTGAACTTCTTAAAATTCCAAAACTACTTAATATCCCATAAAATATCGTGAAATCCCTTCAAATTACTTAAATTCCCACAAAATATCGTCAAATTCCTTAAAATTATTTAAAATCCTTTAATATTTCTGGATATCCCAAATAAATTTCATAAAATCATTTTAAGTTCCTTAAAATTATTCAAAATCCTATAAAATCCCATTAAATCTCTTAAAATAAAACCTGAAAATCCAATTAAATTTAGTAAAATCCCTCGAATTCTCTTAAAAGTTCCTAAAATTTCTTGAAATTTCACAAAATATCGTTCAATCCTTCAAAACTACTTAAAATCCCATCGGATTCCTTTAGATTTCGTAAAATCTTTCGATATTCCTTAAAATTACTTAAAACCCCATGAAATCTCGTTAAATACTTTTACATTCCTGAAAATCCAATGAAATCTCGTCAAATCCCTTTAAATTTCTTTAGAATATATTTATAACTGGTAAAATCCCTTAAAATTTCTGAAAATCATAATAACTTTCATAAAATTCCTTGAAAAACCGTGAAATCCTTTAATATTTCTAAAATTTCAATATATTTTGTAAAATTCGTATTCTCTGTCTTAATATAACATTTTTGACAGCAATCGTTTTGACATAGAAAATAGTCTGAAGATAGTTTTCAAATACGGCACATTGACACAATTCGCGCAATTTCCAAAAAACAATCAGGCTTTCGACAACAATGTGTGCGATATTTTCGAGATATATTATAGAACAATTTTTTTAGATAGGAATGTTGCTTTTGATGTTGATAATGATGCTTTAGATTTATGCTTTTATTTTAAGCTTTCAAGAGTTATAAAAAATTGTTTATGACACATGCAGGGGCGTAGCGAGGGGGGGTGTGAGGGGTGTAACACCCCCCTAAATGTTCGTGCCAAGTCGGCATTTTCGGGAAGCGGTCGGCATTTTTGGGAAGTGGTTGGCATTTTCCACAAGTGGTCGCCCCTGGACACATGAAGTGTGTAAAAGAAATTTTATTGAACAATGGAGAATGGAAGTTACCATTTATATTGAAAATTGTAGTA
>JAUESH010000015.1:4252804-4265216 GCA_032275165.1 Synergus magnus | reverse complement strand
GGTAATAAAGTTATGTATTACGGAAAATGTTATTTAAATGGTTACCTTGTTTAGCTTGTAAGATTAAATTTTAACTAAAGCGTACATAAATATAAAAGGACTTAATGGTTTATTACACTAAGTCTATGAATAATCTTTCTGCCAGGGTTGCGACTTGACAAAGAAACCGGGAAAAAAACGGGAAATGACCGGGAATTTAATTTAAAAATCGGGAGTTTACTTCTGATCGCAGTAAAATTCAAGGTTTCATTTTTTTAATAATTATCTCTTGAAAATCCTTAAACTCTCTTGAATTCTTTAGAAATCCATTGAAATTCGTCGTTACAATCAATTCTTTAAGATTTCTTAAAATCTTGTTAAATCTATAGAAATCTCTGGAACATTATTTTCATAACTCTTTCAAACTCTTTTCAAAATCCCTTGAAATCTTGTGAAGACTCTTGAAAATCCTTAAACTGTTTTGAACTCTTTTAAAAATCCTTTGAGTTTCCTTAAAATCTCTTGAAATCCCTTAAATTTCCTTGAAGTTTTTTAAAATCAAATGAAATTCTTTAAAATATCTTGAAATTTCCTAAAATCACTTAAAGTCTCTATGAAATCCTTTGAAATTCCTTAAAGTCACTTGAAATATCTTAAAATATATAAATAAAATAAATAAATAAAAATAAAATGGTTTTTGGAACTTCTTAATCCAATAAATGCAAAAGAAAATAAAAAATATAAATATGTTACTTTTAGTTGACCGGGAAAATTGAAAAACTTGACCGGGAAATGACCGGGAATTTGAAATCGTCAGCCGAATTGCCAACTTATCTACATTTTTAGAGTTTTAAAGAAAATAAAATGTTAGTTTATTTTATTTTTTAAAGCGAATATTAATGAGAACGAATTTTTGTGTTTTAGGTCGGTGACAGAGGATGGGAGGTCCACCACGTTACGGTGACCAGGGTACCCGGATACGGCTTTGGAATAGCCGTCTCCGGAGGTCGTGACAATCCACATTTCACCAACGGTGATCCTGCAATAGCGATTTCCGACGTGCTTAAAGCAGGACCAGCTGAAGGCAAACTGCAGTGAGTATTTATATTTAATCGTAAACCTTTACCACACCTTCATTCACCTTTATTCAACTTTAATCACTCTTCATAGTAAACAATGCCATAAAACTCCCTTAAAAATTTTAATAGAAAAAATTCTTTCAATTACTCAAAGGAGAAAGAAACGTAATAGCTAAGCTTTAGGCGAAAAATTATAATTATCAATTAAAGTTGAATGTTTTAAAATCGTGAATTGATGAAATAGAAATCAGAATTTCAGTTTCTTCTAAACTAGACACGTGAACTGTCATTATAATACGTCAATGAACATAAATTAAGTCCTGGTTGATTGACCTCTCGTTAAATTTGCACAGTAATTCTCAAGAGATTTATTAGACGATATAACTTTCTGATTGGGTGATAATAGTAAAAACACACCGTTAAAGAGTTTAAATCAGTGGCCACAATGGAACCACCTGAAAGGATCTATAGGATAACTTTCAAGGTGGATTATCCGGTTAAAAACAGTTTCATTACCTCTAACATAACATTTCGATCATAAAATTTAATGAATATTACTCTTGATTTTCAATTTAAAATCACGTAAAGTCAAGCTCTCTGCAGAGGAAAGTTCTAATTATGTAATACTTCTAAGAGGCTCGTATCACTAAGGAGGTGATGACATAGATACAAACTAAGAAGTACAAGAAATCGTGTTGAAGAATATGCAATGAGCCTTGGTAATACGCAAATTGAAAATTTTACTTTTAAATTATTTCTGAAGGATAGAGTTTATTTTTATTGTTTTCAGTGATTTATATTTACTGTTTGTGTGATTTCATCAGTTAATAATTAACTGTCAATTTCGCGTAGACTACTATCGTTATTAGAATATTTTTTGAATTCTTCAGTTGTAATAATTGCTACTTTAAAGTATAGGCTTTATAATTTAAGTATTTCCTTTCTGTCTGAGTTCTTGGGGAGGATCACGATCATAGCCTTGATTACAGTCCATCGATAATAATGGTAATGAGTAATAATGACGATCAGTGTGACGTGGGTCTCTGGACTAGTCTGACCCCGATTTACTTTACCCGACGAGGAATGCCACCAAGATTTACTACCTGTACGAGTCATGGAATAGTATAGTTACGTTTCAAAAGATAATCATCGTCCAGTATATGTACATCTCTCTCTCTTTTTTTTCCTGTATATACCTCACATGGAAAGATAATGTTTTACCAGCCTTATGCTTATTACCCCAGGACGTAGAAAGTAAGTCTTAAGGACTACAATATAGCACAGGAACACTTTTCATAAAAGTTGTATCACAAATCACAAAATTAAACATGTTTTTATACAGAAAAAACAAACATTTTTATTTTAATATATTTAAGCAGGGTGGCTACATGTCGGGGAAGTCAGGGAAGTGTCAGGGAAATACGAGTGGCTGTCAGAGAAAATAGAAATTGATCTATCAATAATAATAATAAAAAATTATAGTTTATTTAACAGATTTTAGAAGATCTCCAAGTATTTCGAGGGATTATAAAGAATTTTCAGGCATTTCTTTGAGATTTTATAGGTTTCTAAAAATTTCAAGCTTTCAATCATTTTAAGGGATTACAAGAGATTTTTATGATATTTAAAAAATTTCGTGAAATTTTAAAGGATTTTAAGAAGCTTGTAAGAATTTTAAGAAAATTTGACATTTTTTAAGTGATTTTAAAAGATTTTAATGTTCCTCATGGAATTTATCAACTTTCAGCAGATTTTAAGGGCATTTGACATTTGGTAAATACCATATGCCCTTAAAAGATTTAAATAGGTGTTTATAGGAATATTTTTTAGATTTTAGGAGATTTTAAGTTCCTTATTGAATTTTAAAGGATTTCATCAGACTTTTATGGTTTTTAAAAGATTTTTTAGAATTTTAAGGGATTTTAAAGTTTTTAGTGGAATTTTAAAGGATTTTAAGAGATTTTTATATTTTTAAAAGATTCCGTAGAATCTTAGAAGTTTTAAAAAGATCTTATGGGGTTTCAAAAGATTTAAAGCGATATTGAAAAATTTCAATGGCACTATTATTGAAAATTTAATCGCCTTTTTAATAATTTTCTGTCAGGGAAATTGAAAAATTGAATCTTGTGGCCACCCTGATTAAGGGAGTTGAATAAACGCTGATTAGCCGCCTAATTCAAGAAACGCAGAAAAAACATCTGATTCAAATATTTTTTGGGTAAAGCGTTTTCTACGGTGTTTCTAGAATTCGGAGGCTAACCGTATTTATCTAACGCCCTTAAACCCAAATTATTAAAACGTTTCACAATTTACTTTTAAACTGAAATGAATTGCTAGATAATAAAGAGGAGTTATTTTTAAAAAATTTTATTTTCGATAAGGAACTTACTGTTATGTAAAGTATTAAAATTCCTGGAATAATAGAAGCGTGGATAAAAACATGCGGAAGTCACTTACGTAGACTCTTGCACATTTTACTTGAAGGAAACCCTCCTTGTGAGTTAAGACGATGTGTCCCAGGCAACATACACTGAAATATTTTAATCCCTTTAGCTGGAAACAAGCTTTGGTGCATACTTGTAATTACTGTAAATTTCTTACTCTTAAAGAAACGAAGTAGTATATAATAAAATAAAATTATGGTTGCATTTTAAGAACTTGTAATTATAAATTATGTAGAAATTCAAATATTTGAACTGGTGGGATTTTACTTTGAGTTCCTTGTATCTCACGTTTTCGCCTACATTCCACGTAATTTTTCTATTTCACTTATTTATTTAACTTTTAGCATTGAAATCTTTTTGAAATTTCAGAGTGAATGATCGCATTATTTCTGCAAATGGAGTTTCTCTCGAAGGTGCAGATTATGGAGCAGCAGTTCGAGTCCTCAGGGATTCCGGATCTACCGTTTTATTGGTGGTCAAGAGAAGAGCCTCTTCAAACTCTCCAGGATCTCCTGGTAACGCGGCACCTCAAACTCATCGACTAACCTTGACCAGGAGCAATAAGAAAGATGGTAAGCATTTCTCCACTATACAAAATTAAGCCTGATTCATTTTGAATTTTCCTCACTTATGTAGATAATAATCTATAGAAATAAATTGCTAATTAATTTCCTTTTTATAGATTTTGGCATCGTCCTCGGATGTCGGCTTTATGTTCGAGAGGTCACTCGTGAAGGAACCGGGGTTAAGCCTGGTGATGTTTTGACTCGAATTGGGGGTGTGGCTGCTGACAATATGAGTCTAAAGGAAGCCAAAAAACTTATGGAGCAGTGTAAAGATCGTTTGTCGATCGTAGTTACCAGGGAAGCTCCGTCGAACTCTCACTCGCATCAGCAGAGCAAAGGAGAAAGCGGTGATTACCTCTCCGGAGCGAGTTACAGTAGTCAAAATCTCTACGTTCCACCTCCAACAAGACAACCTCTCGAAGATAAAAGCAATCTTGCTCCCAGGGGTAGATCGAGAGGCCCTTTGATGGACGTCTCTTTAAGTCAATTGGACCTGCCAGCGACCCCTACTGTTGATCCACCCAGACCTCCACCTCCAAGACCTGAAGGTTTGTTTTAGAAATGTATATAAAAAGTTGAAAAAATATCATCTAGGAATTAAAATATATAATATTTTATTATTCACTTTTATAGATTACTACAGTTCTAGAAGACAACTCTACGAGGAAGATCCTCTTATACAGAGAACAAAGCAACCAATGTAAGTCTCAATAAACAGATTTGAGCTTTATGAGTAGTATTTTGAATACGAATTTATTTTAAAATCTGCTTTCATTTATAGGCCGGATCCTCGGTTTATAACTTTCCAAAAAGAAGGTTCCGTTGGAGTTCGATTGACTGGAGGAAACGAAACTGGAGTTTTCGTCACAGCCGTTCAACCCGGAAGTCCTGCCTCCCTTCAGGGTTTACAGCCTGGGGATAAAATTCTGAAGGTATTACTTTTTTCTTGAACTTTTAATAATGTGAATCTAAGAATGTGAAAATATTCAGGATTTAAAATGAATGTACTATTTTCTTTAGGTGAATGATATGGACATGAAAGGCGTGACAAGGGAAGAAGCCGTACTCTTTTTACTCAGTCTGCAGGAACAAATTGATCTCATCGTTCAACACCGACGGCAAGAATACGATCAAATTGTCGCCTCTGGGCGAGGGGATTCATTCCATATAAAGTGAGTTTTTATTTTATTAAATATACTTTCATTATGCCTACAAATCTCATTTTTATGAAAAATGATTTTTTATTATTTAAAGGAGTCTTCTATAATATAATTTTAATTATATTTACATTATCACGTTATTTTTCAGAACACATTTTCATTATGAACAACCAGAAAAGGGCGAGATGAGTTTCCGAAGTGGAGATGTCTTTCACGTTGTAGACACTTTGCACAATGGCGTTGTAGGTTCTTGGCAAGTTTTTCGAATAGGAAGAAACAACCAAGAAGTGCAAAAGGGAATTATCCCGAATAAAGCTCGGGCAGAAGAACTGGCTACTGCGCAGTTTAACGCTACAAAAAAAGAATTAAGCGCGAGTGAAAGCAGGGGAAGCTTCTTCCGAAGAAGAAGAGGCAGTCATCGGCGCTCCAAATCTCTAGGGAGAGTGAGTTTACTAAATTTATTAAGTCTTACATTTTAAAATTAAATTCCTTATTATATGAATTTAAAATAAAAATCTCGTTTAGGATCACTGGGACGATGTAGTCTTTTCTGACAGCGTGAGCAAATTCCCAGCCTACGAACGCGTCGTTCTCAGACATCCTGGCTTCATAAGACCTGTCGTTTTATTCGGTCCCGTTGCCGATCTAGCCAGGGAAAAGTTACTCAAGGACTTCCCAGATAAATTCACTTCGCCTCGTAAGTAAAACTACTGCAATTAGAAAGTACTCAACCATTCAAACTAAATCAATTTTATATAAATATCACTTTTAATAAAATGATTTTCTCACAGAAATGGAAAGCCAAATGGAAGAAACTGGTGGCAAAAGCTCGAAGACTTCCGGAATTATTCGTCTCAGTGCCATTCGAGAAGTCATGGACAGAGGAAAACACGCGCTCTTGGATATTACACCAAATGCTGTTGATCGTCTTAATTACGCTCAATTCTACCCCATCGTTATTTTCTTGAAAGCTGAAACCAAGCAAGTCATCAAAGAAATGCGAGCTGGTATTCCAAAGTACGTTCCTCTAGAATTTCTTCTCATATTTACTTAAAATTTTAAATCAACTTGAGCCTTATCATTAAAAATATTCCTCTTCATAGATCGGCACACAAGAGCAGCAAAAAACTCTTAGAGCAGTGTCAAAAACTTGACAAAATCGGGGGACATACATTCAGTGCAGTGATCACTTTAACCACGCCAGAATCCTGGTACAGAAAACTCAGAGAGTTGATTGATCGACAGCAACAAGGTCCTCTCTGGATGAGTCAGACAAAGGTAATTTCTGAGTTCTTGCTTTTAAAATGGGATATGCATTTTTGTGCCACGCACAACGTGTAAAAATTCATCCGGACAACGCAGAAAATCCCTGGATCCAATACAGGGCAGAAATTTTGTTCTTTCTCTGTTTTTATCAAATCGCTATTGTTGAAAAGTGTCCTAATGACACCTAAGTGAATTTAAAGTAATTAATTTCAGAGGGAGTAAAAATGATTTATAACAGATAGATTTGTTTCGGAAAAAGGGTAGATGATAAATCATGTCAATGTTTAAAAATGATTGTTTTTTTAACTGTCCGGTGTTGGTTGTAGCCCATAGAAATGGTGTCGGATCTGTATCTCCCTCCGTATCATCCTTATCGGCCTCCAACGCCACCCGCTTCTTCCGATGCGAACAACTTTCGCGAGCAAAACAACAACAACAGCATAGCTCCCCCTCGACCACCTTCCCCCTCAGTCACAATTTTACCTCAACTACCTCAACCCCAACAATCAAACGTCATTCATGAGCAATTCTTCGGCTACATATAAATTCCTACCCTGCCTTCGGTGTTGTCCACTGCTTTAGATTCTAGTTCCTCGATCGTATGTTTCCAATTCAAGAATAAACATTGAAACTTCCAAAAATAATATTAATCCGAAACGGAAGAATCCATTTTTTATTTTTATTCTTGACATTAGAAACCGAAAGAAATAATCAAAATCATATCGCATGACTTTAAAAATATTTTTAATCACTCTCACTGCACGTTTATCTTATTGCATCTCTTCTATTAAATTTTCTATGTTGTCTATTGCATGTTTTAATGTTTTTGTTAATCGTTATTAATGATCAATTGTTAATACACTAACTCGGTGCTACTTTGTTAATCATCGCTAGAGTAAGATTCATTATACGCTAACATTAGAGAACTAATGCTACTAATTAAGCTGGATTAAAGTCTGGAATAAAGTAAAACGCAACTAGTCTTGTCTGAAAGCTTTTTAACTGTTTTGCATCTCTTGGCAAACTGACAATCTGCATCACGTAACAATCATTAATGTGGAGTCCCGTGTTTTCTGTGAGCGTAGCCGGAAGAGGCCCTCTCGGATGACTTCCTGTTCCCGATGACTTCACGCCTCTCCTACGCATCCTCCCCGGAGAGCGATCTGGAATTAAGCCCCGCACCTCCCCTTCCCGGCGCTTTGGGGCCACCCTCACGCCTGAAGAGTAGCTCAGATCCCAGCATCGCTACGCAGGATGACGCCATCGCACCTCCGCCGTATACCACTAGCTACCAGGTACGTTTCGTTGCTTTATTAACTATAATAATACAAAAGGGGGACTAACAAAATATCTGAATAAATTAAAAAGATTTAAAGCCAACTATCTTCAAAACATAATTAAACATTTTGTATGCGAATGAGATATTTTTTAGATTAGGTCAATTAGATTCAAATCATTAGATTATTATTTGAATTCCAGGCATTTGAACAACAAAAGAGAAGGTCTCAAGGAGGAGTAGGAGACAGTAAATACGGATTTTCATTGCCGGGACAGGGTGGAAATCCTCCACCAATGCCTTCCCAATACCCTGGAGGTCCGCCTCAACCTCGATCTCCTCATCAAGGACCTCCTGATCTTCCGCCTCGTGTCGACAGAAACGCCAAACCGACTACCACTCAGACTCCTCGAGGAACCCTTGGTCGTTCAGCTCAGGAGAGACTTATCAATAAGACTGATTCGGTCCTGGACATGGGGAATTACATCAACGCAACACCCCATAGGGCAAACACCACTTCATCTCTCGAAAGGCCTCAACCAAAATCGGTATAATCAAAAAAATCTACCAGTAAAACTTAAATTTCAGTTTTCAGGAGCGTTATTTAATCAGCCCAAAATTTTTTTTCTTTTTAATTTTAGGGTAGTTACGACAGCATGTCTTCCTATGATTCATATAATAACACAAATGGAAATACAGTTTACCCCATGCCAGGCCTAAACACGTCTACAGGACGACTGGGACCAAACGTTCCTGACGATTTGAAGAGCGGCCTTTCGGTATCAAAGCCTCACGATCCTTATAGATTTACGAGATCTACCGCCCAACCAATTCCTGCTCAGGATCCTCAAATTAGAACAGACTACGCCAAATACAGGTAAATGCAACAGTATTTTTCCTGGTCCTGATAAAGTTTTATAAAATTGATAAAACTTCATCAAATAACTTCATTAAATAATTTTCTATTTGCTAATTTTTAATTGACTCCAGACAATTTTTTCAACAGGGTGGTGGCACATAAGCCTCGACCGTTGCGCAGAGCTTGTAGAATTTACGTTTCCAAACGCGATACTTTAGTTTGAGATTTAAAATTTGAAATTTTGTAATAGTTTGTGATTTGTCATTTGTCCAAGTCCATGTCCTATTCCTGCATGAGTACCTAATATTAGGCACCCGAGTATGCTAGACATTTTGCTTTGTATATTGTAGTCGAACGGACAACTACAAACCAGTTCCGCCTCCGCAAGGAAAACCAGGTGGAACCTACAAACCCGTACCTCCACCGAAGCCCAAGAATTACAGACCGCCACAACAGCAGCCGATTATTCAAGACGAGAATGGCGGAAATAATTTGTATCAGCACGCGAAAAGCTACTCGATTGCTACATCGCATGTGCACAATGGGGTGAGAATATAAGCTTAATTCAGAATTAGATCAATAAGTGCCATATATCAATTTAAAGGCTCCCGGAGTTTATGTGATTTTTAATATAAAACTTTCAAATTAAAATTTCAATTTATGATAAAGAGTATTTGAAAGCCTTTCGGATTTGAAAACATTCTAATCAGATTTTAAACTATGTTTAATTAAAACATTCTTTTAAGAAAAAGACATATGGGATATAAATTAAAATCCAAATTCTTTCAGACGGAAAATGGGGGTAACGTGCAGAGAAACAGTGGCCAATATTATTACAACATTCCACCTCCGAATCGAGGCAACGATTATTCGATGAACTCGAATCACACTCACAATCATGCCTCCCCGCCATCTCATAGTTACAGTCTCAGTCACTCGCATCCGCACTCCAGTCCTCCGATGATGACCCACTCCCACAGCAACAGTGCTGGCCAAATTGGAATGGGACACAGTCGCAATAATGTAAACCACAATGGCCATAGTCACAGCAACAGCCATGGGGGTAATAATGGTGGTCAAAATTCAAATGCTGCAAATTCAGGACACAATAGAGAACCTAGCGGATTAGACTTGGCAGGAAGCAGAGAACAACGAGGCAGTGCCTTTGAACTTTATCGAAAGCCTCTGCAACATCATAATATGAGGTAAAATAAAACAAGCTTCTATATGTATATATGAAAACTGCTATAAGTTTCTGCTATAATCTAAAATTGCAAATTAAAATCTTAACCTAAAGTTGTGAACTAATCATGGGGTATGCTAGTTTTGTAATCGATGTATGCCGATTGCAAAAGTTACGTACCCTCGGAACTAATTTAATTCTTAGCCTGTCTAATATAAAAATAAAGAATTTGGTGGAAAGAACAATAAAAACCCGCAAAAACTAACTGAGGGGTGATGGTTAGTCATAGGTCGATGGGGAAGGCACGAGGAGTATTTGGTAGCGACGGTGGTGTTTTGGAAGGTCCAGGAGGCGTCTCTTTGACAATACCTCCTGGTGCCATTCCCTCCGACACTTACCAAGAGATCTACTTCACAATAACTGCTGCTAATGCTGTAGAGTCGCGTAGTAATTCTCGTGGCCATTGGTCCTTGATCTCCCCTCCTATGCACCATGGTGAGCTCACTCTTTTCGAATCACGGTGGTGGATTTGAGAGAATTTGATGGTGACAAGATTTCTTTAAAGTCTCTCTGACTTTATCTGAATCATCAAGATAGTTTTGCACGCAAAATAGTTTTTAATAATATTTATAATGATTATAACTTCTTAATAACTGTTTATTTTTGTAACAGGTGAGCAGATGCTTAGCCCATTGGTCGAGTGTGGACCACGAGGCCTGGAGTTTCGAAAAACGGTTGAACTAAAAGTTCCTCACAACGCAACTCCCGCACATCGTCTGGCTTTAAAAGCCACCGACACTGAAGATCGAAAACATGCGGATTGGTTGGACGTCAAATTGCCGGATCCTTCTTCGGATCATGTCATCGTGAAGCTCGATCACTTCTAAAGTAGATCCTTATCCTCCCTGAAGGGATCATTAATCGATAGAATGAAGCATGCTAGGAAGATATTTTTCTTAATTCTCTGTGAGAATTTATAATACTTTGTTGAAACCGAAATACTTGAGATGAGTAGAATTTCTCAAGCCAATTATGTGTCTTGAGTTTTGTATTTTTGAGCGGCCGTTCGCAAGTGAGAGGCAAGTAAGGCTGAGATACCAAATGAGCGAGATTGTTGTTCTACTTTCCCAAGTGCGACGATTCGCTCCGCATTTATTGTAAACAGAGTCTTGCTCGCGAAACTTATTATATTTTCTCAATCAGTCAAACGTCAGGACGTCGATTATAAATAGCCTAAGGATACGATTATTGTGATTTTTTTTACATTTACGATGTTTTTTCATACCAATAACGTTTAAGAAGGCGACGTTTGTCAAGATTTATTTACGCTGCATTTATTAGCGATAACCAACGATCTGCGACTCCACTGATCGATTCTCCCGTATAGGGAATTTCCGTTTCCTTGGTACATAATGTTTTTATTCTTTCTACGACGATGAAGATAATAGCCTTTGATGAAGTTTTTCGTATCCGTACGAAAATTAATTTTAATTACATAATTAAAAAGACATGAAAAAACATTCATTTTCAGGAGATTTTTAATTATTCAGTTGCCCTGTTTATGTTTGCTAAGAAGTTTCCGTTCAGAGTTGCACCTTGTAATAAAAATTGTACAGCACTAGATTAAACCGCAGATCGTTCGTTTCTTGAAGCGATGTTATGGGTAATGAATTGCGTATGTCTTAAGTTTATTGCAAATTTCTATACTATATTATATAAAAAGCTCAATTGTTAATTATTAGCAAGAATAATCTGTAGTAAAAGTGTTGAATCTCTATGCTACACCACGAATTACTGAATAAAGAAACGTTTTCATTGTTAAGGAATGATATTGTTTTATTTCATTTTTATCTCACTAATTTTCTACATGTCTATAATGTTTGATAATTTATTAATTACCTCGGTTTTTACTGCTTTTTTCACTGTGTGTTTTTCACTTGAGAATTTCTTGAGATTTTAACAGGGGCGTTTGCACGGTAAGTTCGTTACATTAAAATTTAAAAAAAAATTCATGACGGTAAGTTAATAATAAATTGCAAGTTTCGAAATATCGATAGAAACAATTCCAAAAAAAAACAAACTTTGTACAAAATATGTCTACTCTGTTTGAAGAAAAATTTAAAACAATGCTGTTAGTAATATTTGATATACGTAAATAATGTAAGAATACTATATTTTGAATAAAATATTCAATTCGTAAAAACTGTATGTTATGTTTGGAGTATTTGATTCGAAAAACGCTTGATAAAACATTTTTTCGGCATATTTCGGTTCTTAATTAAGCGATCAAGTATTTTACAGGCAAAAGTATGAATCGCATATAAAATTATACATCGGAGGGCGTAATCTGGCGTAATATTATTTTCTTAATTACCCGTAGAAACCCGCTAGTTCAGTTTTAAATTTCGCCATGTAGATTCGTCTACCAATCAAAAAACCGGTGGCATCGACATACCTACAGAGGGTCTAGAGACAGTGTGGCAGACGAGCTTGACCTTGGTTTGACCTTGCGTGAAAACATAAACCTCTTGCTGATTGGCTCCGCCATTTTTCCGCACTTCCGCCACATATATAGATTTGTTAGTATGTGTTAGTAGCAA
>JAUESH010000015.1:4159633-4242698 GCA_032275165.1 Synergus magnus | reverse complement strand
TTGGGCAAACAGTTATTCTCGATTTTCTCAGTTCGAGTGAGATTGGACTTATGTATCTTTTTAGTTTGTACGGCAGAAGATATTGTCATAGTTAAGTCATCGTTTATGGCACAAACTTGTAGAGATGCACCACAATTATTTGTTTTTACGATAATTGGAACTAGTAAAATTAACGATTTTTAAAATTACTATGATCTAAATATTCCACGGTAGGAATAAAAGATAAAAAAATAAACAATGATTTCACGACACAATTGCTTCAGTAAAAAATATTATTAATTTTTTGTGATGCGTTAAAACCGTTGAAAAATATCAACAAAATGTGCTTGAAACTCTAAAAATGTAGGAATAAACTCGAAGATTTTTAATAGTCCCTTGCATCAATGACATCCGGAATACTTTAGTAATTATTATAAATATGTACAAAATTTATAACCCCTGAATCTAATTAATTCTAATCTAATCCGAGAATAGCTTCAATCATATTAACATAGAAGGACCTTTTCTTTTTTTTTTAGAAAAGTGCTATTATTGACAGTAAATTATTGACATACCCTTCTTTAAAGATATTTTCAGAAATATGTACAGAAGGCTCTAGACCTTTAAGGGCATGTGTTACTTACCATATGAGCAAATTCAAATAACCCCGTTTTTTCTGAAAAATTTTTACTTTTTGAAAAAATAATAGTGCGCAGACGTAAAGAACGTGAACAAGGATGTCTGTGCCCTATTATTTTTTTGAAAAAGTAAAAATTGTCAAAAAAAAAAAAATAGGCTTATTTAAGTTTGTTCCTATGGTAATTACCACATGCCCTTAAGGGCCTTTACTTGATCCTATTATATCCTACATAACATAGAACTTTCGTGGCAATCTCGAATTGGATTTTTGTCCTTTCAATCTATTTTTCACCTTTCATTTCGTTTATCGAACGCACGAAGGTTTAAAAAATTTAAAGTTCATTCCTTGAAGAATCTACATCAACAAACGAGTTTCCTCATCGTATCTTTTAACACATCATAGGTTGCGAAACTGATTCCCACAGCCACAGGACCTTTCACCCAATTCATGCTCAAGCCCTTGTAGAAGGCCATTATTCCCTCCTCACTAAAAAAGAAGCAGACAAGTGTCTATTGATACTTTTCCTTGTAAATTTAAAACTACATGGTTCTCAATGAGCTTAAATTTCATTTTGATGAAGTTTCAAGGCAAATTTTAAAATTAATTACGGTAAAGATCAGGTTTGCTATGATCATCAGCACCATGCCGTTTTAAACTTGCAGAATCAATAAAAAAAAAGTTTGTTGAAAAATTCGGGAGATTTAAGAAGATTATTGAGACAAGTTTTTAAGATTCAAAAGCTTGAGACATTTTCATACTGGTTTAAAATTTAAATCTTCTATCCTCTTGTTTTCAAAAAATAAAATTATCTGACCTGCAAGAACTAGTTTTAGAGCATTCAGAGAATTTTCACTGAAAAAATGTTAAAATGTTGATTATCGAAAAAACTGAAAAATATCTGTGAGTTATTTTTGTATTCTAGTTTTTTTTTTAAAGTCAGATATTTTTTAGGGTTTTTTCTATTTACTAGTAAAGAGTCTATTTACTAGTATAACTATATGAGTTAACTATGAGGTACTACAAAATATTTTGAACTATTGGCACTGTTTAAACACAAGGTAAGTTTTTAATATTTTGAAGCATGCAGGTTAGAAAATAAAAATGTAAAATTAACTCCAGTCAAGGAAAAATATTGAACGTTTAATTATAACCTTTAATCTTTATTTTCTCAAAATCTAGTACTCTAAAAACGAAAAAATACACCATAAAAAGCTATCAGAGCTTTAATCTCGATTTTTCCTTGGCTCGAAATGGAAAAAATCTAGAATGCCACGAGAATAAATCGTCTTACGTATAAATCTTCCTGGTGGTTCTGATGACGGTTCGGTACTGTTGACCCTTGACTGCCGAGGTCTGCATCCTCCTCCGGACGATGTCGAAAGGGTAGCTGCTCGTCTGTCCAACCACCCCAGCAGCGGCGCCGCAAACCAGAGCCGCCAGAGCCGTCAATCCAGGACTATTCACTGTGTACACTGTTTACCGACACGGGGTCATCATCCAACATGAAGCATACACTTAAAAGTCATCATGGACTGTTCACAAGCGTCTCGGTCAAAGTAGTAAGTAAGACCTCGACCGGGAAACGGTACTTGTCAGCATTCTGCTTGATACGAGCCATTGGGCGCGTATTTTTATTTTATTTTATTTTTTTCAAACAATGCACATGTCTCGCGGCCTGAAGCGAATTCGTGAATGAACCGACTCACCGGCCAATGGATCCTTCAGCGTGTCAAATGTGAAGAAGCTGAAGCCGGCGTATGGAATGACCCCAAGTATCGTCGCCGGGAAGCCTCGGTAAAAAGCTAGGATGCCTTCGTGCCTGTAGATTCGGATGAAGACCTGCCTCAACGTTTTGTACTCGTCCTTGTGCGTCACCGCCATTCTGGCTCTCGCCAGGTCCAGCGGGTACGTCAGACCCTGAGACGTCACACCCGCTAGTGACCCGGCGAGAAACTTGGTTCCTGAAGTTGCACTGAAATTAGAGAAAGAAAAGATTGTAATTTTGGTGAAATTGTAGCGTGGTCCAAATAGTTTAATATAGAACCGATTCAAACTTAAAACCTTTAATTTTAAACATTAAGGTTTGGAAAATTGTAAATCCAATTGTTCCTTTTAACCTTTCCAAGGGAAATAATATGAATCATTAAGAAATACTGAAGTTCGTCTCGAATCAAACTTTTCTTTACAAATTTTTTCCTAAAGCTCCAACCGGTAAATTTCTTTTGGAATAGTTTTTACTTCCTTGTAAAATTGAATTGAGACTTACGTCTCTGGACTATTAACGTGCAAAAGCCGTTTCCACTGCTCGTGAGATGTAAATTGGATCGCAGCGTAGGGAACAATCCTAACCATGGTTGCACTGTTCCCTCGCCACAAACTGCCAAGTCCATCTTTTTGATAACTGTTCACCAAAAAATGGATAGCAGCTTTCGCGGAGTAAGGCTTTTTCGATATTTGAAAATTGATCTTTGTACGATCAAGCGGTGCTATCACAGTTTTAGCTGCGGCTCCTGCAATCGCTCCTGCTACGAGACTCGTCCAGACCCTCTGTGTGTTCGATATGCCATTATTTTCATCCTATAACAAAAATCAATTGTTCAATTTAGTTATTACAAAAAATCTGACTACATCATAGTAATTAGGACAGGTAGTTTAGCAATAAGACTAAGATTTTTTTTAATTTAAAGGACCCTCACCACCTGAGTATCCACTTTCATTTCGGGGCTGGACGAAGCAGAGAGATTTACTGGTACCGTTTTCGTACTCGGTAAGACTGTAACTTGAATCCTTTCGAGAACCGCTTGACTGCCTTCGACAGGACCGCCAGCGGCATGACCACTCATCTCCCTCGAAATTCCAATATTTTTAACAACTTTTCAATTCGCAATTCGATCTTTTTAATCAGTCTTACTGCCTCCCTTCCGCCCTGCACCGCCCTTTCGAGCAAGGGTGGGCTTTTGTAACACCTAAAAAATAAAACGATCATGTTTTTAAAACCATTTAAAACATCTATTCATTACTATTAATAAAAATGCGAAAACTAGAATTAGAAACAAATATTGTGCAAATGAGTGAGGATTCATTAACAAGGAATGTGCAAAGTCCAGTTTTATTATTTTCCAGCATTTCCACGACTGTTTTGTTTTCATAACAAACATGTGCTGTACTTCTGATTGATGCAATCGATGACTAAGGAGTATTAGTTTGTATCACGTATGCAATCCAGAAGATATAATTGAGACAGACTTTTGTCCTCGTTTAAGCAGGAAGAAGCACGTTTTAAATTTTATCGTATTTAATTTATCGTACACTATTTAAGGGAGTATTTACGTTAAATTTAATTAAATTTGTGTATAAAGAAATGGCCAATTTACAACCGTTGTTGTCTTTCAAATCTACGTCACAAATAATTAATATTAGCAAACACTCTGATCTTCACTTTTGGATCAGAGCCAATAAGCGAACACACTTAGAAAAATAGAGATTCCTAGATATCAATTTACAGATAAGAAAACTGTTTTTTTAATCCCTGTAAAAAATTCTTCAGAAATAACAAAAATCAATATTTTTGGTTACCTAAGAGTCAGAAAGATGACTGAGTTGCAATTTTCGATAAGAAGAAACGGATAAAAATCGTACATTTCAATGTTTAGATAATATAAAGAATGGTGAGGAAAACAAACTTTTAGAATAAAGCTTGAACAGATAAGTAAAAAACTTATGTCAAGAGCTTCCGATATGAGGATTTTATCCATTCTTATCTCTGAGAAAGTATTTCACTTTACTGATAAAATGCTAGAAAAGTGAGGTACGAGCATTCGCTGGAGGCTCGTTAATTTATGCGTTGGGAAACATTTGTGTTGTCTTTGCTACTTTTTACAGATCAGATATCATCTATCAAAGTCACACGTTTCCCTATATATCTTTTATACAAGGTTTAAACTGAAACCAATTTCTATTGATTCTATTTATATTTAAATTCACTTCCCGTTACTGTCTTTATTCTCTGTAGTAGATATAATTTTGAAATAGGGCACACACGTTTTCAATAGGAAGACAGTTCTCATCAGTGAGTTTAGAACTTGACTTTGGAGCAAGGAACTTTGAGACACATTTTGCAAAGGCCTTGATCTCTTCTCTTAAGTGAGGCTGTGCTGTGCACGCGTGGTCTAGAATTCTAGATGTTTAGATCGCAGAATCCCACTTCTTTGAGTTTGAAGTTAGTTGCTCAAAGAAACGATTTATTTTTAGGCTCCCGCTACACGGCATCTATTTATCGAAGACGGAAGTGGTATGAGAAGTACGTCACTAACGCATGCACTCTGCAAGGTGGGCTTGCACCGATATCAATAAATTCTTTTTGCGACCCTGACCCAGTGGAATTTGAACCAAAGTGCACTTTCAACATATTTCAATTGCTGATTTGGAAAATAAAACAATGAACCTGAAACAGTTAAAATCAGAAAACAGAAAACTATGATCCTAGATAACAACCTGATAATTATTTACTTAATGACTACTTTTAAATAGCTGGTTTACAACTCAATTGAAGTTGGTGTAATCTACCCGTACAATTTTCTGAATATAAATCAATAAGAGTAACTGGCACTTAAAAGATAAAAAAAACCTTTTAACTTTCTGAACTAAGAGTGTAAAAATTAAGTACATGATTTATAAAGTAGAATTTTGCGAATATAACAACTAATAATGTAACAAATTCTTATTGCATAAATGCAATTAGCGAAATATAAAGTTGAAATGTACGAACAACAAAAATGACTTCTAAAAAGTACTTATCTTTAGAAGTAATTTGTATTTTTAAATATTTAAATTCTTTGAGATGCATTATACGTTTCTTTATCAATATGGAGTATTTAATATTTTGCACTTATCTATCTATGAGCTTTTCTGACTTTTCAGGTAGGATATTAAAAAATGGAATTCATCATCAACCTTGAATTTAATATGAGATGAAAACACTTGATACACAGAGTTATTTACACAGAGTTGATATGTAAATCTAATTGTTTATTCAACTCAGATATAAGTATTCATGCAATCTCGTCGCAAAATTGAAAACAAAATACAGGAAGATTTAAGAAAAACATTTCTGATGCCACGTTTTTTTTTCAGGAAGCTTATGGTAATCTGCAAAACCTGACCTTTGTGTTGCTAGTGTGAATACAGATAATTAATGTCTTAAATTATTTCAATCTGAGCCTAGAAAATAAAATGTCGTTATGGCAATAAATTCAATTCTCCCTTATATAATATAAATCTCGTAATCAAATAATTATCCTTATCACTATTAAACTATTTTTCCTCACTTTTCTCAAAAGAATTTAGCAATACAAAGTTAACCATTATCATAAAAAATAATTTTACGAGTACAACTTCATGACTCCAATTTGAACTTTGATCAAGAGCGTCCTTGTTCGTTCCAAAATACTAAAACGTCATCATCAACTCTTTTTGTTTCCAAATCGTCATGAACTCCACAGAAATCAATTTTAGATAATTTGAAAACCTATCAGGTATTAGTCACGTAGGCATGAAAATGCATATAAGCAATATTACGTTCGGTTTCCTTTGTGTAAAAAAGAAAAAAACCCGAATCTCGTCGAAATCAAGTGTCAATTTTGACTGACAAAGGTAACAAAGAAATGTCGAAATCGAATTATTTTTTGCCTTTCACCAAAAGGACGAACCAAAGGTACATCTCAATGTTAATAATAAAGTATTAGTAGAAATTGACAGGTAACTCACTTTGGATGAATGGTGTTTAAAGGGGATAAATCGCTCTCGAAGAAAGAATTTACTTAATGTAGAAGTGGTAGAACTGAAGACCAAGCCTTCTTTGAATACGTATTCGGATTCCACTTTTAATACGCGAACGAAAACTCAATACAAATCACACAAGAGTTGGTGAACTACTAACAGAACCAGCGGCAATGACGTACTGACAACTACTAACAACACTGAGCACAGAATGGAACAAACAACGAGTACAACGAGCATCCAATTACAACATTTACATATAGGGCAGGCGGGGATTGGAGAAGAAATGTCGTGAGCGTCGCAGCTGACTTGATACTGATGATACTTTACAAGACCTACGTACGTGACTTCGAATTACTCCAAAATTCCAAAGCAAAGCCTGAGTTCCTAACCTAAAAGTTCACTCGCGTATTTCTCATACTTTTATGAAAACAACACGTAATTTTTTACGGTAATTTACTTTTCAGATTTATGCTACTATATGAAATTTTCGTCTAATTGATCTAATGTATTAATTCATTATTTATAGGATAAATCTTATTTAAAAGAGCGCATATAGTGACAGGAGCTCGTGACCTCGCGATGGGTTGTAAAATTTCATGAAACTTTGGTCCAATGAAAAGTTTTATGAAACTTTCAAGGTCTCGTGAAACATTTACAATGTTTCGAACATGGCGGCGGGAAAATTCAAACAATGCACACAGTGCCTTCATTGCGGCATTTTTAAGTACATATTTTGAGTTACAATTCAACACTTTTCTTCCACACATTCACCAATATCATAGTTTTACTAAAAAAATACTAAATAATATCCCAAAACAAGTTTCAACTTGCGGCAAAGTGGCATACGACTACCTAACCTAATCTGATTTCCGCGCATGCACATATAGAAGTTCCCTCTTTTTCCCCCCAAAGTTTCATGAAATTTTGAGTCTTTGAGAAATATTTAAAAGTTTCAATGTTTAAATGAAACTTTTCATTGCTCACAATCCTACCCTCGTAACTGTTCTGTTGACAGCTCGTTAAAAGTGAGGTTATGTTTTCAGTTTGACACGTAAACGAGAAGATAAGCAGTGAAGCGTCAAAATCTGTGTTCTTAATTTTGTTAAAGAATAAGGAAATATGGTAAAAATATAGTTTTAGCAATTTTATTGCAAAATTCCTTTTGTTAAAGTAGATTTCACAATTATTTCTGTTTGTTTTAAAAGCTTTGAGATTTCAATATGTGAACGATTTCTACACTGTAAAAAATCAATTAGTTGAATATACCACGTAGATTAGGGGACACGAAATTATCAGCGATTGACGTGTTAATTTTACGCAAAAAGGATAAAAATAATATGTTCAGCGTTGTAAATTTCACAGGATTTTGTCGTAAAATTACAATGATAAACGTGGTAAATTTACATGGACGCATGGTTTAAATTTACCTGATGCACTGCAGTTGAAATTCAAGACGTTTATCGTGCATAATTTTATGTCCCCTGATTCACGTGGTAATTTACACTTCCACTACAGATTCATACAAATATTGTAAAATTACAACGCTATTCGTTGTAAGTTCACAATAAAATGATACTATTCCAATGTCAATCATAGTAAAATATTTCTTAACCGGTTGGGAATTTTCAACTGGATTTTTCACAATGTGTTGAGGACATATTTTTGTAAAATAATGTTATTTATTTTTGTTTTAGGCACGATATTTCCGAGAGGAAGATATTGATGGTGAGTTATCAGAAGTAGCTTTTATTATTATCAATTAAAGGTTGAATTTCATTTGTTTCCATTCTCAGAATTCAGGGAATGCTTTTATCTCTTTGCCCGAAGTGGGCAAATCCGAACTCTGGATGAATTGACAATCATCATGAGATCTCTGGGTCTTAGTCCAACAATTGCTGAATTGAACAAGTACTTAAAAGACAAAGGTGATCTTCATTTCCTATTCAATCTTAATTACCGTACCTCTACAGGGAAAGCATAAAGAAATTGTTTTCTCAGCTGGAAAAATGTCATTTGCGGATTTCCTGGAGGTAATGCATCTGCAAACAACAGCAGAGGAGCTTCCAAAAGAAGTAATAGAAGCTTTTCGAGCCGCAGATACTTCCAGAACTGGAACAATACCTGCTCGTCAATTGGCACACATGTTGCTTCGCTGGGGTGAAAAACTCAGCAGCAAAGAAGGTGATTATCCTCTTCAGTGAATCTTTAAATATAGATAAATAATTAATTCAAAGAATAAAAAAAAATTCAATTCTCGTTCTAGTGGAACAAATCTTTCGAGAGGCTAACGTGTCTTCCAATGGGCACGTTAAATATGAGGATTTCGTGAAAATTGCCTGTGCACCTGTACCTGACTACTATTGATGAAAGAAATACAAAATAGGTTTGGATACCTATATTTTACATATCTTATTTACTATCTGGTGGGTTTTAGCGATCAAAGAAAAGTATTAAATAATTCTGTAAGGCTGCTTTTATGTCCATATTTTAAAAAATGAAAATATATTTTGATCTATGAAAAATAAGATGAATTTTTGAAGGTTACCTCATTTTTAAGAAATATTTTGCTAAAAATTTGTACTTATAGAATCGAAGAAACAATTTATTCATATATACAAAAGATTTTATCACATAATGATATCAAAATTATATTTAATATCTGGGAAATTGTAGAGAATCTATCTAATTTCAAAAGAATTATTTAGTTCACAGAAGATTCCTGAAACTTTTTCGATTTGTAAAATCGAAAATGGCAAAATAGTAGAATTGAAAAATTATTAGAGTTTCTTTAAAATGCTTAATGATTATTTGATTACGTTACTCGAGTAACAAAGTTTTAACTGTCTGTCACTATCACTTCCGAACTTGGTGGAGCTCCACAAAGAATTACGGCAGTGCTGATTATAGTAGTAAGAAAAAATAAACAGAGAAGGGCGCGATCACTGACCAGGGCGACTTGTTTCCACTCGATTTCTGTCCTCTCCCGTCGATCCTGGTCCATTAACCGCCTCTCATTCCTCTCGATTGTCCCATGAACTTTCCCGAGGACTCGAGACCATTGCGCCTCAAGACCACCACTTTCTTTTCCGATATCTGCAGCTAATTGGTGCATTCAGGGTAGGACGTAATTAAGCGAGAATAATTCAAATATTCTACTTTTTCTAGGTAAAGATGGGAAATTAATTTTAATTTTTCAATTTACATACTGTTCAAAAGTTAATATAGATTTAAATGGAAGAGTTCAAATTTTACTGCACATTGGAACCAAAATAGTTTTAGCTGATCGGGAAAGTTATGTACCCCACTGAAGGTGTTCCAATTTATACGTGATTAACATTTTAAAATTGATTTAGTTTTTGAATAAAAAACGATAGCTTACCTAAATGAATATTTTCATTATTACTGCCACTTCTTCTGGCTACAAACTTAGGCGATAATTGCGGTTGCGAATTTTCAGTTTTGCAATGCAAAGGACAACTGTTTTCTCTTCTTCGTGTTGGTTCTGGTAGTTCCTAAAAGATATGTATCTAATATTAAAAAGATTCCATATTCTGATAAAGTTTTATTTTTCCCGCATTTTTTTAGAATCCAATCGTAATAAATTGCGTAATAAACTTACGTCCTTAAAGTTTAGGAAAACCATCCTAGCGAGCTTATCAAGAACAAGGGATTTTATTATATTGGGTACTTTCGTTCCTCGAACGCCACGGTGATGTAAATTTAAAGTCACTACCGCTAGTCCTGATGCAAAAGACACCAAACAAATGCTCACTCCATAATACAAACCTATAAAAAAGTTTATAGGGAATAAAAAAAACTTCTATCTAAAAAACATTATCTACCTTCTCATTTGTGAATATTAAATAAATAACTTTGTAATAAGAATCAAATTATAGTTGAATCATTCAAGATATAATTTCAAGTAATACATAAATAATTCAATTACTAATTTATGATTCAATTTAAAAAAACAAGGCATTTTTCTATTAAAGTTTTTCTAATATTGAACTTATATTTATCAATAATTTTTTTTTTTTCGAATACATACTAATTAGAGGCGTCTTCTCAGTTGGTGGAAGCGTTTCGCGAATGGTCATCAGAAAAACTGTCATCGACAGAAGAGCTGAGATTCCAAGCGTGACCTTTTCCCCTGACTCGGAGGGCACGTAAAACACTAGTAGAGCTGAATAAAAAATAAAAACCATTTATAGAATTATTTTTTTGATTTAGTATTCTATGAGAATGCTGCAAGAAAAGTTTAAACTTCCAATTCGAATTTTTAAATCAAAAGATTTAGATATAAATTTTGTTCAATTGATAAAGCAACCTAGGAATTCAATTTATTTAAAAATCAGATAACTAGAATAGAAAAAGAGCAGAGCTTCACTATATTTGTGAAAAAAGACTATAGCAAGTGAAATATTCGAATATTAACAAGGATATAAATCAGTTTAAGAAAAGAGACGTCTTTTTTTCAGCTTTTTTAACAGATTTTTCCTCTGATCAAGCTCTAAACTCTAAATCATTCAGTGCGAGGAGATATATGCATGTATATATATATATTTTATATTCTGCACCGAATAAAACATCCTCGTTAAAGTTCGATGGGGGAAGAAACTTGACGTGTATGTTCACATAACTATATTTATTCATGTGCAAAAAAGATACGAGTGAAGTATTCAAATATCTGGCGTTTGTGCTGGTCGATCGAGAAATTGAATGAATAAACCTTTTGCTTTATAGGGTTTTTTTTTTGCAAACTTTTGATGAATAAAAATCAACTTGACAAACGTAGATAAATTAACTCTCGTTTTTTTTAAAGTTCATCATAAAATAATCTCTAAGATTTGAAGAATTTAAGAAGCTCTTTGATCTAATTTAAATTCAAGGACCAAATTTTTAGTTTATTATTTAACTATAATTATTTAAATTATTGTTTAGGAAAAGGAAGATTTACCGATTCCGTTGATGAGGATGCAGGGTAGTATAAGGTTGAAGACATAAAATAAGGGTCTTCGACGTAATTTGATTTCGTACGTGATATCCGGATAAGGTTCTGAGCAGCAGGAATAGTACTCGACATTTCGCCTAGCAGAGAAATCAACAAGATCAAATTCCCCATTGGCCTGATAATTGCTCATGTCTCCTCTCTCGCTCTGCCGCTCCAGTTCCACCTAAAGAAACATAATATGGACACTATGTAGACACTATGTATGTGACTATGTAGATGCGTTTCTATATAGTGCTAGAGCGTGTCGATCCGACAATCTGTGCTCGACAAATTACCATGTTCTACGGACAATCATGGCACTTACATGCCCAAATCCATCCACGATAATTACATAATTATTGACGAAATTTTTCAAATGAAAACCAGTCTTTGGCTCTTTTTATTACAACTTTTTCAAAATTAATTACTTACAACTACAGGGTGGCCACAAGATACAATTTTTCAATTTCCTCGATATTTCCCTGACTTTTTCCTGTCAGAAAAGTATTAAAAATACAAATAAGTTTTCAATCCTACTGATATTTTTTAAAATTTTCGCATAATATCACTTTAAATCTTTTTAAATCCCTTAAAATTCTAAGGAATCTTTTAAAAATCATAGAAATCTCTTGAAAACTTTAGAAACCCTTAGAATTTTAAAGAATATCCGGAAATTCTTTATAATCCTTCAAAATCCTTAGAAATCTTCGAAAAATTGTTTAATAAATTATAAAAGCTATATATTTAATATGAAAAGAATAACATAATTAGCATAAATTTCAAACTGACATAATTATTATTACTATAATAATAATCGTAGTATTCATTCATTCATTCATTAATTAATTCATTCATTCACTTAGTTCACATTGAAGCTCCTACATTCTGCTCGCTTATCGTATTATCTCGTAAGTATTATTTTGTCTCGTGATTTTTGTTTCGCAATCCAGTTTGACAGTTTATTATATATAGGTTCAGTTTGTGAAATTATCTGATCACGTATTTTATCGATTTCAAAAGAAAAATTTGTTGACAAAGATATGAATATTTGAATTTTAAAAACTGATAAACTGATAACGTACATTATCAAAAAATTGGCAAAATATTTCTTTAGAGTGTAATACTTTTTAAACTCAACTTATTAGTTAGTGGAGGGATCATCATTCATAAATCATTCCATATGTCCAAGCGGACATCAACTTTTATTCAATTTAAGTTTAAAACCTTTATAATTGAAAAATTAGAAATCGAATAATTTTTAATAAAATAATAAATAGCTCTAAGAATTTAATAATTTCGAATTGAAAGCATATGGAATTAAAACATTTGAAACAATATTAAATGGAAAACGTGTAAAATTTAATAATTACTAATAAATAGTCACACTGACAAAAAAAATTGCAAGAGAAAGGCACGCGACAAGTGAAGCTGAATGTAGGAGCTTCAATAAGTGGTCACCCTGAAATAATAACAAATATAAATTTAGTATAATACTTTCTCTGAATTTTAATTTTAATATTTCCTCTTTCTGAACTTTAGAATAATCTGTTGTTGATGATCTTGTAAAAAGTCCAGTTTTCTTCATTCGATCCCGAAACTATTATTTATCGAGGGGTGACGAAGGCTGCATATAACAAGTCCTGAATAGTTCCAATTTAAGAGGTAGATTTGTCGTTGGATTTGCGGGAGGTTTTCGAGCATTGACACACGGTTGAAAACGGAGAAAGGTGGATCAGAGAATAGATTCAGAGTGAAAGGATAGGAAATGGAAAAGCGGTATGCACATCCAGGCTTTGGAAGGACATTGAATTTTTCCCGCTTTCAGAATTAAGCTTTCGATCTACGCTATCCGTATCAAGACTTGACTATTGGTGATTTCGATTTTCCGCTTTTAGCATCGACATGCCGTTCTTCATTATTGTGAATATTAAAAAGACCAGAACAAAACAGTTCATTTAATTTTACAAATTTATTTGCAAATGAAAAAAATAATTGTGCTGATAACGTAACTAATTCCGAATTTCTGGTATTAAAATGCATACATTGTTCTTCGTTATCAATTTTAAAAAATCAGTCTACCGTTCTCCCCAAATTAAACGTTCGTTACGATTTCAGATGAAAATTCAATTATACTTGCAGGAATTTATTTGTTTTGTCAATTGTAAGCTCACAATAAAATTATTATGAGCTGCGTAGAAAAATATTCAATCGTTTTTACTGCAAGTTGCACAGAGGAATTTAATCCGATAAAGTTTTACGACCTCCATGTTAAGCAGTTTTCTATTCGCACTTACTTGATAACCATCGTACGTCCAGGAAGCCCACTTCAGGGCGCATCTTTGAACATCAAATGGGAAATATTCTACATCTATATCGCAACTGCTGCGAAAAATTCCGTGACTTAACCAGACAACTTCTCCAGTGTGACTGACAATTACGTTAGTATTTATCACTGCTGAATTGTATTGTGGATCTGCACTAAAAATAAGAAAAATTAAATTTATAATGAGTTATTAAAACATTTTCAATTTGAATTTATAAATACAGTTTTCTAACAAATGGATTTTTGAAACGAGAATTAAATGAACATTTGTCGAATCGAAGGAAGTCTCAGTTATTTTAAACTTAACAATAGCCATTGTGTACATTCAAATATGCTAAGTCGTTTCCACTTTGAAGTTCAATTCCTTCACTGAACTATGTTATTCCATGAAACATCCGGTTTACCTAGTCTTACTTTAAATTCAACATAAATAAAGCTCTGAACAGATAATACACAACGAGAGTCCCTAAATTTGTAAAAAAAATTTCAGAGTTGTGTAGTATAGTAAAAAATTTAAAACAAAATTTATTCATTTTTGAAACTTGCTGATATTTTACCCAGAAGTGGTAAGTGGTTTTACCCAGAACGGTCCAACTTATACAATAAAGTGTTCTGAAACGTTTTGACTGCTGACCTCGACCTTATTCCATTTATTTGATAGTTCTACGAAGGGCTGATCGAAGCTGTCCATATCTGCTGCAGATTTATATTTATAGACAGGACAGTTTTCTATGTGGCACTGGTGGCACTATTTCCTAGTAGGAAAAGATTTTATAAGCAAGGAATGCTCTAGATGTCTTCAAAATGACTTCTAATTCACTCTTTCTAAGAGGGAGGAATATTTTTTATGGGAGTTTTATCTCTTGAGTTGCAAAAACTAAATCAATTTGACTTTCAATAAAAAAAATCCTATTTTAAAGAGTAATAAAATTTGCAAATAATAAAAAAAGTTCGATTTCGAATAATCCCAGTTTTATAGATACAATGAAATGGATTCGATTTGATATCTGTTTAATTTGACACTCTGAGCGCGTTAATTTGACGAAAAAAATGTTTTTTCGAGATTTAAAAATACTTGAAAATCTCTCAAGAAATTTGCATTCAGGAAACTATTATTATTTAATTTTGAGGCTTTAATTAAGGAATTAAGTGACCGTAATAGTACAAGACTTTTCAAAGACGTTGAAATGTAATTTTGCACCTTTTAATTACTGTTGGAATCAAATTAATGAAGACGTAATTGGAAAGTATTTTATAAAAGGAACGAGTATTAAAATATTTTACTTTTAAAAATGCACCTACTTGTTATATAAAATAATATCCGGTCTCCAAACTCGAGTATATGGCATCCGAAGAACGCGTATCCCCGCAAAATCTGATACATTCCATTTCAAGTGGTGATCGGTCCATGTTTGTGTCACCCAGCAATTCGTCGTTAATATCTGATTTTTTTCATCCTAAGATCACATAAAAAAAAATAATTACAATGTTTTACTAGCACTTTTATCCGATATTCTAACAACAAATAAAAACTCTTCTACTTTATCAAAGTCCTTTTTTGAACACTTAAATATACTTATAAAGATACAAAAATGATCCTATATCAAATGGAAATATCACGTCTGACTGCACTCGGTTCTATTCTCTGGAATATATTGCGGCTGAAGAAGCAATCTGTCCGATTCTAATTGTCTTTATCCACCTGAATTGTTTGTAGCGCTTGTTTATGAAGTTTCTTTTTTTACTTTTTGTGTATTTCTGTATCTACTGCAGTGGTTGAATCAAAGGAGGTAGAACAGATTGATCTAATCGAGTTTTCACGAGCGGGAAACAAGTCGTTGGGTTATCGATTCCTACTTATTTCTTTTTATATTTTCCGTCAGTTGCTTTTCCCCTGAACGAGTTTTCTTCAGATAAATTATAATCTTTGAAAAGCGTCTTTTACAAAACTTTTATGAATTTCAAATTAATAAATAGTAATAATATTCTATAAAATTCGCGTATCAATTTTAAAACTTACAAAACGTCTTAACAAGCTTTTTTCTGCATCAATAGACACGTTTAGAAATGTTTTACAGCTGATAAGCTTTGTACCTAGAAAGGAGCAAAAAGTATTTTTAGAAACTTACGACGTCAATGATATGATGAAGTGACACTCCAAAGATGACCACTAAAGGTTGAGAGGAGTTTTTAGCTGGTCGCACACCAGCGTCGTAATTGTCCATTAGGTATCTTGTCAACCTATACTCATGCTCGTCGCAAAGTCCTAAAAAACCAAATTTACATTATAAATCATTTGATAGTTTACATCTCTTAATATCACAATCTTAATTATTTTCGCTTTTTATTTGGTGTAAAAGTTTTGTTTCAAATTGAAGTGTTATATGAAAATTAAATCAGCAATTGTTATAATAAGCTATTTTCATACAAATGTTTTAAGAATTATTGTATTTGCTGACTTTCGAATTAATCTATATGTCCCGTAGAAGCTGATACATATAGGAGGCAAATAACGGGCCGAATCACCCTAAATGGCGTTTATCGAATCATCTCCCTCGTCGGACTTCTCTTTTTCCTCTTTAGAATGTTGTATACTACACATAGATATGTTTCCGTAAAAAAGTATATTGAAAAAGTAGGATAAAGCAACGCAAAAACGCCTCGCTCAAAAATGTAATTCTACGTACTTTTCACGCAAATAAAATATTTTTAATTTCACAGAATAATCTCTAAAACTCTGAATCCCAGAATGAAAAATTAAATTTTCCACTTTCTCCTTAAATTATTAAAAATAGATTCCGTCAGATTCCGTCTCTTTTAATGAAATCAATCCTACATCTCTAAAAAGAAGGGAAAATAATTCTCACGTAGGACATTAACTTCTCAGACATTAAAAAAACCAGTGCAAAACTAATTTATATAATCTCGTCCAATTAAAATAACAATCATGCGAGATTTAAATTTCCTACTCTTGACACAGTTTTCATTTCATTTCAAACACAATTGATTTTCATTTTATGAATGATTCATACATGACAAAAATATACCTGAAAGGGAGAGAATTTACGGCATAGAATAAACATTTAAATTAATTTGATAAGGGGCCATCCATAAACCACGTGGACAATTTTTCACCACTTTTTGACTCCCCCTCCCCCCCTCGTGGACAGCTGTGGAATTTTTACGACCCCCCCCCCCTAATCTGTCCACGTGGACATATTTTATGAAAATATATATATTATTGGTCTTCAAAAGCAAGGAGGCCAAAAGAAGAGTTGAATTGGCTGAAAAGTCGAATTTACTTGAGAACGTAAACTTAAAACGTGTGTCCACGTGGATTTTATCCCGACCCCCCCGGTCCCCATCGTGGACAAGTGTGGAATTGTGCTATACCCCCCCCCCTAAACCGTCCACGTAGTTTATGGATGGCCCCTAATTTGATTAATGGATATTTGATCGGAGTAAATTTATATACAATAAAACTGCCAACCACATTTCTATAATACGCATCAATTACGACTTGATTAAGGAAATCGGTTCGTTAGCTTGCATTTGTATTAAATAGAACAATTAATGGGGTCTTCATGAGCATGCATTAATGAGTCGGTATGTCTTCGTAGGACTATGGATTATAATATTCCTAGAGCACGTAAGGTGGCTTTAGGCTAAACCTCTTTGAACGATTCTCGTTACACTGAGGTTTTAGAGATAATATGTACATTGAAGGATTAACTCTAAAGCTAACAATCGGATGGCTTGGTTTAGTAGGAAATCAAAATTTTGGTCACATCATAAGAAAATTAAGATTACATCACAATTTTCGAAGCCCTTAAATGTGAAATGAATTATAATAGAATTTTTAAATGAGAATCACATACAAATTAAAAAATGCTTAATTTTATAGCTGTTGATTCGCGAGACTATAAAAGCAACTGGTTACAAAATCAGGAAGATGATTGATTCCCCAATCCCGAGCTGTCTCGTTAGTGCTGACGCGAATAGTTTGGTTACTTCGTCTCCATAAGCTTCTACTTTGAGTTGGTGATAATTCAAGTCAAGCGCACACACCTGTGTTATAGAAGCACTACACAAATCACTTCAGAACTCCATTCCGTTAATTTTCTACGACGGCATTACCTGCGTTATAGACTTCAATATATTCATGACGATATTCAAATTAATTCCCAAAACCAAGGAGTGAACTCTAATGGAAACAACTCAGGATGAAACTGGAAATCATCTATAATTAATTAATTTCATTAATCTGTATTAAATTTTCCAAGTCAATATTAGTATTTAATATTGCAAAATTTTTTAATCTGAAATCTATTTTATAGTTAAAGATTCTTTTTAAATTCAAAAGTGAGTTCAGTCCTGAGAATTTAATATTTTCAGAAAGAAGAACTTTTGAGGAGTATCGAATATGAAAATAAAATAGAATATAAATATCACAAAGACCATTTTTGAAGGCATCCATTATACATAGAATAAGAATATGAATAATCGTTGCACTTCCGTTCCCTATGGCCTATGGTCTATATACTATCTTCAATTTGAATACAAGAGAAGAGTTTTGCGTATTAAAGAATCTTATGCCCTTCTCTACCTTACTTACTTCTTACCTTATACTATACTCTACCTTACCTTACTTCTCTATTCACTTATTCAACCAACTTTTAAAGTCTTGAATTCATCTTCAAGTTCGTCTTACATTTCTTGATTCTACGGGTGCACTTCAGAACTTTCGTCCTAATTTTATCAATGACGAAATAATTTTATGGTAAAGCAATAACCAGATTAAATTCAGGTTTCTTCTTTTGTTCGTTAGATTGCGTACATATAAAACTTTTGAAGTTAAATATTTGTAAAATAATAGTTTTCAAATTATAGGTCGTGTTTATACTTTATCAATTAATAAATAAACCTTCTGTAAATTTAATTTCTCAAACTGAATAATATTCAAATTTTAAAGCTTCCTAAATTAAAATCAATTAATGTACAAACATATTGCAATGAGGCTAGTATATATACTTATAATAATTTTTATTTGGAAACTATGCTGGAAACTTGAAACCACCTTTACATACCGAACAAAATTTTAAAATATGAACGCATTAAAATTCTGATTTTAATTGAATTCAGATTCCAAGCACATTCTTTGAAGTTAGAAATTACTAAAATTTAAAAAACATTGATTTTTAGATTTTAAAATCTAAAATTTCCTAAAAGGGACGAATTTCAAAAGCAAAATATCAAAGATAAGTGAAAATTAAACTGACTTAAAATTCTGAAGAATATAAACATATATTATGAAGATTAAAAAATTCTTACCATGACTAAAGAGAAGAGCTAAAATCCCATAGAAGATTGTAATAAAAGCGAGGACCGACATGTGCCCGGAGGGTGATAGAACCAAGTGACGACCGATCTTGCACTGGTGGTATTCGAGGGTTTTGAAGCATCGCGGATTCATCCCCGAATCTCGCGCCACCTTTTCCCTCAAAATCTGCATCTGTTTCACCATTCACAAACGAATATGCGCAGGCGCTGATTTATTCCCTTACTCGCATTTCTATCCAAGCTTTTCTTGATGAATTAATTAGATTTCCCTTCTAAATAGGAAATTCTCAAAGTCCACTGAAAAGTTATGAATAATAAGTATTAAAGTCTATAACAAATTTGCATTTATCAAAAAAATATATATAGTTACAAAGTGGTATTAGAAACACAATTTTTAAAAAACCTTATAAAACTCAACTATTTTTTTTTTTAATTAAATAATTTCAAGGGTAGAAAGCTTAAAATTTAATACAAAAAAGTTTACGATTCAGGATTCACATTTTTTGTTATCTAATTTTATAACGAACAATATATTCGAATTATTAGTCTTAGTTTCGAAACTTTGAATTCATATACATATTTGATGAAAACTTGATAGCGATTGTCAGATATTAATGAGACAATTTCAAGTCTCAAAAAGCGTCTGCAAATATTTTTTAACTACATTATTTTTTAAATAATACAATTAACCACGAAATTTAAAATATCACTATTCAACCGAATAAAAAATGAAAATATTAATTTATGTATTACCCTTAATTTTTCAAATGTGCTTTATCTATGATAAATAAATTTGTTTTTCATGTTTGATTATGAATTTTAATAAACAAGACAGCAAAAGTTGCGATGACGAAAGCGAAGTTCAACTCGAGAATGAAATTATCAAATCTGCTACAAATATGATTGGGGATGAGAATCCTGAATCAGTGAAAATTTCCGTGAAACTTCCGCAAAGTAGTTATACTGTGCAATTAATTTCTGCTGGCATTCGACCTGACAATATCTACGAGGTATGGTGAATACCGGATGTATATTATACGTAATAATTTTGCGAGTAATTGAATTTAATTAAAGTCCTAAGAGCACACTTACTTGAAGAGATAATTTTAAGCGGGGAATTAGTTCCAAGTGATTTAATCCGCTTCGAAAATCTTAAATTTAGAAAATGATAGATAAAAAATAAATTGTTAATCTTGCTAGTTTGAAATTATTAAAATTTGATATCATATGCATTTATTTTTAGAACAAAATTAAATTAAAATAGGATAAATTCAAGATACAAATTTAAAAAAATATTTTAAACTATTTTCCTTGCAGGTAAAAATGATCTTAGCACCGGAAGTAGATATGACATCAGTAAAAATAACAATAAAAGATAACAATCTCCGTGTGACTCTTCGTAAACGGCTGGACAAAACTTTTAAACAACTACTTCAGAATGTAGATCTAACTTTTCTAGACGATCTGATAGAAAAAAGCGTTAAGCACTATGAGAATTTTTTAATTCCGGAATCAATTAACGATGAAAAAGTTCGTGCTGTCATGGATAATAAGCAACGATTACTTATCCTCACAGCTCCTGCTGAAGGATTTAGCAGTAATACAAGAAAACGACTTTCAGATGCTGAAAGAACTTAAATTACAAGTACAATTTAGAATCTACTTTTAAAGTTTTCTTGTTAAAAAGTCACTTAACAATGCAGTTTTTCTTTCATGACATCTAATAAGACTACAAATAGGCATACTTCTGTTTAGAAAAAGAGTATGTTTACAGAGCAAAAATATATTTCATTTTAATATTTTTTGAGTAAAATGAAGATATAAATTTTGAAATTAGCACTTGGGTATATCACCCTTAAGTTATACAAATTTTCAAAGATCTTAAAAACTATTATCCTAGTCTTTTTACCTGAAACTTGTGTAATAGTAATTTTATATCATAATTAAATTTATCTAAAACAATCAATCATTAGCCATAAGCATGAAGATAACAGCAATTTGTCTTCTATTTTGTCTTTTCTCTTTAGAACAGAAATTTAACCTCAAGTGATCAATGCCGATTTTAAGATTAATGCCTAAGAATGAATTGAAAAAGGGACTCACGTGATTCTTGAATTATAATCATGGACAAATTGCCTCGCCATTGTCGTGAAAACGGCTTCTTTTTCAAACATCTGGACTACGTAAACTTGGACATGAAATCTGACGGAGTAAGGACAGGATTCAAATTCGTCAAGGTTCCGGATTTTTACAATATCGATGACAGAGAATACTTCGCGGTGAAGTTCTATACTCTTCTTCCATTAATCATCTTCTTTCTGATTCCTGTAAAATTAAAAATAACTGTAAAAACAAAACTTTCACTTTTTAGACAGAGATCAAAGTTGAAGGATTAAAAGTGAGTACGGCAGCACTTGCAGCAGAGAACGTTTTAAATATAAAAATACAGGAAACCGAGGGTCAAAGAAACGTGAGAAACTTAAACTTCTTTATTCCCGAAGAAGCTGATCCACGAAAAGCATCGGTTGAAATCTTCAATAGAAACACGATCTTCATAAGGGCTCCTCTTCGGAAACTCACTCGTGAAAAATTTGACGTGAATAGACCTGAATAGTGAATCAAAATCCTTATAAATATTTTTAATTAATTTAAAAACAAGGAAATAAATAATCGACAGTCATCTTCGAGTTGTGTTTTCCTCATTTTATTCAAAAGTCAAAGGTCAACCACACTGTATGTTATACAATATTCACTTCTTAGCGGCGGGTTTAGCGGCGACCTTTCCAACCTTGGATGGAGCCTTCGTCTTCTTCGGTCTCGAGGCCTTCAAAGCAATCAGTTGCTTCTTACGCCTCTCCAAAATTCTCTTTGCTCGCATAGCGGGTGCATTCGCTGGAAGTGTGATCTGAAGAGACATTAAAATTAGACATTAGTTTACTGACACCAAAAAAGTTGATAACTTATATTATCAGCTAGTAGGTAGTTGAATTGATTTAAACGGTTTCAAGTGTAAGAAACGCAGTCAACAATGACTAATAAACACTCACCTACGTTTAAATTAAAATAAAATTGTGCAGTCAAAAAAACCCCCATTCGTGAATTCCACTGAATAGGAACGCCATGACCAAATTACTTTTGCACTTTTTTGGACCGTCGGAGCAAATATTTTACAAAGACGGGGACATTATCTAGTGCTTTCTAATTAAGATAGGTCCAAATTTCAATCATTTTAATTACAAAAGCGTGTAAATGTAGTCTTCGAATCAGAAGTCAGTTTAATTTTGGTAGGAAATAATTTTAATATCGAGTTTAAGTTATGGAATACTTACTCCTCGTTTTTCAGCAAGAGCGAGATCTCTCTCATTCTGTCTCTTCGAAGCCTTAAGGATAGCCGCACGTTTCGTAACAGCTGCGTAAGGGTTGAGTTTCAACATCGCCCTAGTGTTCTTGATCGGGTTCAGTTTCTTCACTCTGCGTACAACTTTCCTATAATGAACAATACAATTTCCAGATTAATAATCGAGTTATAATTTAAAACAACTCATTTTTAGGTTTAAGTACATATCAGGAAGTAGCTTTGTTTTATAATCAGAAGCAAATCAGCAACACGGACCAAGCAATTCATCACGATAAAATCAGGAATAACGAACTCTTTATTCTGATTTTACTTGTAAATAAGTAATTAAGGATTAGCGGGCAGTTCAGCAGAAAACTTACTGAGGAGCTCGGAGAACTTTGCGGATTTCATCAGACTTCAAAAGTCTGGAGAGATCAGTGTTGGCCATTTTGGGGAAGGGAAGATTGTATCCCTGCTTCAATTTAGACTCCTTGCGCCAAGTTCCGTACAGAGCATCCAACTGATCGAAGGCCGATTTTGTCCAGATAACAAATCGTCCTACGTGACCACCAGGAGCAAGTTTCAACAGATTCATTTTGTTGATGTTCATCAAATCTACCCCAGGAATGTTACGGAAAGCCTTGCGGATTCCCTGCAAAATAAAGGATTTATTAAAACCCTGACAGTAAATATATGATTATATCAATATAAAGATTTTTACAAAATTGAACTTAAGGAATTGAAATATTACAGCAAATGAACGAACCTGGTCTTGTCCGTAGACGATAAGAGGACCACGACGCTGGATGCGACGACGGTTACGCATCTTTCCCTTACCAGCACGGAATCGCTGGGATTTCTCGACCTAAGAAACAAAAACATGTAAATTAAAACTTGCCTTTAATATAACAAAGAAATTTTTTTATTCAAAATTAAATTTAAAGTTGTGCAGTCAAAAAAACCCCCATTCGTGAGTTACACTAAATAGGAACGCCATGACCAAATTTCTCTTGCACCTTTTTGGACCGTAGATGTACAATTTTTACAAAGACGGGGACATTTTCCAATGCTTAATACCTCAGATATTTAACAAAATTCTTATATCTACCTTTTGGATGTCATTCCAGGCCTTAATGCGGCGAAGGAAAATGACCGCTTCCTTTGTCTTGCTGTACTCCTGAATTTTGTCGGAGACAACGAGTGGAAATTCAGGCACGTCTTGGATCATGTGACCTGTTGCAAAAAAAAAAAAAAAATACATTTTAACATCTTAATTATTCTAAAGAATTATTTTTCTAGAATGAGAAAGTTCATTCAGCGCTTTGTTTTGATATCAGAAGCAAATCAGCAACACGGACCAAAGCAACTCATCATAATAAAATAAATAAGAATTATTCAGTTTTATGTATGTTATATTTGAGAACTTCCTTAAATCTCAAAAACTGAAAACTAAGGTTGTGTCCTTCATTTTATAAGTTTATTTATGTTCTTACCCTTAGACTGGACCAGAGCTGGAACACCGGAAGCAGCGATGGCGGAGACAAGGGCGTAACGTTTCTGGTTAACGTTCACGCGACGATGCCAACGTCTCCATGGTTTTGTCGGAGCGAACATGCGTCCACCTCTACACATGTTTCCGAAAGCTCCCTGTCCCGAACGATGAGTACCACCTCCTCGGACACGTGGAATACGAGCCACGGCACGTCCAGTTCCCCATGATTCGGCAGAGGTTTGATGACCTGAGTAAAAAAAGTTCATTTCAATTATATTATTTGAAATATTTTAAGATTTTAAGACTGTAAATAAATTGTGCCTTGAAATTGTTTTAAATAAATTGTGCAGTCAAAAAAACCCCCACTCGTGAATTCCACTGAATAGGAACGCCATGACCAAATTACTTTTGCACTTTTTTGGACCGTCGGAGCAAATATTTTACAAAGACGGGGACATTATCCAGTGCTTTTTAATTTAAAAAGGTATGTAATTGCTGCAATTTTTTCGTTAATTTTCTATACCTTTTTTTAAAAGCAATTATCATTCTTTGAAATAAAGAAGAAAATTGTACCAAAATATACATAGTTAATAATTTCAACTTGAAGAACTTAAATCATTCTAAATTGAAGCACATGATTTTTAAAACTTCAGTGGTTTTTGGATTAAAAGAAAAAGGAATGTATTGTTTAAATTCCATCATCAATTTAAATAAAATACTTTCAAACTTTGAAAATTTTGATACATTTCACGCATTGTATATATTAATTAATATTAATATAGATGGTTTTTGAGACTAAAACTTACCGGCCTTGCTGGAAACGCAGTAGGGTTGTCTGCTGTTCTTCGACACTTGTTGATGAATAAAGTTAACAATATCTGGTCGAATGGGGGCTTTAAACACAGATGGGAGTGAAACAGTTTCTCCCGTTGCTTCGCTTTTTTCACTGTAGACAGTGATCACAGGCCGCGCTGTTGATAACGACTGTAAAAAAATGCAATCGGGTTTTTAAATATTTTATTCATAGAAAATGTATTGATCTATAACTTTGAGGAGCCATCAGTGCTTTGTTTTAAAATCAGATGCAAATCAGCAACACGGACCAAAGCAATTCATCATCTAAACATCTTTTTGTCTTTTAAATTTATAAAAAGATATAAAAAGAAATATTACAAGATTTTATAGTTCAGTATAAAATAATAATGTATAAAATCTTTGTCTAAGTTAAGCGAATAAATAACTTGGAAACGTCAAAAAAATTTTTATTATCGAAAATTCAATGCTTTTTACACTTTCTGGATCTATAATCAACTAAAAATCTATCTTATTTTAGAACAGGGAATTTATAAAGCATTCTTCACAATAATGACAAGATATTGACAAAGAACGAAAAGAACCATCAAATTTTCTAATACGGTATATATATATACCTTTCACTTGCAATCTAACCTCTAAAAAGTCGCACCATTATTTTCCACGTTATTCAAATTTTAAAGACCGGAGAAAAAATCTTTTGGATTTCGAACCAAATATCTTCATTTACAGTCACACTGGACCGTTTGCACTCTAAAATGTCGGAAATAACACACCCGAGAAGAAAATATGACACACACATGCTGATTAAAAAAACATGATAAATAGCGTAATTTGCAAACAGAAGTTATTTTATAATATTAAATAACGATATAATAGAATACTTTGATCGATTTAGAAACCAAACTTACGAAAAATATCCAAATTAAATGAAATCGTAGTTTTTATGTTACACGTGGTCGGCAACGTGAAACTGAAGTCTTGAATATATACTAATTACGGAGTAACTTTTGCAATCGAAATACTTTAATGTTACAAAATAAAATATAGGGAAACGTAAAAATACTCAGATATATTAATTGTGCTCACCATCTTGACGCTGTTTTAACACTTTTTACACATCAAAAACCATTTACCAGGCAAACCTTCGCCTTGCCTGGCCAAAAAGAAAGAGGCAGCTACCGGAAATTGTCATTGCATCGCGCGCATATGCGCATGACTCAAGTACGGTGCTTTCAATTTTGAATTTCCCTTGTTGATAAAAATATTAAAAAAAAAAAAAAGAAACAATGCTGTTTTTTTAGAACAAAAATAAAACTATAACATTGCATCATCCCCATTTTCGCATAACTTTAGTATAAAATAAAAAAACAATCAAGATTTCCTTTAATGAAGGATTAATTTCGCGGGCACAACGCATGTCGTTGAAAGTCTTTTCGACTTTTTTCAGTGCTCTCGTTGGCTTCCTGCGCGCGCAGCGCATGTTGGCTTCCTGCTGGAGAAATACTGCCACTGGTCAAAATTTGGCGCGCGATTCAAAATCGAATTAATTTAATTCGATTTTGAATCGCGCGCCAGATTACAGCCAATGGCAGAATTTCTCCAACGGCAAGCTTTGAAAGCACTGACTTTTTTTACCGGAACTTACTACGCTGATTTCGATGTTGCTCAGTTACTATTAACAGGATTGAATTCTTTTTTCTTTATAAAAATGATAAAAAATGTTAAAAAAATATAAATCTTATAATGAAAAGCATTAGGTAGGATATGTTTTTCGTTTCAAATACGATCTGCTTTGATGAACTTCAGTTATTTAAAAAGTTAAACTGGTTTAATCTAATTTTAAAGGTTATGCTTAGCGCTCTGAAGCTTTGATGACGTTGATAAAATAAATATTAAATAAATATTTTTGAGAATAAATAAGGGTTAAATTAATGCGGGAGCAGATTAGTATAAGGAATTAGAAATTAAAATTTCGATTGTTTTCTTTTATTAGCTAAAACTATGAACATTTTTTTAATTTATCTATATGTATTGTTTTATTATTATTTATGTATTTATTTATTTTTATCAGCATTAAATATTAGCTTTAGAAAATTGTCCACGATTCTATTTTATATAAAAAATAATGTAAATTTCTTTCAGATCAGAAATTATTCGTCGACAATGCAGTTTACAATAATAAAAAGTTCATTATGTGATTAGTTCACTAGAAATTAATGTTTTAAAGTATAATGACTTCTGATTATTGTTATTGCAATTGTAATGAAATCCATAATAATTACTACGATGAGAATCCTAATTTTACAATATCCTGCAGAAATAATCTTGTTGAAAAAGATCCAGAAATCGTACATTGTCCTTCATGTTATGGTATTATGTGATATATTAATAAACTTCAATAATAATGGCATTAGGATTCCAGAAAAATTAACTTTCTATAAACAAAAGTCAATAAATAAGCAATAATAAAATTACTGAAAGTTTTTTTTATTTCAGATTTTCAAACAGAAATGGACAGCACTAAAAGTTCAAAAAGCGCTCTTGAATCTGACGAAAGAAAATCTAATGATAATTTTTGTCAAGACATACTTCTTGTTGACGGAAATCAAGCTGATTTAGGTGAATGCGAAGATGAATCTATTTTGATAGAACGGGTTAGATATTTAAATTGCACATAGTTTATAATACAAAGAGTAATGAAAAAACATAATTATTATTTAGATTATATATTTTTTTTATACAAAACAAGCAAAATGAATTTTCTATTATAATTTTAGGTCTGGTTTTTGAGTGAACCTCCATTAACACAGAAACAAGTTTTTACAGTTCCTGCAAGAAGAGTTCAGGTAAATCAATTTTTAAACTCATTGAATAATGATTTATTATAATTTGAGGGGAGAAACCAGTAAAATTTTAACTCAATGTATCTCTTTAAATCATAAATTAATATTTATATCGGCTCAAGATTGACTGATGTCATCTCTTAGGAATTATATAAGTTATGTAACGAATTTACATTTTATTTTTCTTCGTTTTTGAATAAAGGTGGTTAGAGAAAGGCTTTCCTCCACTGTAAAATGTGTTCCTACAATTAAAGAAGATTTGAGATCTCAAATTGAAAAGAAAATGAATACAAGATGTCTGAAAAAAAAAAAATAGCGAATACGTACCAGTTAGGAGAATTTATTTCGAGGATGAAAAGGAAGATTCTGAAATTATTCTGCCTCCTTGTGCCCAGAAGCTAAGTGAATTTATGTGAACAAAATTTTAATTTACATTAAAAATAATTTAAAAAGTTGTGATCTAATAAGCAAATAAATTCAGAAGATTTAATAATACACATAAAATTTGTTGAAAATAATTTGTTTAATCTCTGTAGCTTAAAACATAAAAATTTGACGATATAAAAAATAAGCCTCAGATATAATTTTGTTAAAACGGGATGCGGGGTATCAAAAGTCTATCAAATCAAATTCTATGAGATCCGGTACATCCGGCTGAGGACATTCTCTATACCAAGGGTCTTCAAGTTCCCAAAGATCAGAATGCACATGTTCTCTTCCTGGTGGAGCAAATGTGGAAGCAACTGGAGGATAGTTTGTGGTATCAAAGAATCTTTCCAGATCACTAATATCTGTAGGTCTGTAAGGATAAGAATCATCTCTTTGAGGAATGGGAGGCATGGAGGCTTTAATCCTTGAAACACATGGAATTATAGTTCCATCTTCGTCTTCTTCAAAGGATATTTCCCCTTCCATTATATCCTGATTAAAGGGAGTATCGAATCGAAGATCATCGTCCTCAATTCTTGCTGCTACTCGAGCAAATTCTTCATCAATTCTTCTCTGAGCCTCCCTTTCTGATTGTGCTGCTTGAGTTCTTCTTAAAAATTCTCTGGCTGTCTCTACTGTTGGATGGCATCTCTCATATTCAATTTGAAAGAAAGGATCATGTATGTCTGGTATTTTTTGAAGATATCGCGGAGGTGATTCTGACGGAAGAGGACCAGGGATGTAGGCCAATGGACTTCCAGGTGGTGAAGATGGTGAAAAGGGAGGTGCTATCTCGTCTGCAATGTTAACCTGAAGGTTGGGTGTTATTAGTGTATTAATTAATGTATCAATTTATTATACTATGTATGTTTTTGATAACTCGAAATATGTTTAGCTTACAGCATTGCCTGAAACATTAGCAACAGCCATGACGAATTCCCTCCTAGCTTGCTGGAGATCTTGAAGCTTATTGTTTACGGCTACAGATTCGACCATATCTTGTTCATCAAGAGTTTCTTGAATGACTTGAATTGAACGATTTGCAGCCTCAGCAGTCATCTTGGGAATACTAGCTGTGGGTAATCTTCTTCTTTGAACTCCACTGGTTCCAGCACGTCCACCAGGTACCCCTCTGGCTCGTTCTTTGCTCTGCATCATCTTTCGAACAGTTGGACTTCTCATAGCTGCTTCCTAAATATGGATTATTCGAAGAGAGAAAAAAGAAGAGAAAGAGGAGAAGGTTCTTAACTAATGTTTTAAAAATTAATATTCTCTTCCTTTTCAGGATCCAAGAGGATTTCATCATTTAAAGTTATACCTGAAGTGCTCCTTCAGGTTGCCAATGTCGTGCGGGTCTTTCAACTCTGGCATCTCCACCAATTGGGGCAGCAGTTCTTCTTGGACGTCTAGAAGCTGCTATTTCTTCTTGCTTCTTTTTTTGTTCTTCCTCTGCACGAAGTTTCTGAGCATGCTGCATACGAGCAATCATTGCCTTCGTCAAACCGGGTTTAGAAAAATCAATGCGTTTTGGATCAGCCGGGGGAGGCCCTAATTTTGATAGACCTGTTCGTGGGCGACGTGAAGGACATGGACCTACATCTCGAACTGGTTCTTCTCGTGGTCTTTCTCTGGCCATTGCTGACGCTCTTGCTTGACGCAGGGCGTGCGATCTTGTTAGCCCTGGTCTGCATGGCCCACGTGCACCGAGTCTTGACCTTGGATTCCGACTTGTCATTCTTTTATAATTTCCAACCGGTTTTTGTTACATAAAATTCCGAAATTAGATGCTAGGATCGTATAGGAAAAGTCACTGATCCATTTTCCTGTAAATAATTCGCCACGTACTTTATTGCCATTATATAATTTATTTAGTTGGACCTTAAAATGATTTATAAATTTTACTTTTTGTGGATACTACCCTATGTCCAAGGCAGAGGGGTCCTTTTTTCAAAGCATGCGGTTGAGTTTTTTGTTGGTTTTATTATATTTGTCTTCAGTTTTTTTTTAAATATTTGGCATCATGTTGATGTTGAAAACTTGTCACTGCAATAGAAAATTCATTTTCCAGCCAAATGAATTCCAACTAGATTTTTCTAATAACATAAAATACTTACGGGAATTTTGAGGGACGGAAATTTTGAGCTAAAGTTTTGATGGAGGAGGTTGTGTGTTTTTTAGAGACGTCATCTCGTATTTTTGACGTATAAAAGCTTACCAGAGAAAAATAAAAGACAGTTAAAAGATTGGCGGTATTACTTTAATTTTCAGAACTTATTTCTATTTTCACATTTATTATTCTTCATTATTAAATCGTCTTTTTATTTGTTGATTTTTTTATTTCAAAATTTTGTAAGTTTAATTGCATAAATTCCTTAATTTAATTAAAACAAGGAATTTTTGAGTTCAATTTTTTGTGGTCATCTTATTTATGATAAGAATTAAATCATTTTAAAATATTCTAAAACCAATAAAGTTAACTAGTATTCCAGACAACACAAAAAAGCGTTTTTGTTATTATTTACTATACCTGACTATAATACATAATACTAAAGAAAATGAGTTTTAAAAATTTACAAAAGTTTATGTTGGCAGAACTGTCCTAAACTGACGTTTCTGCAGGCTTACCACTTTTTGACGTCATCTTCAAAAATTTGCTACAACGACTACTACACAATAAAATATTATTTTAATTATATTATTAATGTTTATAAGATGCCGATCACTCCAGAGCATCCGACTTTAATGCCCTTTCAAGATTCTCAACATAGTTGGACTGACGATTTACCAGTTTGCAAGCAATCAGGTTTGATATCAAAAACCTAACCTAAATCCTGGCATTGTTTATTCCATCTATTTTCCTAATTATCTATTACTTTAAAAAATTCCTTTTTTCTTTCCACAAGTTTTAATTGTTATTACGAATATTTAAAGACAATTAAATCTGAATTTCGTTACAATTTAAAAAAATCTTAAATCATAAAACTCTAAGGAAATCTTGGTTATATGTTTAAATTAGATGTTCTTTTTATGAATTTTTTATTTATAGGAGTAGGATTTTCTACTAATCAAATCTACCGAGAGGACGGTTATAGACAAGAAGAACATGCCTTTGAAGACCGGAGCTTTCATTTTCGATATGATGATTCAACATTTCTCTATGGAGTTTTCGACGGTCACGAAGGAACCAAAGCTGCAAACTTTGCCTTGCAACGGATGGCTGCTGAAATTTTATTGGGTCAGTTGACTGAAAAAAAAACTGATGAAGAAGTTAGAGAAGTCCTCCGGTAATAGTTTCTCCTTTAAATTCAATCTTAAGTTATAATAACTAAATATAAAAATATCCAAAGAGTTTAAAGGTGAACTAACAATTTTTGTAGTTAAATTACTTAAATTGGTTTTTATCTTTTAGTCAAGCATTCATTGCTGTCGAGAGAGGATACTTAGATTCGATAGGTGATCTTATAGCAGAACGTGCAAGTTTACAGTTTGATATCCCCGATGGCCTCAACAGCTATGAAACATATCAAAAGTTTCCTCATTTGGTTAGCGAACTTCTATTTTCGTTCATAATTCACTACTTTAAATTTATTATAATAAGACCTCTAAGAACGGGACTTGGGTTCTCAATGAACTTTTAATGTTCCCAAAACATTTTAACTTATAAAATTAAAAAATAAATGATTCCTTTCTGCAGGTCGATAAACTGAACGCCTTAAATTGCGAGTTATCCGCTGGAACTAGTGCAGTAGTAGCTTTAATACACAGTAGAAGATTATACGTGGCAAATATTGGAGATAGCAGAGCTTTACTCTGCAAAACTGACAGCAATCAAGTTTTAAGGGTTGTTCAACTCAGTATCGATCATGATTTACGAAATGAAGATGAATTGCTTCGATTGTCACAACTCGGTCTTGACGTCAACTCCATCAGACAAGGTACCTATTCTAAATTCTAATTGGTTTCCAAAGCAAGTCTAATAACTATACTAAAATTTAAACAAAGCAATACATTTTATTAATGACTTAGGTAAATTAGCATTCTAGTTGTTTCTGAATTCATTAATTTATTTCTTAAGGATCTCATCTAGGAAATCAGGAAAACACCCGATGTCTAGGAAACTATTTAGTAAAAGGTGGCTACAGGGAATTTGAAGAATTAGCTACAGCGAAGAAAGAACCAATTATTGCCGAACCTGAGATTCACGGGGGAATTGAGTTGGATGATTCCTGCAGATTTTTACTACTTATGTCCAGGGGACTTTACAAAGCTTTGGAGGAGGCGACGAAAACAGAACAAGTTAACAAAGAACTTGCTCTTATGGTAGTTGAGCAGGTTCGTTAACTTAAACATTCACAATTAAACATTAAATTGACAATTAAAATTAAATTAAAAAATAAGACACTTTAAATTATTCATTTGTTTCCAGTTTCGAGTACAGTCCACTCTAACAGGTGTTGCTCAAGCCGTCGTCGATAAAATAGTGAGAATCCACCATGATGTCAACATGAGTAATTCTCCGAGTACAGCGACGAGCGGAAAACGAGAGGACATAACTCTCTTAGTTAGGAATTTCAATTTTCCTCTTTCCAATGCCTTAAAGAGTCCAACTACTGCATCAGTTCGATTTGATCCTGTTGTTCAGACGGCACCAGTACTTAGTTCACTAGATCAACAAGACAGTTGCAGCACCGGGAATCAAACAACGAATGAAATTTACGATGGCTTCACCGCCACAACTTCCACATCAGATATTTATCCGCCTGTTGCAGCCCCAGTGACTAAAAACGCTAGACTAAAACCTTACGTCGATTTCTCTGAGTATTACCGCAACGTTGAAAAAAGAAGAGAAGATGGTACGTTACCGGATGATATTGATTTTTAACTTAAGAGCTTTAAAAGCTTTTCGATCGTATTTTATGTGATGTATATTATTATTATTTATTTATATAATTTTAATAATTTTAGGATAATTTAGTTTGAAAGTAAAATTTTGATTATTTAGGTATTTATTGAAAAGAGAATGCTTTCAAATGGCTAGGACACTCGAAAATAACTTATATATCCTTTTAGATTGCATTAAAAGTAACATGAAAAAGAATAACGTTTGAAAACTTTAACTTTAGCCAATGAAAAAATGTTTTGAGTCCAAATATTTTTGTCCAAAGAGTCTTGTGAATAATAAAATGAAGATAAGTGTCTTAACGAATTAAAAGGTGTCCTCAATTTTTTTTAAGACTTCGTAATTGTGAAAATTATAATATAGAGAGAAAAAGAGACATTTTTATTAAAATTACATAAATATTTTCCAAATATTACGTTTTTTTGCGAATCAGACTGATGAATTAGAGGCGGACATTGTTATTGACGAAATTCAAGTGATCTTTTTATAAATATTTAGTGGGCATGCATTTTAGCCTTTCGTATGCAGCTTTTTCCAGACATTCTCTGTGATCAGGGTGGGCAATTTGGATTAGAGCATTCGCTCTCTGTCTTAACGTTTTACCAAAAAGTTGTGCTATTCCGTGTTCAGTTACTACGTAATGAGCGTGTGCTCTCGTCGTCACGATACCACCACCTGCAATATAAAATTCTTTTTTAGAAACTACTATGGTTTTTAAAAAGTTTGCTTTGCTTCGTTGAATTATTTAAAACTTAATTGTTATTCAATTAAAATTAAAGTAAATAAATAATTAATTCAAGTAAACTATTTGAAAATTGTATGAATTTTCAGTCCTTTTCGAAGATGTTTTGAAGTTTAAATTTCAATAAATCTTTACCAGATTTAATTAGCGGATGTATTTTGCTTTCTCCTGAACTCGTAACAGAAGGAAAAGCAATTATAGACTTTCCACGACCGTCCTGGCCCATAGCAGCTCCTCGACCAAAATCTAGCTGTCCACCAAAACCGGAATACATTTTGCAACCCAGACTGTCTTGAGAAACTTGACCAGTGATGTCCATTTCAACAGCAGGATTGATGGAAACCATTTTTGGTTGCATCGAAATCACTCTAGGATCGTTCACATAATTGATTCCCAACATTTCTGGAAAAAGAATAATTACAATTTACTCTAGGATTATTAATTTCAAAAATAAGGGTTTATAACTTCAAAATAATCACTTACCCACGAATGGATTATTATGAATAAAATCATAAAGTTTTTTAGTCCCAATAGCAAATGATCCGATCATTCGACCTTTGTGCTTTATTTTTAGTTTATTAGTGATTACAGATTTTTCCACCAGGTCCACCATTCCATCACTAAGGATTTCTGAATGGATTCCAATGTTATTGTGAGTACTCAAATGACATGCGATGGCCTCAGGAATATTTCCGATTCCCATTTGAAGTGTGGTACCGTCTTCGATTAACGTTTGGGCTATTTTTTTACCGATTTCTTGCTCTATTTCATTTGGTGGTCCAGCATAAACACAGGGCAAAGGACAATCATGTTTTACTGCCCAATCTATATGACTCGCGTGAATTACTGAGTCTCCAAAACTTCTGGGCATATGTTCATTCACTTGAGCTGGAAAATTAAAAAAAAAAGCGTATTTTTGATTTCTAGAGAATAATTTTTATTTAAAAATTGAAATTAAATTTCCAATCTGGGAACTTTCCTTATTGAAAAAAACTTTAGGCAGAAATTCCTAATTCTTTCTTTTCAGATTCAGTACTTTAAAAATCTTACCAATTATGACCTTTGCTGTTGTTAATACAGCCCTAGTGCAATCGACACTAGTTCCCAATGAACAAAAACCTCGTGGATCCGGAGGACTGACATGAATCAAAGCAACATCCGGAACTATTCTCCTATCGTAGAAAATCTTAGGAGTCTCATGATGAAAAATTGGAATATAATCAGCCCTTCCCTCGTTGATAGCTTCTCTCAAATTCGATCCAATGTACAAACTAATAGACCTGAAATGCTCTAAGAGGAAAATTTATAAGTTCATTATTTGCTTAATATAAAATAAATAAATAATTAAGTCTTAATTTCATTAAGAATTTACTTTCAAATTCTGGATGAACGAATGGAGCATCACCCTCCAAACCCAAATGAACCAGTCGAATCCCCCGAAGATTAGAACAAACTCCATGCTCGGTCAGTGCTCTGATTAATTCCAAAGGAGTCGCTGATCCTCCCTGAATATATACAAGTTGTTCTGAAAAGAAAATAATTTATAGTACTTGGAAAAGTCTAGAACTAATTTTCAAACATTGCTTCAAAACTTTTGCTAATCTCCAGCTTTGTTTGCAGGAATTTTTTTACCGGAGTTAATAATTTTTACAGCATCCTCAACACAAACCCATCTTGGACACCGTTTCAAAGGCTGGAAAGGTTCTCGAATCGCAGAAAGTGATCTGATTCCAGAAAGGCTAATGGACTTTTCAGTTTTCCGAAATTTGTTTAAACTTGCCTCCAGTATACTCAACATTTTATTCCAGAATTTCTTTTTCGATTATGTACAAAAATCACACAAACACTTTGTGCGAAGATATAATTTTGAGCACACTTTAAAAATTGTGGATCGATCACATTAAATTTTGGGTAATGCATAATCTAAATTTTTTCATTTTGCTACATGTCAACCATCTAAACGTCGTTGTTGTTCGTTGTCACCTATATTCGATCCGATTTTCATTTCATTTCATGGCGCAGTCTCGAAACCAATTGTTTCTGTTACTGACATAGCTAATATTATTGGTTATTTAAAGGATAATAAATTTTAAAACAATATTTAGAGGATGTCCAGAATTTTATTTATTCAAATTTAAGTAAAGTTTTTTTTTCTGCAACACAGGAAATAAAAAAAATAAATTGTTCCATGAAACTCTGGGGTGTTAAATATATATATATATATGTACAAATGAATTCGTTTTCTTTTCTATTTTCTAAGGAAAACGCGAACCTTGGAATCCATTCCTCTTCTCTTGTATTCTTTGTAACGCCTAATTTTTCTAAGGATGTAATGTTTTGTACCCCAATCTATTATCACTGCTGAGAAAATTGCTTGAAATGAATCTCAATTACTAAGAAAGAAATACACATTTGATAGTAATTTCCTAAGTCCCTTTCGTAAGATGTCTTGTACTCAGATATCCATAACATTGTCATGCAAATTTAGAGATACATTTCTGATTAGACCATTAAAGAAATTTAAAAATGAATTTATATTGTAACAAATTCGTCAAAGATATTTGAAAAATTAAGTTAAAATCTAAGACTTTTTCAATCTTCCGAATTGTCTCGAAAGAAAACTTGCTTAGTTCATATGTGACGTGCGCCGAAGAAAGAGGGGTTACTCTGAAAAAATCAATTTCGAGGTTTTTACACCTTTCGATAGTGTTTGAGTTGCTCTTTTTAATGGTGTAAAAACCTCGAAATTGATTTTTTCAGAGTAAGCCCCCTTTCTTCGGCTCACGTCACATATACGTAAGGGTATAATAAATTTTATTATAAAAAATGCCATTGCGTAAGAGACGTGATCCATAACATCAGGTAGAATTTCTCTATTATCTTGTACAATATACTTTCCCACTCATACAGACCCCATTCAATGTTAGTACTTAATCTCTGTATAATAGTTATTTCGTAGCGCTCATCAAATGATTGATCGCAGTTTGAGCTTCGCAGTGACTTACTGTACTTTCTGGCAAGAAAGTTTTTAGAAAAAAAAGGTCAGAAGTAAATAGTTGCTTCGTAAGAGGAACGCACGATGATAAGGCGTATGTACATCGAATTACAACTATCACGAAATGCTAGGTGGGTGAATTTTCGCGATAAAATGGCAATACAAATTTAAGGTGCTGGCATCACTTTTAGTCGCTCAAACGCTGATTTTTCCAGTGATTCTCGATGATTGGGATGTGCAATCTGGATCAAAGCATGTGCTCGTTGTTGCAAAGTTTTACCGAAAAGACTTGCTATTCCGTGTTCTGTGACGACGTATCGAACATGAGCTCTTGATGTGACGACTCCCGCTCCTGGGAAAGTTCAATTAGAATTAAAGATTAGAGGAATATTATTGATTAAATTATTTGGTATTCACGAGAGCCTTACCTAAATTCAGCACAGGTTGAATTTTGCTGGCTCCTTTGTTCGTCGTCGATCTGAGAGCGATGATTGGTTTTCCACAGCCATCCTCGCTCATCGCAGATCCGAAAATAAAATCTAATTGTCCTCCGAAACCAGAGTACATCCTCGTTCCGATACTGTCTGAGCAAATTTGTCCCGTGATATCAACTTCGATACAAGAATTAATGGCTGTCATTTTCGGTTGCTGGGCCACCACCCTAGGGTCGTTTACGTAGTCCACTCGCAACATTTCTGAAAAAATAATTTATTGACATTAATTAGCCACTTTTTGATTTAATTATCAAAAATATGGTAAACGGCATGACCTTCATTAACAAAACTGAAACATACCGATGAAGGGATTATTGTTCATAAAGCTGTAGAGCTTTTGTGTTCCAACGCAGAAGGACCCAACGATTCTTCCTTGGTGAACCTTCTTTTTACTGTTCGTAATACATCCTAGGTTGACAAGATCTACAACACCATCGCTGAACATTTCACTATGAACTCCCAAGTCTTTATGATTCTTCAACTGCGAAAGGACAGCATCTGGTATACTTCCGATTCCAAGCTGCAGCGTAGCTCCATTCACTACAAGGTTTTCTGCGATATGTTTTCCAATCATCTGTTCTTCTTTACTGGGTTCCTTAACACCATGAGAAGGAAGTGGATTATCGTGACACACAGCGAAATCCAGGTGACTTTTATGGATTAATGCATCACCAAAGGTCCTCGGCATATGCTTATTTACTTGTGCTAGAAGAAATCAAATTTTCATTAAATTATTATTCAGAATACTACATTTAATTGCAATTTAAATATATTACAGTTTTTTCTCTCTTACCTACTATAACTTTGGAATGAATTACGGCAGACCTAACGCTGTCGACGCTGGTACCAAGAGAACAGTATCCCATTTCATCAGGAGGAGAAACGTGGATGAGAGCAATGTCTGGTTTTACGATTCCTTCATTGAACAGTTTTGGGATTTCGTGTAGAAAAATCGGAATGCAATCAGCTCTTCCGTCATTCACAGCCGGTCTCACGTTGCCACCAATGAATAAGCTGATGGACTTGAAGTGTTCTGGATATCACGAAACCGTCTTACTTTAAATTAAAAGATCGAGAAAGTCACTGCAATCGCTAGGAATATAGCCGATTGTTTCTTTAATAATCGTAAATGCAATTGACTCTTTTATAAATACTTGTCTTTGAATTTACACTCTCTACGTTCATAAAAATATAACTTATATTTTTATTACCTCAATTTAAAAAAAAACTTCATATCCGAATAAGAAATAATAATTTTGTGAATCATAAGTTTCGATGATTTAAATAAAGATCTAGTTTTTTGCGTTTACGTGATTGTTTTGCTAGTGAGGAATTAAAAACTTACTTGCATATTCGGGCTTTGCAAAAATGGCTTCACCCTCGAGGTGCATGTGGTATAGTTTAACATTTCTAACATCGCAAGATTTTCCGACCTCCGTCAAACCTCTGAGAAGTTCTACTGGTGTTGCTGCTGCTCCCTGGACATAAATTTTTTGATCTGAAAAAAAAAACGGAAATGATGATTCGGCAACGAATTATTCAATTTAGTTATCGACCTAGGAAATAGGAAGCCAAACTAGTAATAGATTCTATAAGTCAATGACGTAATTTCTTCACAATAACAAAGCTGTTCACTCTGCAATGAGGCTTGGAAATACCGAACTTTATTTCTATTTCTTTATTTCTTTATTCTATTCCAGATTGTGGTTCCTGAATTTATTAGAGTTCTCATTTAAAAAACTAACAGTTTCCACAATTTTATTGAAGACAAACTTATCGTTATCAAATATTTAAAAGAGCTAGGATTAATGTTACTAGATTGAGGTAGAGAGTTATTTTTGGCTCGTACTTGACCCAAATCTGTCTCTAATGCTAATCCTCTTCACTATAAAAATTTTCGCATTTTGCTGAGCATACTTTTTCTATAAAACTAGCAAATCAGACTTACAAATATCTGTTCACTAATTTTCAAGATCTTGAACTATCGTCTTTCAAATGTATTTATAGTTGGTAGAAGACTAATGAAAGATTAATCACTACGTAACTGGTTTGAATTACATAAATACCATGAGACTTTGTAACTAATACTCGGGAGACATTTTATGTTTCTTATATTTGTATCGGCAAATAAGAGTAATATTAACAATATCTATATAAATTTTCAAAAGTTTTATCTAAATTAATAAGGTTTTATTTACATTTTTTTGCAATTTATCTTTCGTCTTGAAGCTCAGTCAATCATAATTTCCATTAATAATCAGCACTTTATAAGTATCATGTATTGTGAAAACAGAACTTTTTATCAGCAACTGTAGTGCAGATATAATAAAGCAAAGAAAACAAAACTACACTTTTACTTAGCAGAAGAGATCAGTATTCTTAGAACATTTTAAAAACATTTTTATAGGCTAGTTTATTTGATATGAAGAGTATATATGATTAAATCAGATATAATTAATCCTTTTCATTATTGCAAAATGAATACATTATTATTTAATATTGTTGATGAGAAGTTTACGAAATAATATGCCCAGATTCAAGACTTCGATTTTATTGTTAGCTTCATTGGTGTTCTAAATAGCAACAGCCTACATGTTCAATTTATTTTTACACATCCTATTTGTTTTCTAAAGTCATAAATAGAAGGTTGTAAATACATATATTTTATGTTTTTTTTAGTCGTAAGTACGACTGTAAATTTTTTATTTTTTTACAAGTTGAATTAGTAATTAAATTTAGTAAAAGGAGAAAGATATCTTTAATATTTCGCGAATGTAATTTAGTCTTTTAGTCGATTGCTATTGTGTACGTGCTTCTATAAAGTTTAAACATCAAACATCCGGATGAAGACACTTCAATTGCTGTTAATTTACATTCATTGTATGCAACATGCAGCTCGTGAACAAAAAATAATCCAGCAATAATTTTAAAAATTATTCTACTATTGTTCATAATGATATAATTTGAGAATTATATTGTGCAATTTTTTAGTTAGTCTTCAATCTAAGTTTTCATTAAGTAAAAATAACCCAAGAATAAGAAAAATTGTATTTACTGGAAATATTAAAATTTGTATTGCTAAAATCCTTTTTAATATATTCTTTTGCTTCGAGACATTTAATGAAATGTTAATTTAATGCAGTTTTGATAATTAAATAGTCCTCAGTCTACATGGCTTGCGAATAAAACATCGCGAATTTCGAATTTTATAAATGCAGAACAAACTTTCAAGTTTTTAAGGACATGTGGGAGAAGTAATTTTATCCATAAATATTCCACCTATTTACTCATAAATAAATAAATAACATTTTGGTTAGAAGACAGCGTTGAGGAAATATTCACCCATTGCAGTCTTCTACGGAAAATGTAAATTATTTATTTATTTAAGAATAATTAGCTGTAATATATATAAATAAAAAATCACTTCTCCCAAATGTCCTTATGATATAATTCTGATACTTTTGTAAGTCTCCACAGTCTCAATTTTTTTTCTTATCAACCATGTCATAATATCAAATTCACAACTATATTCTCTTTTTTCCAAATAATAAGAGTACAATTTAGGTCAGGCTCGTCGAACCTTGGCCTAAGGTTCGCGGATTAATCAATAATTCAAGTACCATTTCTGCACATTTCTGTTCAACAAAAAAGTTGTGTAACCTCATCAACTCATCAATTTCTTGAAAAACAAAGACTTTGATCCAGAATCTTGATCCCTAAAACAAGTCATGAAATGAAAGAGAATATAAAGATAATTTATCAGCTTTAAGTAGTAAACTTAATTCAAAAAACCGGTTAATCGTATGATCGGATATGAAAAGAATTTTTCAACTGCGACGTCATCCTGTTTACTATGTTTACGAAAGCAAATAAGTCAATATAAGGCTCTGCCACAAACGGACTTTTGTCCCAAACAGACGCCCTCCTCTCATGAATATATTTTTTTTATTTCCCGGTCGAAAAATGAAAATTCCAAGGATATTCAACCCAAAATCGATGATAACCTACCTGAGGTTAATCCAGCTTGTGAGACGGCTTCCTCGGCGGTTTTGACCCAGCAAGGTTCCTTGTCCGGAATCGGCATTCCGGGTTCATTGACATAAGTGTAATAATTCTTGGTGGCGAGCACGCGGGTCGACCTGGATGCCGTCATAGCCTTAAAGGCTCTCGTCAAGCTGGTGATTTGCTTCAGAGCAGCCATGATTCCTGATTATTTCCACCTGTCAATGGACAACACTAGTATTTTTTATTTATTTTATTATTCTCATACACCACATGCACGTCACGCACTTCTACGTCAAAAACACCTCTCACAATTTCGCGCGTAACGATTCTTTTTTTTCGAATGGATGTCTCCAGGAATTGAGGTGACGGATTAGTCTTTTTGTTTCTAAACCTTTAACCTCAAAAGAAGGAGGTTGTCGCTTCACGTCTCTCGTTGTGCTTGTGTCTTACACGTGGAAAAAAATAAAATCGGTAAAATTTGACAAGAAAAGTGACACAAGCGACAACAAACAACCCGAAGCGACGATAACTGACTCAACACTGATTGCAACTGACAGAACTGACTGCGATTGACAAAATTGAGAGTTTCGTGCGCATTTGCTTTTGATTGTGCTCCTCCCTCCTCTCAAGGACGAATATAGTGTGGTATTGCCCTCGGTTTATTATTTAAACAATAAAAAAATATACATAGAAATTTTCAAATTTTGTGGATATCATTTTTTTTAGAAAATTTTTCCAATTCAAAAACATTTTGAATTTGTTATTTTGATACCAGGGTGTTTCCTCTAGTGAAAATTATATTAATCCGGAGAGCTTCACAGAAGTATCCACTTTTTGTACATTACTGTTCACAGGTGTTTTTTTTTTATTTATAAGAAAAGATAAGAATCTTGTCAATTCATAAATTTTATGATTGATTTATATGTCTACATCCAAGTTAAAATTTTTATAGTAAACATATATCTTTTATTTATGTATTAATATAAAGATTGTTTTTTTGGATAGCAAGCCGGTCAGCTATTTTAGGTATTTTGGTAATTTGATCATTTCAGGCTTCTATCTAATTTTTATAAATAACAGAATTAAATAAAATTTTGTTGCAATGATTAGAGTTTCATAATAGTTAATTAAATAAATAAATGAGAAGATTGTAGAAAATAATTTAAATAAAAGTGAGATATATTTTATTTTATATTATTTTATAAGTAGTAACAAGAAATGTATTATCTCAAACAAGAGATCTCTCAAGTACGGTCTAAAGTGCAAAGTCCACTTCTGTCAAGAATTTGAAGGCAAAGTCGAAAAATAGAGTAATTGCAAAAGATAATGTTTTCCAGAATATTTAAAAAATACATTGACTCGTTTGAAAATATATCAAATTGATTTTCATTTATTCCTCGAATGTTAAAGGTCATTTTTGTATTCATTATTATTTTTTATTATATTTTTAAATTTCTATTATATAATTTAAATTTAAAATTGAATAATTTTGTTTAAATATTTAATTTGGAAAAAGTTGACAGTTGCTAATTGATGCTTTTAAAATTAAAAGTAATTCATTTTTTTTAACTTTCTAATTCTTTTCTTAAATCTGTTTAAAATTCCCGCCATCGCTATACAGTCAAATGACGACTGGAGTCAAAAACTTTCCTAAACTCGCTATTAAAACAAATTTTAACTTCAATATGACTTTTTAAGATATTCGTCATTTCTTTCGAAGCTAAAATTAACTTTCCCCATCTCTTAAAATAAATTGTCAGAAATATTTTTGTTACAATTAAACAAAAATTGACTTTGAAGTCGGAGCCACGTGATCGCACGTGCTTCATTGACTGTCTCTTTTCTCAATCAAACTCCGCTCCCCTTCATATTTCTTTCATTTTTAAGCCCCAACGACAAAAATTTACTTCCTCATTAATTAAAAAATAACTACATTATGAAACTAAATTTATATTTGTTCTCAAAATCAAAGTATAACCAGTTTAAATTAATGATTTTATCTCAGGGATGATATTTCCTACCACCTTTTTTCATCTTGTTATCTCTTTCCATCGGCGCAGTAGCAATGTAATTAAACGCGCAGAGTTCCTGCTTTCTGCTGTTCGGTAAGGTTTTGTGGAGACGATAGAAGAAGGCTACAAACGGTTATCAAAAATTTGACAAAATGTTTCCCAACACCATCGGGAGTCGGCAAGCCGCCCAGGAACATGTTCTTGCCGTGTCCAGGGACTTCGTCGCACAACCTCGACTTGGTGAGTGAAAACCTAATCCAAAAACTCTCAGGAAATATCGAAATTCTCTGGACTTGACAGAGAGATTGCTTGCTACAGTGGGCGTAGCATTTGATCGATCTGCAATTAGGTCAGCTGATTGTCGAATTACTTGCTTTTGGACCATTTTAATGCACAGACAGTGAATTTCTAGTTAAATGCTCCCTCGGAGATTTCATTATAAACGATTTTTTGAAGGAAAAACTAGAAGAAAAACTCTGAAAAATCGTGAGTTCCCAGCTCATTGCTTGTGCGTCATGTGACTGCACACGACATCGTACCACGGGATGATTTTTTGAAGATTTGTACACTTGTCAGAAATTCAAAATATTACTGAATTTGAGGGTAATTTTTGTTAATTTGAATAAATTGTCTAGTGCTTTTATTAACTTTTTTGCCATTCATGGTATGAGAGATAAAAAAATTATGCCTGAGTGTCAACAATGAAAAGTTCACGTGAATATGCGGGCGTAACCCTTTTCGTTTGTTTTTTTAATTATTCGGTATTTAAATTGGAAAATATTTTATGAATTAGGAATATAATTTTTTATAATTGTTATCAAATTTTTTTTTCTCGTGAAAAAAAATAATCGGAAGATAGAAGGAAAGTTTTTAGAATTTGGAGCAGTTCTTTTAATTTTTGTATTTATTTACTGGGAAGTTAAACAAATATTAAAAAAAAAGACTTTAAAATTTGTTTAGAAATTTTATTGATAACATCAACTGTCCATCAAGTCCTTTAAGCACATAACCCTAACCTTTTTCATTTTAAAACTTAAATCTGTAACTCCATCTTCATACTTTAAGATCAATTATCACCTAGGTCTCTTACCTGGTTGCTCAATCCTCATAGAAACTTTTTCACAGGAAGTCTTTTAGAAATTTAACCTAATAATGAGCAGTGTATACTATATAGTATACTATTTAGATTATAAAGCCTTAAAAGAATATTTTATAATTCCATTTCCTAAAACTGAGAATATTTGAACTTAATTACAATAAAAGTAAAATCTACCAACTCAGAGTAATTAATTTAATAATACGAATGTTTTTTTTGCAGTCTATAAAACCGTATCTGGAGTCAACGGACCCCTGGTAATTCTGGACGACGTGAAGTTTCCCAAATTCGCCGAAATTGTTCAGTTGAAACTCGCCGATGGCTCCATACGTTCAGGACAGGTTCTTGAAGTCTCCGGCTCAAAAGCTGTTGTCCAAGTCTTCGAAGGCACCTCAGGAATCGATGCCAAAAACACTCATTGCGAGTTCACCGGAGACATTCTCCGTACTCCTGTCTCCGAAGACATGTTGGGTCGTGTCTTTAACGGATCAGGAAAACCAATCGACAAAGGTCCTCCAATCCTCGCCGAAGATTTCTTGGACATCCAGGGTCAGCCCATAAATCCCTGGTCTCGTATTTATCCCGAGGAAATGATCCAGACTGGTATCTCTGCCATCGATGTTATGAACTCCATCGCTCGTGGTCAGAAGATCCCTATTTTCTCTGCAGCTGGTCTGCCTCACAACGAGGTACTTTTTTCTTATCAATATCTTACATCCTAATTCAATAAGTCTACTTTGATTGATTTTCATTAATTTACTTTATTTAATTTTTAATTCTTCTCTTGTAGATTGCTGCTCAAATCTGTCGTCAAGCTGGTCTTGTCAAGGTACCCGGAAAATCTGTCCTGGACTCTCACGAAGATAACTTCGCCATCGTCTTCGCGGCTATGGGAGTAAACATGGAAACTGCCCGTTTCTTCAAGCAAGATTTCGAAGAAAACGGTTCCATGGAGAATGTGTGTCTCTTCTTAAATCTCGCCAACGATCCCACCATTGAACGTATCATCACTCCTCGTCTGGCTTTAACAGCTGCTGAATTCTTGGCCTACCAGTGCGAAAAGCACGTGCTCGTCATCCTCACGGACATGTCCTCTTATGCTGAGGCTCTTCGTGAAGTCTCCGCTGCCCGTGAGGAAGTACCCGGACGTCGTGGTTTCCCAGGTTACATGTACACCGATTTGGCCACAATTTACGAACGGGCTGGGCGAGTTGAAGGTCGAAATGGATCCATCACACAGATCCCAATTTTGACTATGCCTAACGACGATATTACTCATCCTATTCCCGATTTGACTGGATATATTACTGAGGGACAAATCTACGTTGATCGTCAACTCCACAACAGGCAGATTTACCCACCTGTTAATGTCTTGCCGTCTTTGTCTCGTTTGATGAAGTCTGCCATTGGTGAAGGCATGACACGTAAAGACCATTCCGACGTTTCGAATCAGCTCGTAAGTTGATTCATTTTTATTATCAAAATTCTAGACTGTCGAATAATTTCCTGTTAATTGAAAACTTCTTTAATTTTTTAGTACGCTTGTTACGCTATCGGCAAGGACGTTCAGGCCATGAAGGCCGTCGTGGGAGAGGAAGCTTTGACGCCTGACGATCTGCTCTATCTTGAGTTCCTCTCGAAATTCGAAAAGAATTTCATTTCGCAAGGAAGCTACGAAAACCGTACAGTCTTCGAGTCCCTTGACATCGGATGGCAGCTTCTCCGTATCTTCCCTAAGGAAATGTTGAAGAGAATTCCAGCCACCACTCTCGCAGAATTCTATCCAAGGGACTCTCGTCATTAATCTACTTTAATATCACTTTAGTTCTTGTCATTTAAAAAATAGAACAATTTGAGAGTAAGATCATCTTCGTCCAAGACTAAAGTTTTATTGAAAATACATCGAAACGAGTAGAGGATGAATCGTTCTTGCCTTCTGCGTTTCGATTTTTCTGGCAAAATATCAAGGTCCATATGTAAAAATACATATTATAGTTTCTGTGAGTGAAGCGCAGTAAGACAAAGAACCAAGTGACATGATTGGAATTTTTAATTGTAAAATTTAAACTTAAAATTATAACTACTGAATACGTTTACTGTTTGTTTTAATATTCTAATAGACAAAATTAGGGGCAAGGACGAGAGAAGATTTATGGAGAAAATGCTATCACGCTTACCAAATTGGAAAAGGTGATATTAGTTAGCAAGCGCACTCTGTCCTGTTTAAGTGTTCGTTTCGTCGGAAAGTTCGTATCTTATTAAAGATGAATTTACATTCGATTTTGATTAACATTACCTCTCGAGCACGGGACTTTCATAGAAGTTTCAGCAACACCAAGGCCATGTGTGATTTGTCATCTTCCGCTGATTCGTTTCTTCGTTGATAGTCCCCTTGCAAAATTGATTTCGTTAATTGAAATCGTAAAACTGTAAATTTTTATATATCAGTCAGTATTATGATCGAGAAAGCAAGTGCGTCAAACTTTTGTTTCAACATAAGCATCCCACATTCCAAAAACAAGTGTTTATTTATGAGATAAACACCCTTCCCTTCTTAAAAAACGTCGCCAATATCCACGTGTACAGTTTCTTTTATCTTGAAATGTACTAGAATCATCGGAAACACATTTTCTATGAACGTTACTGTAAATTTTAGAGGTAGTGAATAATGAAATGCTTGCTTGATTTCGGAGAAAGTTATTTGGATTTATTCGAATAGTTAACATTGTTGCAATGCCTACTTGAGAGATTCCGAAATAATCATTGTTATTAAATGTCAGTGTGTAATTAATTCAAAAGTTAAACATTGCAATTCTTTTAGTGTTATACAAAGATAAATGTACCATAACTGTATAAAAGAAGTCTATGAAAGTAAATATTTTTCTTCATTTTTTTTTTTTGCTTTCCTTTGCCGTCATAGAGAATTTATACATCTTTATCCTACAATAGTTTTCGCTAATGCAACTCTTTTGCACAAGTGCCGTTATATCATATTTACTAATTCCGACCGTGTAAAACTGTTGACAATTTTTGAAATACAGTGTAATAACAAGTGTTAAAAAGCGAACAGAGAATTATTTCATTATTCTCTCCACCTCGTTCATTAAGAAGTATAATTTTTCTCTGAGTATAGAAATGTTTCATTTAAAAAAATAGAGATTCTATTTTGTTTAATTTTTTTAAGTATGTGATCTGAACGTTTCTATAAGTAAAAATTAGATGATTGATTTGAAATATATTCTACATTTTCAGATAAATTTTGGATGCTTCATTTTTGGAAGCATTTAGTAGCAGAATAATTTATTAAAAATAAAGAATTACTAGTTAAAACTTCTTGGAATGTTTGAATTTCAAAATTTGCCGCGTAAATTCTCGCATTTAAATTTGACCAATCAGGCGAGTTTCCTACTTTCCTCTTCGTTCTCTAATGGCGGCGTCTATGGAAGATACATTTTTTATCAAGGATTTTTCAACTTTATATTCCGATTGTATTGATAATAATTAACTATATTGTGTGTGAAGTGTAATCACTGATGAACTGATAGAAGATATCCTAATCAGAGAGTTCGAAGGTAATTGATTATTTTTGTAGAAAAACGACTTAGCATCTGAGAGCAGAGGTTATATTTTTCGGAATTAAATCTCTGATATCACTCACGTGCTACCAGATGGAAATTAAACATACTGAAAAACAAAATTGTTATAAATTTCCAGAGACTTTTAATTAATTTCGAAACGTTTTGAAATTTAGAAATTTATCTTTCTCGCAAAATTCGAAATTAATTAAAGGTATGTTACATATTTGAAGAGAGAACTTAATTCATAACTGCCGGATTTGCTGACTTAACTTTCCTTTGATTTTACAAAGAATTTGCGCAGTAAGACTTTTGCGTATCATTTTTGCATGCATATGCAATAAATTACCATATGATATTAAATTTCATATGTAGTTTATGTAGTCTTCGCTAAAATTTGTTTACTAATTTGTTCATTTATTTATTTATTAATTCATTATTATTATTTTAAATCTTTACATTTTTTTAGTCATTTTTTTAGTACCAATAGATTCGATAGCCTTATTATTAAATTATTAATTAAAAATACTTAGATTAAATTATTTTAAGACAATGATTGTCAATGTTTGTTTACTGATTCTATTTTTCTTTCTGTTTACTTTTTCATTAAAATATCTTTAAGTATTCGTACAAATTGATTAATTACTAAGTAGCTTAAATTACATAAAATAGAAAATAACAAAAATATGTTGTCTTCGAAGACATTCTGTAGACAAAAATAGATTTCATATATTCATTATCAATCGAGTTCTGGGGGAATAATAAATGCAGGCAGTTCACGTAATGAGTCCGAGGTGAAATCGGTTTCATAAACGAATTACAAACTATTGTTCTGTTGATGAAGTGAATGAAAGAATGTTGAGAAGAAATATAAGAAATCGAAATTTTAATTATTTTTTGAAATATCCTGCACTTTTACTAATTTTATGTAAAACTATTTGAGAACGACATTTCGCATATCAATAATGAACTGTTAGTTCAAAACAGTATGTACCTAGATAATATTGGATAAAACCAGAAATATTTCGAAAGCACGTATTATTCTGTGATAAGCAAATATTCAATGATGAAAGGTAAAACCAGGAAGATAAGAGATCTTAGAGGTAGAAGAATCATCCACCCAGTTCGAGAGTTGTTAGCTACTTAAATTAATCGAATCCTATTGAGAGCCATTAAGTTTTTACGTCGTATCTTGTTATTCAGCAATTTCTGTGCATTCATTGCAATCCATTAACTAATTTTCCGTGGTCCATTAGGATCGGTTCAGAAAAAATTATGATTAGAATTAAAAATAATTGGAAATAAAATAAAGTACAGCGTTGCTTAAAAGTTAATAACTCGTCTCCCCAACCAAATAATTGTAAAATTATAAGATTAAATTCAGAATTTCTTCACTGTCAAGTTTATTTGGAAAAAAAATAATAGAAAAAACTTGGACTAGATGTAATCTTAGAATTTAATTTATTAGTAAGTCATTTATTCACATTTTTGAGATTAAATTTTATAATTTAGCTTAAAAATAAAATAACGTGATATGTCAACATCTGATAATAACTATAAATAATATCTCTATTAATAGGAAATGCGTTTATTATCTGCAATCTCCCTTTGCAGCTAAAATCTGCATTGCTTCTCTAATCAAAGTTGTGAATTATTTATAGCTTGAAGACAAGCACTATGCTGTTAGCAGTTTGTATCTTCAATCCTAACTTGACATTGAATCCGAGATGAGAAATAATATTAGTTATATCATTTCGCATTATGGTTATCAACAAAAAAATCTTTCGCCAGATTTTCCACTTTCCTCAAAAAACAAGTTAAATTTTTTAATGATTTGGTAAAGAATTACTCTTCTAATGATATTTTAACTTGAAAAATATTATTTTATTAGTATTAGTATTCAATCCTTGAAAGGTAGTTTTAATTCTACTAATTTAAAATTTGAGTTAACTGCATACTCTTCAGCTATTACAATGGAAATTCCAGAAAGAACGTGTTGCTTATTGTCATTTTAAATCATTCTTGGTTTATTTTACTTGTCTTTATGGACTTCTTTATTCAAAAATATAGGGAACAAGAAATTTTTTACTTTACATAACGCTATTATATAAACAAGCTAGTAACAATATTTGTATTATTTAATTTTGTTATTTTTCTTCACATAATTAATCAACTAAATTTGAGATATATTTAATATTTTATTGGTGCAGTTGGTAAACTACAGTTACTGAAATATTTAGAATCATTTAATTATTTGAAATTACATATATATTTTTCATGATTTTTCTGTATTGAAAATTTAAATCGTGTCGTTATATATACAAGCGAGTGCGTGCGGATAAGACTCGCTACATTGCACAAATAAATTGCTTTATTCGCTCAGATGAACTGCAAGTTGCTTCTACCTCCATTTTTCGTCTTACATGGGTTTTTTAAAGTAAAAATCATCCTAATAAATTAATAAATTGTACTTGATGATGCAACTTAATCCTCGTAAATTTTAAAACAAGATTACCAAAATTGATTACAATTTGAGAATCTTTGAAACGGGAACTCTTTGAATTATACGATTAATTTTGAAGGTAATAAATTCTAAGTCAAAATTGGAATACTGATTTTGGCAAAAATTAAATTTACTCCAGAAACTAAAGGTTGATTTAAAAAAAATCGAAATTAGGTAATTTAGTTATTAAACCGAATTTAATAATACATTAACGATATTTTTTGGGTTTTTAGCGTCGAGAAAGGAAATCTTTTATTTTCCAAAGCATAACTATGCCTGGATATAATTCAAGGGTCACCTATCAAGCAAAACAGTTGTTGTCTACGCTTCAAAACGCACAGGCAATGATTCTAGTCGACAGTCTTTTAACTGTAGTTGTGTTTGCTTGCTAAGCATTTTTTTAAAAAGCACTTCTATAAACTGAAACAGGGTAGAATAAGACACCGTGGCACACTCAGCAAATCTTTCCTCAACAAGTGGATATTTTTGGTGCAAACTGAAACGAGTTTAAGAAGATTTTATCATTTACTTTTTGAAAAGTGCGTTTGCATAATTACTCTGCGTAAGTTGTGAGCGAAAAAGAACTTGTGTAAATAGTTCAGATAGAAAATTGACTTATGGTGTGAAAGCACGTGGTAGATTGACTAACGAGATTATATTCGAACTTGATTTGAATTAACTTTGACGAAAGATTCGTTTAAAAATGAACACCAATTTTTTTCTCTGCAGTTTGGAATTGTCTCTTATAATTTCCTCATTGTAAGGTTTATCTTTTATCTTGAGGAAATTCATTTCGGAAAAGAAATTCATTTCGGAATTTTGGCACAATTCGATTAAAGCAGTACGATGTTGGCCTTAGGGATTTGAGAACAATAAAATGTATATGAGTGTTACGATATAGAAATTTGTAATCAGTTGTATGAAGGGAGACCTGTGCACTCTAACAAAGAATGCCTATTTGATAAATATTGCAAACGAATAAGGTCAAAAGATTGCAATGAGTCTACCGGGTCGAGGTCAGGTCTTCTGCTCACGCCACTGTCACGTTTTTTTTCGATGGGACAAATGAAATGTTGATTTTTGACCAATGAAATTCAAGCCTGACTCAAGATACTCGGATGATTGTCCTCTTCTTAAAATAGTTTTTTTCTCTGATTTATCTTCCTCGAATGTAAAATTTTCCTTTCATTGAAAGGAAATTCACATTTTAAAGTATTTATAAGTATTTATTTCACTTACAACTGTTGGGTTACTCATAGTTTAAATATTTACTTGGAGAAACACAGAACAGATGATATATTTTTGCTTTGTTCAACATTTAATGTGCAAATATAAAATAAAAGATAAGCAATTTCAAGTTCGATAAAGAGAAATATACCATTTTCTGATAAAAACGTGTTTTCAGTTAATAATACGACGTGATCACAAATGTCAGATATGAAATGTTGGAAAAGTTGAGTCTTTTATTAATAAATGAAATAGGGAGTTACATATGTTTTGAAATTATCACGAATTAAACGTTAATTTAAAAAAGCAGTTACAAACTGCATAGAGAGAAAAATTATCAGAACTGTTTTCTTACGTGACGTAATAAAAAATTTAAAAATGTCAAAAAATAATCTACCACTCAATTTTTCGGACTGCTTTTTATAAAACTTTGAAAGCATCCAATTTAAGAGCATATTCTGAAGATACGCAATTTATAGAAAAATGAATGAAATATATTTCAAACTAATAAAAAAAATGATTCTAGTCGAAAGTGTCGTGGGAGTAGATTTATTCAAAGTCAAGAGACTGACTAAAATTCTCGTCTCTCTGAATCATTCACAGACAGCAATGCGGGAATGAACTCAATTATCCTGAACAGTGATGCCCTTGAAGGAAATCTCCTATAATTTTTGGAACTCTCCCTCGAGCAAATTATATGTAACAATTGTACCAGCTAGGCATTGTTTTAAAGTGATCAAAGAGCAGTTACAATTAAACTTTAGGCTGTACGGTTAAACCTTATGCTATAGAAAGTCAGGGATATACATAAACGAGCAAAATAAGTGGCAGCTCACTCGTAGTCTTTCATTCGGTCAAAAGCCTCAGCCTACAGTGGTTAGGAGACAGTGAAGAGAAAATTTCAAATCCATGGATTTATATCACTTTATAAACAGTGTTCGATGCCGTCCATTTCCTCACTTGATCATCTGTTTTTCCCACTTCTGGAGAAGAATCGATAATGATAATCAATGAAAGTCTCTTCAGAGCTCAACATGAAATGAAATTGATTTGTGCGGTCCTCGTCGAGTGTCGTTGTTCTGTGAAGATAGTGTGATTTTAAAAATTTTTTATTGTGAACAAAAATAGTTGACATTGAATTTTTTACCTCTAAAGACAACATGTATGGCTTGGTGGAGCTCTTCCTCTTTTGTGGAGTGCTTTACTACTTTTTTAACGACAGGTACGCCATGTGAGATGAATTTAGATTCAGAGATCTTTGGAGAAAGTTCCGAAGGCTAAGGATTAATCAAAAATTGGAACAGCTTTGGGGATTGATCTAGAGTTAAAGAGGTTTATTAGAATTGAGGCAATATAAATTATTAGAAGGTGGATTGCGATTCTTCAACTGTCGCAAATCAAATGACTGAAAACTTCTGAACGTTCAAATGAACGAATTTTTGTAGTAATTATATTTCAAACTAGAAATAGTTTTAAAATGTTAATTCATTTGCATTGAAAATAATTCTGTATGGAAGAAAATTGTAATGTTTATTGTTATTTTTAGTTGGAACAATATTTCTAGATAAAAGAGAATTGGGAAAAAAAATTTCGTTCATTTGAACGTTCAAAACTTTTGGTACATGCAAATCAATCTAAATATTGTTATCAAGATTTTGTATCAAATTTTTTAAGTTCTTTTTAAAAACGTTTAAATTTATTTGAAATTGTATAGAACATTTTTTCCAAAGTAGTGAATTGTATATATATTCACGGTAGGATGGAAAATTTTACCTTCGATTGTTCCCTTGATCTGAGTTGAACTCTAAGAAAAAATTTAAGCTAACTTACGAAATGAAAGTCAATTTAATACTGAAATTTTATTTATTTAAAATTGAGGTAATTTTAGTTTATTAGAAACGATTTTCTAGAGGATGGGAATTAGGTAACTACTCCTTTCATCACAAATCGAGCATTTCCTGGGTAATTGAATATTTTTCATGCATTAGATGCACTATTGAAATCGAAAATAATAAATCTTGCATAATGTCATTTCATTTGACCCTCCTTTGATTTCACTTTCTTCTTAAGACTTTCTTGTTCCTATCAGTCTAAAGAAAATAGAAATATTATCCATTTCTAAAAATAGATTATTAATTTGAATATAGGTAGTTTATAATTTTTTTATTTATAGGTTCAACTATCTTATAGTTAAATAATAAAAAAACGAAGAAGAGTAATCCATTTTTTACCATTAAATAGGCTTCGATTTTACTACATTTTGATTAAAAATAAATCATAATTTAATGAGTTTCCTGCTCAACAAATTAACACTTCTTTTAAAAGTAGTTTTTTTTGGAATGAAAAAGTCGCGAGTTAGTGTAGGTCAAGTAATAAGTTCGAGGAACTATCGTACAGAAAATCTTAATTGCAATAATTAAATTATCGTAACTAAGAGAAATCTCGAGCAACCATGGCCGGATTATAAGTTACAAAACGTGTTACTACAATTTCTCATTATCTTCTTTTGACTTAACTAAAAATTTGAAGTTAAAGAGAAAACTGATTTCGAAATTCATTTCAAATGTAAATACAAACTTTAAAAAACAGTTTTGAAAATTTAATAGATTTTCTTAAAATAAATAATATTGAATTTATAGGTGGATGTTCGTTATTTATATTTTTTCTCTCTATCCTCTTAAATTGAACGTAAATTAATAGTAACAGGAAACTTGAAGAAGTAGGAAGTGATTAATAATTATTATTAACACTCTTCTTTTTTCTTCTGATTAAAAAGAAAAGAGATTGATAACCTTAAGTTTTTTTTCCACTATCTAACTTTCAGTGTTGTCTTATAGATTTAAAGTTTATATAAAGTCGGAACACGTGCTCGTGATGTTTATAAATACATACTTTATAAAATTTGAATTTTTTATTAAAAATAGGAGATATTTTCCTAAATTTTTTAAATTTTCTTTCTTAATATTTGAACTTGTTTTAGTGGTTGATGATAAAAAATTGATTAAAATAAGAAAGTTGGTCGATTTCTAAGGAAAATGACAAAGATTAATGTAATTTTTAAACTGAATTTTGAGAAAATTATTGGTATTAGAGATAAAAGTACTATTTTTAATAAGAATATTAATTTTAGAATTTTTAACTCACATCAAAGAAGCAAAATCTGAAATAAAAATTCAGAAAATAAACGAAGATTCCTTGTTAGTAACAAACCAATGATACTCGATATTTTCACAACGAAGAGATATTTATTTGATCTTGGTATGCGGTTTATTTCAAAATATATACATTCAATGTACGTAATAGTACAGGAGAAGATATCTTATAACAGTTTTTGAAAAAAATATGTACAAGATTGTAACATAATACTTATGTTATTCGATAAAATGTAAACCAATGGAGTTTAATAACTATTTTCCTTAACAAGTGTTATTAACAACATGCTATTTTATTTAAAATACTAAAGCTATATTTATAAGTAAAAATTTGAAATTTTTTTGAAAAGAGTCTAATTAGAATTTCTTTAATCAGTAAAATATCAAAATTCAAAGGTATACATTATTTTCAAATGCATCGTGATGAATGTTTTGATAAGACAATAATCATGTAAACTTTGACTTATTTTTGAAAATTATATCTATCTGATTAATTCAGAATGTATAAGATTATATTTTGGCAGTGCATATTAATTTATTTTTAAATAAAATCTGTTGTTAAATAAGAGATACTATTAAGGTGCTCGATTCATAGTTACATCTCGACTTACGCACTTAATATCACGCGATCACCTACTTAAAGCTCAAGGACTCAATTGCATTAAACTCCAAATTCATCTAATCACTAGTAAATCTAAAATAGACTTAGGAGCAGAATAAATGATGTGTTAATATTTTTACTACATACTATAAATCAGAAAGTTTGATGAAAAAAATTAAATTAAAGAAAGTCATTTTTACTATGTATTCTTAAGCTTTATATTAATTTCCCTAAATTTATTTTATAATTGAATCTATTATTCTATTAAGATATTCAATCTTTGTAGATATTTACTTATACTTAGAGCTATACTTTCGATTTCGTGCAGAGTGGAGTTTTCCTCTTCATGGCTCTCATTATAAATCTATTCTCGTTTACTCATTGACGATTTGCTCGCTGAATATTTAAATACTGAAATTCGCGACCTATCACCGGAACCGCCTTTCAATCAATAATTGATTTGTTTAAAAATAACCGAAAAGAAATGATTGTCCTTTATTAGGTGCACTCTGCATTTTGAAAATAAATCTTTCATATGTATTATGAAATCTGGTTCTAATAATTGAAATTGATCGATTTTATCTATATCAACAATTCATCATTGGTAAACGAATGAATAATAAAATGAATTTTTATCTTCATTATCAACATTATGGGTCGTTAAGCTCAGAAGCTAAGAATATTAATATTAAATTAGCTTAAAAGGTTCTCATAAAAAACTTATTATAATAATTTTAATTATAACGGAGTAAAGGAGAGAATTTTAAATTGAGGATATATGGTTTTAAATTAATAACAGAAATTCCTTTATTTTTTTGCAGAGCAAAAAACATGGTGGACGTACTCGCGACTCGGATTCAGGAAGTTTATGCAAAATGGGAAAGCCGAACCGAGGTGCCAAGAAATTTAGATACAAACACGTCTCGACTTTCTCTGGGAGGTAAGAATAAAAATATAAAAAATTAACTAATAATTCAAGGAAACCGGGATAGCTAGGCAATTTTCAGAGACTGTTAAAAATCAGAATGTAATCGTTAATAAAAATTTCTCTTTCAGGACTTCGTCGAGCGGGTCAGCAAATGCAGAGAAGAAGATTCCAGAGTAAAGAGCAAGTTCGCAAAATACGAGAAGCTAGTTTATTCAGAATTAAGGAAACCGAACCAATAGCTGCTCAAACTCCAAGAACGACTCCCTTCTTCTTCTTCTGCTGCAGTAGCTGTACTCCTTCCTCTAGGGTAATTTTTTTCCTTTAAATTTTATTATCATTCTTCGTTTTAAGGTGTCTAGCAATATCATAAATTAGAGAAAGTTTATTTATAAAGAGTAAAAACTATTCTTCAATCTCATTTGATTTTATTATAATATGGTTCCTTAGTCGGTTTTATTGATTTGAGTTCTAGTTTATAAACTGGTTCCCTGATTTTATACTATTAAATTGAAATAAGAAACTGTATGTATAATTATCTAGGACTTGAATGAGCTGATAGATATTCTCACTTGTGATAAGATCTTCGCAGTATTTAAAAATTTAGCCTATACAGCTACTGCATTCATCATCATCGGATAGCATCCAAATTATCAGTCAGCTTAAGCATGATATTAAAAAATATAAATCTCCACATTCACGACTAAGGAACGTGTGAAAGACGTGCTAGGTTTCGTAAAAATCTCTAGATCTTTTGATGGATCTTGAACCTTGAGAGGAAAAAGTCACGCGTCCACTTTTTTTTTATTACGTAGTATTTTAAAACAAACGTAGTAACAAAACTTTTAGGAAATTCGATTTCTTATTTAGCAGAATCCTTTTTTTTTTAAGTTATACAATTATTTTATGAAATTATATAAATTCCAGAAAAATTAAAATTCTAAGTTCTAAAACAAACGACTTTCATTCATATTGCCGTAGATGTGAATGACTTGTGTGATAAACAGAGAATCGGGAATCAGACCTTCACTTTGCAGTGGAAGCCACGTGCTTGTTCTCGTTTAACGATTACATTCTTCTGCAGAATGAGTGATTACGTATATAGAACTCTTAAATTTCATGACTAATAACTAAATTTTGGATGATAAATAACAGAGTAGAAAAACACACCTTGCGATCCTTCTAAAGTTTGATCGATATGATTCGTTGAATCATTTTATAGAACCTGAACAATATTATGTAATCCTCATTTGTCTCTAAAGATACCCAATCATTCCAAAGATCAAAATTACTACATTGCAATGTGGCTTATTGCGTCTTTAAAAAGTCTTTAAATTTCTGGAAAAGAGGCTTTATATATTTTTAGTTTATTTATTAAAATTTTTTTATTTATTTTTTTCTATGTCAAATATTTTTCAATATCATATTTGATTAGATCCATGGTTAGAATTAATTAGAAAACTGATCTAGAAATGTTAGCGTAAGGAGATATTTGGCTGTTAATAGCAATAAGGTATTTTAATTTTATTTTATTATCTTCACATTCTCAGACGCCCATTATATTTCGCAAAGTAAAAGCATAAGTTACTTCGTCGCTAGTATTTTGTACCTACGCTAAACCTACACTTACCATTTTTATTTAGATAAATGTACTCGCCTATTGTGTTCAAATTATATTTATTTAAAATTGATTTTAAATAATAAAAGTTTGGTAGCTTATTTAATACTTTATTAAATGAACGAGACTATACAATTTTCTTACATAATTTTCAACTACAATTGTTTTTTATTTAACTAAGCTAGTCCATTTAAATTGAATTAATATTTTTAACACCATTTTATAAAAAATTTTTCAACATGTTGCAAATCCAAATTTGCGTCACTTTTTTCCTGTTTTTGAATAACAAACGACATCTGTTTATAAACCAAGTCAACCACACAATGCTCTGGCTCTGGACCACTCGTGTTTGAAAGACACAGTTCTAAAAATACAACAATATTCTAGTAGCTGTTGTAATGACTCTCGAAACGTTTTTAGTACCGCGCGAACCTATTTGCAAGTCTGTTTTACCATTTATAAAGAAAGCAATCTACTCTGTAATTTTCTAAAGTGTGTGGGAAAAACTCTTATTAAAATTCCTTGCGTTCTAAGTCTGGTAGACATTTATAAACTATAAATTATAGTCAAATGGAAAGATATTACAATTTTCTCGTGATTAACCAGACACATCAATTTTGTCTTGACTTTTTTGATATTTTCACTAACGATTCAGACAAAAAACGTATTCTTTTTATAACTTGAGAATGCGAGGTTTATTTAACGTGCGTATCTCTTAAGTGATATCACAGGTGCAAGTGGTAATTTGTTGGATTTGAAGTTCAAATTATTATATAGCTATCAGGTGCTCAATGTTGTGTTATTCTGTATGTAGACAATAGTAGATATAATAGACGATTCCCTACTTTGAAGTTTTTTTACTTATTGTTTTAAAAAATAGAAGAGAAAAACAATTTACGTAAGCTACTGCTTTTTAAAAATTGAAATTGGAAGTTGAGATATTAAAGAAAAATTTATTTCGAAATATGCACGATACGCCACCAGGATTTTTAAAACAGTGGTTCCGTATTGTCGTGATTCGTGGATATCCCGAAAATGTGAGTCAGTCCTAAGTACAAAATTTCAAAATAAATTTTGAACACAATAAAACAAAGTTAATTTTTAAATATAAAATATTATTCTTTAATTAAGAGTCAAATTCAATTTTTTGTTTCAGGATTCGTTGGTTAATAAAATCACTACCCAGCAACAAATCCATGGTAATAATATTCTCCTCGTCAAATCTGGAACTAGTTTGCTGAGTAAAATCTGCAGTCATATATCCCATATCTACACTTTCAAAAAGTATGACTATCCCAGGGTAACGCAAACCGTAAGTAATTAATCGATTGTTCATTATTTAATAATTTTAAGTTAATAGCTTTAAAATAAATTCACTGTGGGTTTTTTCAGGTTCTGAATGATGAGAGGTTAATGGATGCGATCAAATTAACAGCAGCACATAACGTTTCTGTTGATGGTGGCACAGAGGAAGAAGAAATTGCTAAAGCTGAATCTAGAGCTAAAGAAATTTTGTTAAAAATGCAAAGCAATATCAATGACACGATATTGAGGATAGTTGCCTGGATCTGCTATAAAGTTCTTCCGTGTTTCATTCAGTCAGCAGTAATTCAGTCTTCTCAAATTGAAATGCTTCAAGAGGCGAACGACACTGGTTTGCCTTTGATTTTTATTCCACTTCACAGAAGTCACTTGGATTATATTATGACTACCTTCATTCTTTTGTGCCACAACATCAAGTGTCCATTAGTTGCTGCCGGAGATAATCTGCGAATTCCCTTTTTTGGGTAAGTGGTATTAATCTTTTAAGAGTTCAAAAATATTTGTTCCTTTAAAGAAACGAATACTGCTACAAATACTGCTGCTACTAATACTACTACAAATACTACATCAATTTTTCTTCAAATTTGAAGAAGCAGTATAATTTAAAGCTTTTAAAGTTTAATATTTTCCTTATTTTCGACTTTCCAAAAAAGTATCAAGAAAATTATTTTTTTGAATTATACTGCGGATTCAACGGTGAAATTAAGTTTTTAGAAAAATTACTTGAGTCGCTCTTTGCGTTGAATTGAATTCACGGTAAAAATTCAAGAAAATAATTTCTTTGATATTTTTTTGTAAAGTCGAAAATAAGAAAGATTTAAAAGCTTTAAAAGCATTAAGGTGGGTGCGAGAGTACCAAGTATTTTTGGTTTTTGCTCAAAATTATACTACATCATTTTTTCTTCAAAAGGAACAAATATTTTCTAGAACACCTTCAATTTTTAAAATTTTAATTTTTTGTACCACCCAGTATCCATTTTACGAAATTTGAATACAAAAATGATAAATAGAGAACTTTAAGAAATTGTAGAATATTTATTTGAATTGGAACTTTAAAGCAACCCTCAAAAAATAAAACTTGCAGATGGCTTTTGAGTGGTTTGGGAGCTTTCTTCATAAAAAGGCGAATTGATCCCGTCCAGGGCAGAAAGGATGGTCTCTATCGAGCCACTTTACACACCTACATCATGGAGTCTCTCAGGGCAGGTCATAACATAGAGTTCTTCATCGAAGGTGGACGAACTAGAACTGGAAAGCCCTGTATGCCAAAGGGAGGAATTCTAAGTGTGATCATCGATGCCTACATGGATGGTACGATAGAAGACGCCTTGTTGGTCCCCATGTCCATAAACTACGAACGCTTGGTTGATGGAAATTTCGTCAGGGAACAACTAGGCCAGCCTAAGAAGATGGAATCTTTCGGAGCTGCTATGAAAGCCATGTGGACCACTCTGAAGGGAAATTATGGAATTGTTAAAATGGATATCTGTCAGCCATTTTCCTTGAGGGTAAATTTTTATTTCTTCGTCTCACACTTTTGTTTTTGTATAAACTCTATAATTAAATCTCTATCTAGAATTAAATATCTTTTCCCATAGGAAATGCTCAAGTCCTTCCAAGTTCAACAAGCGAGATTAAACCCAACGAATAATAGCAACGGCCTCACCCCAAAAACTTTAAAGTACTCTATGTCAAGTTCTTCTTTATATGGCACAGACGTCGTCGTGGAAGAAGATCGTCAATTGGTCGAGAGTATAGCTCGTCACGTAGTTTATGGTAATTTCTTTCAGATTATTAAATTTGGATCAATTAATTTGGACTATTCAAAGTATATTTTTATTAAACTGAGCTTTATGTTTTTAGATGGTTCTCAATCGACACCGATTATGTCAACGAACATTGTCGCCTTTTTGCTTCTCTACAAATTCAGAGATGGGTGCACGCTGGACGTTTTGGTAGAAGCACTTAATTCAATAAGACAGGAACTTGAATGGGCCAAAAGAGACGTTGCCTTTTGTGGAGAGAGCATCGATGTCATAAATCACGCTGTAAATTAAATTCATGGTTACTTTTGCTTATCACCTACTTATTTTCTTTCAGTTTTAAAGTATAATTTACCCGTTTTCATAGCTCGACATTTTGGGACCCGGTTTAGTGAAACAACAACGGCAAGAAATCACTGAAGCCGTGAATGGTCAGATCAAAACGAGATTCACAACAGCGATACGACCTGTCTCAATTCTTCCCAATGTTATTGAAACGTCATATTACGCAAATACGATGGTCCTGCATTATGTTTTGGAAAGTGTCGTAGGTAAGAATTTAATTTTGTCTTACGCAATGTAATAATATCGAATCTCAAGCCAATGTAACTCTAAATACAAATTAAATTTACAGTAACTGGAATTTATGCAGCCTTGAAATCGCAGATCAACGATCCAAAAGCCATAGCAGAAAACGATATATTATTTTTCCAGAACATTGTAGTGGAGAAAGCACTTGAAGTCTGTGATATTCTTAAGTATGAATTTATTTTCTGTAAACCTTGTCAAGATTTGGAACATGTGATTATCGACACTCTCGGAGCTCTCACTTCCACCGGCATTATTACCTTAATAGAAGAGGCTTATTTAGAAGAAGAATTATGGAGCAGAAGGTATGCCAAGACCTTAGATGACAGTTCCGACGAAGAATACTCGAATAACTACCGCACCAGCAAAATTCAGTACAAAGTAAGATTCTTTCGGATTTTATTTTCTGTTAAAAATATATCTTTTTCTTTATAAAACACTAATTTTTATGTTGCAGCTTAGTTTAGCTCCGGAGCATTCAAGTCGTATGGAATTCCTTCATACACTATTGAGACCTTTAATAGATACGTACACGTTTAGTGCCTTCTATTTGAGAAAAATGGTAGGCAGATCCTTATCTGAAAGGGATTTGGTGCACGAAATCCTTGGCGAAATTAAGACGAACATCGACCTTGGAGTAGTTAATTATGGTACGTTTAATAAATGAAGTTTAAAGTTCACATTAGATATTTGATATAACGCATAACAACAATTAACTTGTTTAATTTAGGTGAGAGTTTATGCGTTGATCCGATTAAAAATTCTCTGAAGGTCTTCGAGAAGTGGAACGTTCTCGAATGCTTTCCACAAGAAAATGTAAAGATTTTCTACCTGAAGGAAGAATACGACGACGACGAAGCAACGAATCGAATATTCGAAAAGGTAGCAGCTTACAAATGGACGCGAAACGTTGATTGAGGGTTCGAAAAACCCCTAATTTTATTTCGTCCTTTGGTAAGCCATGTACAGCAATTATCCTCCGAGGAAAATTGTTCCAACGAATTCAATTGAAAGAAACGCACAAATCGCGGAATTTAAAGTTGGAGCGCTCAAAAGATAGACTGTTTTTAGTACGAATTACCTTTTCCCAAAGAGAAGCTCGCTCAAGTCTTCGGGCAAAGGCTTACATAGTTTTTACGGTCGAACATAAAGATTTACGTGTATTGTAGAGAAGATATTTCTAGTGCGAGCCGTTTTTCGCTACAAGTGAATACGAATGTCAGTGATTTTTTTCGTTTAAGTAATCTAGTGAGAGTGTTTCTGTTCTAAACGTGACTGTTGATTTTAAGATTAGAAAGGTGCAAACATGTATAAATTAACATTTTGTTATAAACATGAAACTCTCGAAAGCGTAATAATAAAAAAATCTATTTTTGAAGATGTTCTTTTTGATTGGGAGAATATGATATTAATCAAAATTGAAGGACTGCGAAGTTTTAAATTCTAAAAAATGTATAGTTAGTATTTCACGGTCGTCGTGATTGGATAACTTCTCCTCATGCCCATACATTTTTCTCTGTCAACGAAAAGTGCATCGACTTTTGCTTTTAAATCTTTTTCTAGATTTGCTCTTGTTCTCAAGAGATGTTGGTGTTGAGCTTCGCTTTGTTGTAACTTCATATGCATTTCGTGAATCAGAGCGTTGATTGTCTCTACTTCTTTGACCATTCTGTAATGTACAATTTCTTAACTTTATTCTTTAACATACAAATTTATTCGTACATAATTTGTAATTAGAACTACCTTAGGTGGGCATAATCTCCGCAAAGCTCAGCCTGAGGTCGATGAGTTCTAGCTTCTAATCTCGTGTGAGCGACTTTTAATGCCATACTTTTGTCCATGATTGCTTTCTTCATCAACTCAATATTCTTTTCAATATCGAAGATCTCTCGTTGAATCTAGAAAAAATTATTTAGTTAACTGATCTATTAAATACCTCACAGTTTATTTTTAAAAACTTGAGAATTACTTTGTGTAAATGAATTTGTAGTTTGCTCTTTGCCTCAACCATTTCGGTTGATCTTCTAGCTAGAGCGTTATTAGAATTTCCCCAAGCGTCCCAAATTTCATGGGATACGGAAGTTATGACACCTTCGATATCTTTTCGCAATTGGCAGGATCTTGATCTCTCCATCTGAGATTTCTTCACTATGTTTTCCGAATATTCTGCCCAAGCTTCAGCGTTCATGACACTTAGAAAGTATTGAAGTTGATTTTTTATTTTATTTTAAAACTACCTTTTTATGTCTTCGTTTACCTGTTATCGTATTTTTCAATGCCTCCGTAGTACTGAAGTCCCTGGCTAAAATTGTTCAATTGGTGGCACATTGTATCTATTCCCAAAGCAGTTTCTTTATTTTTTATGTCAAGTTCGAGTTCACTTTGAGAGGCTCTTCCATTTCTCAGCTGTAAATTACGTAATTTTAAAACTAATTTCAAATGGGAAGTTCTCTTTTGATAAAGAAAATTGTACTTGATTTTTGCACTTGTCGGTAAACTGTTCCAATTTCTTCTGACAGTTTCGAACAGTTTCAATCTCCTTCAGCAAAGCTTGTTCTGTTTCGTCGTGGACTAGTTCCGTTCCTTTTTATTTATTTAAAAGAAAAATTGTTTAGTTTTGATATGAAAATAGGTAATGAATTTAAATATAATGAGATGAGACCACCTATTCTGAATTCTCTGTGGTATAAACATTCTTGAGCAATGTGCAAAGGTCCTTCGAGATCCTGAATAGCTTTTTCTAAAACTCTTCGACATTCTTGCATTTTTTGATTTTCCATCAGAATTCTTTCTAATTCTGAGGATACTTCATTTCTCCAAAATCCAATGTCTGTGATTCTTTCTCCTAGCTTTCGACCAGTTTCTTTCTGACCCTCCTGAACTTTTTCATCTGCTTCACTGTTTTAATTATTATATAATAATTGGATAAAAATTAATAAGCGGATAGAAATTACTAAATCAATTTCGTGTTAATTTTTTATGCATTATTTAATCTAGTATAGGACTGTTAAGAAATACTTTTTTACCGCATAAGACACACGGTGTCCTTCCTCAATTTTTCAGAATAATGTCTATTGGAATCGGCTTCATTGTAAAATCGAATTTGATTTTGAACCCACTCATATGGAGTGTATCTTGTATATAAAGCGGCTCTAGCGGCATGAGCAGGATTTCTTTCAAATCCAGTTACTAAATTAGGAAATTTCAAAGGCTCTGTCGCCATTCCATTTGGGGCATAACAAGCATCAGCAAGAAGATTTGTTATCGGCTGCGATGGACTAGAATAGACAGAAAATATAAAATATAAATTAATAGTAATAAAATTAGGTTTTCAATTTTTATAGATATAAAATTGTTAGCAATTTTTTCTGGTAAATAAAATCAGTGTAAGTTATTTTATTTACAGAGGATGTAGTTTGACGTTTTCATAACCCAAAGTTGGTCTCCATGGATGATGTCTTGGTGTTCTGTAATATTCTCCAACTTTTATTGGAACAGGAACTCCCGAAATTTGTTCCATGCATGGCGAAGCACCAACTGCACTCCATGGTTGGAGTTGCTAACATTTTTTTTTATTTACAGTATTTTTTATTATCACGTACCGCCAATCAATAATTAAATAAAAGATTCATATTTTAAAGTCAATGTGTAGCGTCAGAATATTTATTAATACTTACTGTGTACATAACCGTCTCATCTTCTTTTTTTACAACTTTGTTAGAATCCATTTCCTTAAGACGCAAATAGAAACACAGAATTTTAATTCAAGGAACTTCATATATTATAAATACAGCGATAAATAATTTAAAAAATTAAAAAGCGTAAAACCACGTGTCAAAAATTTCAATACTGGATGGTTTGAAGTGATTCGGTAATTAAATAAATTTATCAATGTTTTGTTTACAACTTTCATAATAATATAATAAATTTTAATCATTCGGAAATATGAACCGGGAATGTTAAATAAATTGTTAAATTGATAAAATTCATAATTATTTAAATTTAAAAATTCATTAATTATAAATTCTTTATCTTTTCTCTACAATTAAATTGTAGATATGCTATCTAAAAAGTTTAAATTTAAATCAAACTTCGCGCCAAATGGCTGCGCATGCGCAGTCGACCTTCCAGTTTTTCAAAAAATATATGTATGTATTTAATATTTTTTCACAATTGTAGAGATCAAACAGCATTTAATCTATTATAAAATAAGATTCGAAGTTTTATAAATAAGAGTAGTTATCAAATGAATGTATTAAATCGCATTCTTTATTATTTTTGTCCTAACCTTTGAAAACCGGAAGTGGAGACTCGTCACGTGTTCCACCGTTCCGCTGTCATATGTGGTCATATGACAAGGAACCCAAGGAACAGACCGAAGGCGCTGTCCCGAGTGCCTTCTGCTCCGATCGAAAAGTTGCCCTTAAAACCCAAAAATAGAAGTGTTTGTCGCGAAAGAAACATGATTCCTGTTTGTAAATTCCTTTGGATACTCGGACTCGCGTTTGTGTGTCACGTTTTGGTTATCAATGCAGCAGATTCGGTGCCAGTTTTGTTGTGGGGTGGCGATGGTGAAACTTCGTCCCCCGAACCTGTAAATCCTCTTCATAAGACCCTACGAATAGATTTCGAGAAAATCCTTAATCGAAAACTTGGAAAATCTTTGCCCCCGTTGCTAGTTTTCGTGAGGGATAGTTTTTGCGTTGAAGACCTTACGCAAAACAAAGAGGTCAGTATCCACTTTAATTGCTCACAACTCGTGACCATGGGCAAATATTTGATGATTCAATCAATATATTTTACACTATTTGGCTTATTTTACTGTTCAAAGGTGCAATGTTTAAATCTTTATGGTTTAATTTTACCTAAAATTGTATATAAAAATTCTTAACTTTACTTTGATTGAATCGATGGATTATAATTACAGATATTCCTCAAACTAATGTTTTTTTTTCATACTCTTATTTTTTAAAAGAGAAATTTTTCAATTTTACAAATACATATATCTTAGTGGTTTAGTTCTTTATCATCCAGTTACTGAGAGTGCAGTCAACAGTTTGTAAATTTATCTAAAATCAATATACACATTACATTATTGGATAGATTTCAAAATGCAAAAAGTTTTTACTTTTTAATGAACTTTGTATTAGGTATAAGTTTCTAAATCGTAAATGTAAATTCTCAGAGAATATCAACTTTTTAATATAGTTTTAACAAATTTTTTTTAGAACTTGAAGAAAGTAAAAAATGCTGGCACGATATATCTTCCAGCGGTTGAGTCTCCGATGTCTGTATTTGAAAATCTGTCCTCGTACAATCTAACAATGGACGATGATTTGGAATCAGTTAATGAAAATCAATTAGCGATAGTCCAGACCACGGATTTGGATACCATTTCGGAAATGTATAGCACAATGCGTGATTCCAGTCCAAATCTGGTAGCAGCTCTCACAGGAAGATCCTGCATTTACAGTCGTTCAGAACGAGTTCGAAGGGCTGCTGGAAATGATACCTTCCTTTTTTTAAATAGATCCGACGGAGAAGTTCTACTATATTCCAGTCAATATCCATTCATAAAGGTTAGAAACTATTCAGTGAAGATTTACTTTGTCCTTAAAATTAATCCTCTTCTCAAGTCAACTTTACGTATTTTAAATAAAACCCTTTTTGTTTTAGACTGATGAGTCCAAGGAGTTTGTACAGTTGACTATGTTGTCAGAAGCATCTGATGCTGTACGTAATGGCAAAACGACGATACTCAAATTGATTTTCATGATGCCTGATTCATCGAAGGTGACCTTTAAGTTCAATTTCACCATGATTCAAGGATATAATAGGCTAATATCTGTCCTGTACACCTCTACATCCGATACGAACCTCGCTGATCAACTGCTGACCACTAGAGATCGAATATCCGTTCCCAAGAATTTCTCATACCATTGTTCTCAGGAGACGCTTTTCAGAAACGGTTCTATAATCCTTCGCTTCAAGGACCTGCAAATTCAGTTGGATGCTAAAGGCAAGTTTGGTGACACCTACGATTGTCTGGGATTCACGACGATTCCCATTTGGACTGGAATATTCGTCACTGCCATTTTAGCTTTGATTATGATCTGGGGACTCACCATGATCATGGATATTCGCACGATGGACAGATTTGATGATCCCAAGGGCAAGACTATCACCATTTCGGCGCAAGAGTAAAAGTTGAGCCTGTATAAAGATACTTCCGTGTAAATACAAAGTATGCTAATCGCCACTTTCATGCTGTGAATCGAGAGATGGAAGCGTTAAATGTGAGGATTTCAAACTTGCAAAACAGTACCGCAGAAAGCGATACAATTCGATAGACTATTTATTTAGGAATCGTTAATTAGGATCTGTGTATTATAAGCAAGGTGGTGGCTTCATTTCGGCTTGAATCATTCCCTCGTACGAGTCCGGTTTTGCTGTTTGAAAACGTTTACGTAGCTTCGTAGGTGTGTGAGAGAATGGGATCATACTATGTATGATCTTGTTTCACCCCATTATTCAAATAAATACTCTGCACAAAAATATCTACAGTATGATTCAATACCGCGAGAACTTCTTATCTTTGCTAACTGCAGTGTAGTATTTTAATGATTTAAAGATCAGAAGAGTATAAAATCTGCAGAAAGAGTTATAAAAATTAGGAAAAGTATCTACTCTTAAATATTTTGAAGATTCATTCCAGCCCTAATTTTAAATTAGTTACCTGTGTAAATGTGGATGAATTACGTTGACTGTAACTGTACTGCCACCTTTCATCCTTAGATGTGCGTACAATGTATTGTAAAATTAATAAATTCTAGCTTAATTTACGATGTGTATTAAGCGAATGCAACTTGTATAAACGTTGGTTTAAATATGTATCATACTCTGATCGTTAATATAAAGAAATCGTTAATTAATCGTATCTTCTTTCTTATACAGATAGGAATTTAATTTAAACTAAGGGAAATTAAGTAAATTACAAGTTTAATAGATAAACGTAATACAGACGGTTACTAGCTTTGTACTTTTTTATATCTTATGAATGCATTTTTTTTCATTTTGAAAGACAATTTTTAAAAACTTTTAGATAACAATAATAATATATAAATAATTGTACAGCATTTTTAAAAAATCAAAGAGCTTTTGCCTTTGAGGAAGACGTTCTCATCATAGAACTCTGTATTCGAAGTGTCTATGCAATGAAATTTCAATGTATCATTGAAATTGAACATTAGTCTATTTAATTGTCACAAAACTAATGTGTAACTTAAAACTAATTTTTTCTCGAAGAACTATCAGCATCTTCAATGAAATTGTTAACGCTAACTAATATTTGGACAAAGTGAGTTTTAGGTCAATTGAATAGTTACCAAAGAGTAAATAATTCAATTATTTTATAAATATTTTGCTTTAAACTATGATTTGATATCTGTTTTAAAATGTTGAGAACAAGGCGAGATATTAACATACGGACACAGAAATCATGAAAACATTTTCCAATTCTAGTTGTCCGAAAACATTGATATCCGTTAGAAACACGAGGTCAAATTTTTTAACGGTACTAGTACTTTTCCATTTTGGAAAAGTCCATCTTTGGTATGATAAGACTGTGAAGTTGATGTTAATATTTATCACAAAGAGCATGCAGAGATATTGACTCCATGCATTACAATAAAGATCATCGAATAAGCCGGCAATGTAATGAAATCCTCTGTTTCCAAGATTACAGGTTTAAAAGCAGGCAAGTTTCCATTCGGGAGCAATTTCAGAACTTCTCCGTTCATTTTGATTGTACTGAAAAAAAATTAATATCTTACTAAAGATATGGTGGGGCTTGAAGGCTTCTCAAATTCTGGATATTTATTCAGACCTTCAAGCGACGACAAACTTGTCTACTGAAAAGATATTTAATCAAAAAAGTTCAAACTTACCGAGATTGCAATTTGTCTGCAGTAAGGGCATAGAGAAAAATTGGATTTTTGGACGTCAGCCCAGTTCCTTCAATCAAAAGTTTTACAGAATACTCGAAGAGATTCAACCCATAAATTGTAACGGCTGCTACTCTGTTTAAAAGAGATTTTTCAGGCGTACAATGAGCGTAGAGTCTAACGCTTGCGAAATTATTTTGGGTTACAAGATTTAACACTTTGTTGGAAACGAATTCTTTGTAGACCACACTAATCCACCAATCAGGATTCGGTGTTAAATCGGGCCCCACCATAGCACATTTTCCACCGAAAAAGGATTGTCTGATCACAACTTGAACTCCTGTTCTTGCAGAATAACCTAATTTATCTAGGAAGAGAAATCCGGCAACAAATCGGTCTGAAAGTTCTGGTGCACCACCACTGCCAGTTTCTGCTGTTTAAAAATAATACTCAGTTCTTAAAGTGGAATTATCTAGTTTCAAATTCAGAATAAAATAATTAATAATGCATCTTACACAACCACATTCGAGTATTTTTCCCTACAGAATTAATTACATCCTGAAGAGACTTGATTTGATTCTTTAGTTTATTAAAAACTTCAGGATTGATGAAATCATGGATTTGACCTTCTCTATCGCTGAGATAATACTGATGCCAAGTGACAAAATCGATACTATCGTAATCATTCTCTAAGAATTCCTTGATATAATTTTCACCTCGTTGAGTTTGACATTCATCAGGATCTCCGATGTGATTGACCTCAGGACCAACCAAAATACTTTTTTCGTAACCCAATAAATTTAACAAGAATCTCAAATTGTTGTAATCTTTCGCTAACTGTAGAGCAGTCACTTCTATGCCAAATGTGTGATGACAGGAATTCGGTTCTGTAATATATTATTAATTTATAATATTTATAATGATATAATAATTAATAATAGAATTTTATTCTTAATCATAAATTAATTTTGAATTATAATTAATAACCATTCCCAAGTTGCCAGTCTAGTTTCATCTCATGACTTTTTGCAAATTCTATGATTTGCCTAGCGTTGAAATCATTCCAAGAACCATTCGGATTTCGAAGTAGGACATTCAAGTCAAAAAGCATCCTGATTCCTGATTTTTCTGTGAACTGATAGAGGGAAAGGAAGTCTTTTCCTGAAATGGTGAAGTTGCTAATGTCTTCGGTATCAGGTGAACCTATTAAATGCGATTTGTCCTTGTTCGATGAAGTCTATAAAAATATTACTGAATTTGAACAGGATTTGAAAATCCCGTATCAAGTTGACAAGAAACTTGAAATTTATAATTGTATAGATTCAAATAATAATCTACCTCATTGAAAAAGAGACTATTTGCAGCGTTGCCACCGATTCTAAGGTATGCAGGACTTAAATGACCCGCTAAATTAATAAATTTTTCATCTGAAATCGGCAGGTCTTTCATTCTTCTTAATAAGGAAGAATCCAGACCGAAGGATAAAAACATGGTCGATGTTGTACGTAAAAGAGGTTGTCTAGGATTCAAAATTACAGAATGTCTTTCTGTATCTGGCAGTGAATGAATTAAATTCCATATACTGAGAAATAAAAACGCCAAACAGAGGCTCACTACCAGGGCTACCATTATTCTACGTGTCTGTCTAAGACCTGAAACAGAAATACATTTTCTTAGTAATTATATACAAATATATTTTTCTGAAATCAGATACTCGATCGACTGTTATCAACTGTTATATTTTAATATAGATAAAGAAATCGACTCAGCAAGCAATATAAGCATTTGATTTATTCAAGATATTATTTGAGATATTATTCAAATAAAAAATTAACTTACATTCAGCACTATAGCCGTTTTTCGGCATCCAGGCACTTCCCATGTTTCCCAAGATGAGATAACTCATTTTGAAAAGTCAACCAAAATATTGTGGTATATCATTTTATATACTACAAGTCATTTTCTCAAGTTGTTTTACTTGTGTTACATAAATAAAAAAGCTTCTTCTTCGTCTATTTCTATCAAGTAGAAATAGAATTTCTTGGCCTATATCAGTCATATAAGATATAAATCGGAAACCCCAAACATTGCAGTCAGCTAATTGTGATTTGTGAATGAAACCGGATAAAAATAAATTGAAATAAAAATCGATATGAGGAATGACGACGACGCCCTTAACCTAAAAGGTATTAGTATAAACCGAAATTCATTTTAATTAATTAAAATAGGACATTTGAATGTTAAAATAAATGTTACAAGTCATGAATTTTAATTAAAAGTATGATGCCAACCATTATAATCAGTCTTAAACATAGAAGTGAAGTAATGGAAATTGAATTTCGCGGTACCTTATTTGTTTTGACAGACATGTTTGAATTCTGTAGTTCAGTTTATTACCAATAGAAATAGATGTTAAATTAATTAATGTTGTTAGGAAATTTTCAAAATTGAAAAATGAATTTCGAAGGAATTTAAGTAATATCACAACTTTAATAGAAAAATAATACATACTACCCAGATATAAAATTGAGCATATAAAATATTCTTTACTTAGAACATGCTGAGATGTCGACTCCGTGAACTACAATAAATGCCATCGAATAAGCAGGTAAAGTAATTGCTTTCCCTGTTTCCAGAATTATAGGTTTGAAAGGAGGCAATTCCCCATTCGGAAGTATGTTTAGCTCTTCTCCATTCATTTTGATCGCCCTGTATAAAAAGTTCTTATTAAATATTAGGATTGAGAGTATTCAAAATTGGAAGTATTTTAATTGAATAAATTGAAACGCACCTAGATTGCAAATTGTCTGCAGTAAGCGCATAGAGAAATATAGCATTTTTAGGCGATGATTGAGTTCCCTGAATCATAATTTTTACAGGGTAATTGAAGAGATTCATCCCATAAGCTGTGACGGCTGGTACTCTGTTTAATAGAGATTTTTCAGGAGTACAGTGAGCATAGAACCTGATTTTTCCGAAATTATTTGTGGTTGTGATTTGCAGTACTTTATTGGAAACAAATTGTTTGAAAACCACAGCTACCCACCAATCAGGATTGGGGGTTAAATCAGGTCCCACCATAGCATAATTTCCACCGAAAAAGGTTTGTCTGATCACAACTTGAAGTCCTGCGCTTGCAGAATATCCTAGTTTATCCAGGAAGAGAAATCCGGCAACAAATCGATCTGAAAGTTTCGGTGCACCTCCACCAAATGCACTGCTGGTTTCTGCTGTTGGAAAATAATATTCAGGTTTTAATATAACACGATAGAGTTAAAAAATTAAAACTTTATAAATAAAATTTAGAAAAAAACCAACATAACCACATAGGAGTTTTTTTCCCTGCAGCATTAATTGCATTTTCAAGAATGTTGATTTGATATGAGAGAATATTGAAGACATCAGGATTTATAAAATCCTGGAGTTGAGCTTCTCTGCCGTTGAGATAATATTGATGCCAAGTAACAAAATCGATGCTATCCTCATCGTTTTCCAAGAATTCTTTGACATAATTTTCTCCATTTTGAGTTGGATGTTTAGGATCTGCAATATGATTCACTTCAGGTCCGACTAAAATACTATCTTCATACCCTGATGTATTCAACAAGGATCGCAAATCATAATAATCCTTGGCTAACTGTTGAGCCGTGATTTTTACGTTAAATACGTGAAGAAAGGAATTTGGCTCTGTAACAAATTTATTAGAATATGATGATTAATAGTCGCATTTTATTTGTGTTGTGAAATTAAGTTTAAATCTTAGTTAACCATTTCCGAGATGCCAGTCTAAAGTCATTCCATGACTTTTTGCAAAGTCAATAATTTGCTTAGCGTTTGAGTCGTTCCAAGAACCATCAGGGTTTCGAAGCAGGACATTTAAGTCGAAAAGCATCCGGATCCCCGTTTTTTTGGTGAATTCGTAGAGTGAAAAGAAATCTTCCTTTGAAAATGTAAAGTTGGTGATATCCTGGCCATCAACTGGACTTAGTGCTTGTGAATTATAACTCTCTGCTGATGTCTAGAAAAAAGAATTAATTATAAGTTAGAAAAGAGTTTAAAGTTGAAACCATGAACAGTATGACTAATTAAAAATGATTTCAAAAGACTTTAAATTTGAAAGAAACATAATTTATATTTGTATATTAAAATAATAATAGACCTCATTGAAAAATAAACAATCTGCAGCAGTTCCACCGATTCTAACATATGCGGGGCTCAAATGACTCGCTAAATTAATAAATTTTTCATCTAAAATCGGCAGTTGTTTCATTCTTCTTAATAAGGAAGAATCCAGACCAAAGGATAAAAACATGGTCGATGTTGTGCGCAAAAGAGGTTGTTTAGGATTTAAAATTATAATGTGTCGGTCCCGTTCTGATAGTGAGTGACTCAAATTCCAGAAAGAGAAAAATAAAAACGCCAAACAGAGGCTCACTATGAATGTTCCCATAATTGAACGCACTCGTCTATCTGAAATACAAATGCATTTTAAAAGCTGGCTTCTTATGAAATGAAACGTATAGAAAGTGATTAATTATTAATAATTAAAATATAAGATAAACTTACTCTTATAAAACCTATCCCCGCCAAGATTTTGATACTGGCTTTTCATCCTGTCATTTCCGACGATGAGATAACTCATTTTAATAATTTCTCTCAGTCCACAAATTTTAGATATCCTAAATTATCATCATTTTCTGTCGGCAAGAAATTTTATCGCACCGGTTTATTTTCATCTTTGACAGAAAAATGAAACAGCTGATAATGAATGCGTTTCAGACGTTTCAGTTTTCAGAACGACCCCAACCCAACCTAAAAATGCATTTAATTACGTGGTTTAGGTTGGTACACATGTTTGATTATATTTTTGATTCATTCAAACATTTTCTGAAATAGGGTAAAATTATCTTTTTTATAGAAAGCTTTAAAAAATAATGGTTATTTTTTAAGAAAAAACAGAATGATGATTATAATAATAGATAAAAATATGCATCTGAATTATGATAAATATCAAAACTAAGATAGAAATATAGAGTAAAATTAAAATTTTATCACAGCAGGGGAAAAGAAATATTTTTATATACTGCATTATATTATTAAAAAGATTATCACATTTTTAATTGTTAGCACCCTAGAACATTTACACCATGAACAACAATAAATACCATAGAATAAGCTGGTATTTTAATAATTTCTTCACTCTTAAAAATAAGTGGTTTGAATTGAGGCAAGTCACCATTCGGCAATAATTTTAGAACATATCCGTTTAATTGAATCGACCTGTAAAAAGACAATAACATTTAAAAATAATTCGGTTCAATTGTGAAATTTTAAGTATGGAAAGAATTTTTATTACATTTTTTAATTTTTGTTCTAAAGCAAATGAATTTTCCTACAAGTCATTGAATCGGTTTATTAATAGGATAAAAATAAATATATGTTAAACGAACCTCGATTGTAAGCTATCTGAAGTGAGTGCGTACAGAAATAACGCACTTTGCAAAGGCACAGGAATCCCTTGTATTGAAATCCACACAGGATTTTGATCAATGTTTACTCCGAATATTGTGATTGCTGGATTTCTATTCAAAAGAGCTTTATCTGGAGTGCAGTGAGCGTAGAGTCGTAAATTTTCAGAATTATTTGGAATCAATAGATTTAAAACCTTGTTAGATACAAATTCTTTATAAATGACGCTAACCCACCAATCAGGATTCGGTTTCAAATCAGATGAAATTAAAGCGTAATTTCCACCGATAAAGGATTGTCTAATTACAACCTGAATTTCTGCTTTAGCACTGTATCCCAACTTGTCTAACCACAAAAATCCTGCTACAAATCTATCTGTAATTCCTGGTGTACCTTCGTCGTATGCTGTACTTGTTTCCGCTGCAATATAAAAAAAATCGATATTACAAGTAGAATTACATTTTAGAGTTGATAGTAAATAACCACTTACATAACCACATTGGAATCCTATTCCCTGATGCATTGATAGCCTCCTCCATAGATTTGATTGAAGGCGATAAATAATTAAAGACAGTAGCGTTTATAAAATCACTGACTTGTGCATCTTCTCCTCTTAAATAATATTGATGCCATGTGACGTAATCTATATTATTTTTAGAATTTTCTAAAAATTCTTTGGTATAAATTTCTCCTCGATGAGAAGGCCCTCCGACTTGATTTACTTCAGGACCCACTAAAATACTATTCTCGTAACCAGCAGAGTTCAATAAGGATCTTAGGTGATTGTAATCACTTGCTAGTTGCTCTGGTGTGATTGTTAAATTAAATATCAGTGGAAAAGAAGGAGGTTCTGAAAAAATATAAATTTTTTTAATTAGCCTTTTATTCAATAGAATTTGATATTTGGATTCCAGGTTCAACATTAACTAAATTTATCTATCTAACTTTTTTACCGTTCCCCAATTGCCAGTCTAGATCCATCTTCTGATTCTTGGCAAAGAGAATTATATTTTTAGTGTTAGAATCATTCCACGTTCCATCAGCTTTTCGAGTTAAGACATTCAAGTCGAAAATCATCCTCAAGTTAGATCTTCTTGAAAATTCGTAGAGAGAATTGAAATCTTTCTCTGTAATTGTGAAGTTGCTAATATCTTCGGCATTTTTTGGATTCCTTGCTGCTCCAGATGAATTGAATGTAGACTGTGTAATAAAAATGAGTTTTTAAATAAAAAATTTTATGAACGTTTTGTTATAAATTAATTAAAATAAAAAATAGAATTATAAAACCTGATTGAAAAATAAGCAATCTGCAGAAGTCCCACCATATCGCACATAGGCTGGACTCAAATGGCGAGCTAAATTGATTAATTTCTTATTTAAAATTGGTAAATTCGTCATATTTCTGAATAATGAAGCGTCTATCGCAAAGGATAAAAACCGTATGGAAGTAGAGTGCAGAAAAGAAACTTCGGTATTTAAAATAATAACTTTTACGTCACATAATATTGGTTGAAAATTAGAAAAATTCCATGTAAAAAAACATAAAAAAATTAGCATTGAACTGGCCATGACGTATGCAGTTTTAGCTGAAAATAAAAAATAATACATAATAAATATTTTAATATTTATGTTATTATTATATCTGAAATAGAATTTTTATATATTTTTTTTTTATATTAAAAAATTAAAAATACAATATATTGTATTTTCTTCGAGTTTAAATAAGAATGTATTAAGAAATATAATAATGTCCATAAAAACTTACGCCTTTTTAGATTGTGTGGAATATTTTGATTGTGCTTCTTCATATTAAAATTTATAGCGGTAAAGCATGAAGTCATTCTGTTTTGGTAGATTTTGATTGATATTAAAATAATCTCTTATCTATATTTTATCAGTAAATAAACAATAACATATTAATAAGAATCAAGCAACTCATCATAACTGATTCAGCTATAATTAATAGAGTTTTGATGTTTTGATGATGATTGTTTATAGGTTATATTGGTTCTGTCAAACTGTCAAACCTGTCAAATGTTATTATTATAGTGTTGTAAAATTTCATGAAACTTTCAAGGTCTCGTGAAACATTGCAATATTTCAAACATGGCGGCGGGAAAATTCAAACTATGTACAAAGTGCCTTCCTTGCGTCATTTTTAAGTATTTATAGAGTAACAAATCAAAACTTTTCTTCAATACATTCACAGATATCAGAGTTTTATTAAAGAAACACTAAATAATATTCCAAAACAAATTTAAACTTGCAGCAAAGTCGTTTCATGAAACATTAGAAAGTTTCAATGAAACGTATCATTGCTCACACGTGCTTATTATTTACTTTTTTGTTTGACGTTATGCCATAATATATTTTCTATCCTTTCTATATATTATTATGATCCAAACTTTTGAAAGGCAACGATTTTATGAATTTTATTTATAATATTTTAACGATTTTATTTATTTATTTTTAGAAAAAATTCTAACGGTTATTAATTACTTAATTAATGTCAATTAAGATTTCCGAAAATTAAAGTGATCTAAACGAGTAATAACAAATATTTTGTTCAACTGCAATAAAGATAAAATGTTGCGCTCAATATTTTTCTATTGATATGCAAATTAAAAAATTGTAATTGAAATTTTTTTATTCACCCATAAATAGAAAAATATTTAGCGGAACGATATTTTCTTTCTTACAGTCTGTGTAGTGAAAATTAGTCTTATTCTACAGATTTTGACGCTTTTGATAGTTTTTCGTCCTGTATTCCGTCAGCCTTAACATATCTATACGTTTTTAAATTTAATCTTTATAAAATAACCACTTAGGAAAAAAATATTTTTAAAACTGAATTTTTTATTTTGTGAATTAATAATAATGAACTTATTTCATTGTTTCAAAAAAATGTCTAGGTTCCTAAGGCAATTTTATTTTTCATCTTCGAAGCTTGAGTGTCATCAGTTTTTCTTAACAAAGAATGGAGTTCTCTTTCCAATTTTGCCTTTTTTATTAGTCCTTCGGAGCGACGATTCCTTCGCTGCCTTTGTGCTGGAAAAATATTTTTCTTAATCTTATTAATAATAAATAATCAACTAAATGTGAAATATTTCCTCTCTTTTTTTATAGTCTCCTTACTTTAAAACTTACGAATGCTTACAGGTACATAAAGGAACTGCAGTTGATATTTTTATGTATAAAGAATCAGAATTTGAACTTGATGATTGAAATAAAGTAGACCTACTTCTGTGTATATTTGCACGATTTCTGTATGAAACACTGCGACGCCTTTTCCTTTTTGATATCAATCTGTTTTTGGATTCTGAACTACTTAATTCATCTTCTGCCCAAAATTGACGATCTGTTTCATCGAAGATTGTTGAGATCATCAAAATTGGTTGCTTAAAAAAGAGAAGCACTTTAATTGCCTTATCTTCCTTACACATTTTTTGTAAACTTACTGCTTCACCAGACACTCTAACGAAATTGTTACTTCTGTCTCTGAAGTTCAATTGGGACATCCTTTGAATAGTCGTAGCAGAAATGAAACTCGTACAAAGATAACCTTCATCATCCTCAGAACTATAAGCCGTTTTTCGTGAATCACCTCTAGCGTGATGACCCATTTTCTATTTTTTGGAAGTTCTTTTTAATTTATTTGTATTTAAGTGTAAATTTACTGGTAAATTTGATAGGATCAAAATACTATAGTCATTATCATTATGTCAAATTATTTTAAAAACTAAATTCGTTGCGATCTTCTTTTTTTTATTATAAAAAATTTCAGGTAATTGAAAAACAACAAGTGTTTCGCGTTAATACATTTATTCACACAGAATCGGCAGTTGAGTGTACTTTAAAAATAAGATTCCTGATTAAAATTTGGACAAAAATATGAAATAAAACAGTAAAAATACATGAACAGCGAAGAACCGCTTTTTCAAAACACTGTCTTACTTTTTAAAAATTGATTTTTGTATTTTTTGTCCTCTTCAATATTGCAAATTAAAAGGATACTAACTTTATCCGAGTATATTTACTTTTGTAGTCAGATATTTGTTTTATCTGAGTCTATCCAACTTTCAACATTTACACACATTTTCATTAATTCTCTTATTTTCGTCCGTTGTTAATAAAATTATTATTACTTACACGTTATATCATTCGCACAGATATCAATTTCAATATGAAAGAAATTCATTGACTGTCCCTTCATACTCAACAGTTCAATATTTACGCAAATCAAAATTGATTAAAATCCATTACCCCTAATTAGTCATTTTCAGACTTTCGCCGCTTCTTTCCTCGTGGACTATCAATGTCGTGAGGACTCGGGGTAATATGGCTTCGCTTCTTTTTTACTCCAGATTCACTTGCTTCGCTGCTACTGCTTGCTGCTGTCCTAGTTTCTCTGCGAAACGACACCTCGCCAGTCAGTTGTACTAAAATCTGAAAAAATAGAAGTCAACATTTTTGGAGATATTAATTGTTCATGAATATACTGTTTAAAGTTAAAGACTTTCATTTTGCACTTACTTGCACTTGTTGCAGACATTCTTGTTGCATGTTGATGGCCATCTTATAAACGAACGTATCATGTTTGTTATACATGATAGCATTTTGAAACATAAGCATAACATCCCTTTGAAAGTGCCTCGTGGACCTGATGGTTCCATTGTCAATATTCTTCTTAATAGTAGACAAGTCCATGGGTCTGAAGATAATAGAATGATATCCCGGAGCCTGATCTTCAGTAATAGGCCTGAGGAAGGCTGATGCGTATCTATGAGTCGCCAGTCTATTATAAACTAACATAACGGCTTTCTTCCAAGCCCTATAATCAGCACTCTCTATACTTCCTTCTATCTCAGGTTCGCTATCCACGGCAATAGTCTGTCTCTTTGAATAAGTCTTCATAACTCTTCCTCCACTCAACTTACTCAAAGTCGATTCCTCCTCATCTAATTCCCCCACAGATTCCGAAAAACTGTCCTGTTCTTTCTTAACGCTAACATCTAAATTAATATTTTTCTTATCCTCCTTCCCTTCCTTAATCTCCTTCTCAGTCTTCATGCCTTCATCATTCGAAGTTTCCTCATGGAATTCTTCCTCTTCTTTTGGCAACTCCAACTTTATTTCTTCATCTTTAATAAGATCCTCTTCACTCGGCAACTCTTCAGACTCCTTTATAGGATTGCTTTCTTCAACCTTTTCTGGCTCTACCTCTTCCAAATCTTTCGAATCCTCTTCTACAACCTCCGTATTCGAAGTTCTATCGGAAAAATCTTTTTTAGAATTCTCCACCTCAGAATCCACGACTTTCTTCGACTCTTCCTTGGATAGCTTCAAGACTTCTTCTTTCTCATCTTCACCACTATCTTCCTTGATTAAGATGTCTTCAGCATCTTTAGAAGATGCTGAGGATTCTGTACCATCTGCAGGAGGTTCTATCACAGAAATTTCCTCCACCTCCTTTTTCTTTTCCCGATGACTCGGTAAAATGTATTCATCTTCGAGAATCAAACTGATGTCCTGGGATTTTTCTGTGTCTTCCGTACTCGGAGGATCATCCGAAGATATACTCAAAACTTCAGTAGAAGGCGCATCCTCGTCACCGGTTATTTTCGCTAGATTCAGTTCTAGTTGGTCCACGTCTTTCATGCCAACAGCTTCCTCAGACTCTTTCGATATCTTTTTCTCACTAGACTTCTCCTTTTCAGATACCAATTTCGATTCCTCGAGTGGCGAGTCATCCAGAACCTGGAGAATATTCTCTTTCGCATTCTCTTTTGTTTCCTTTTTGGAATTTTCTTTCACATTCCTTAAATTATCCTTTATTTCCTTCTTTGTAGACTCTTTAATTTCTTTCTTTGCATCATCTTTCGCAGACTTTTTTGGATCGTCTTTAACAGGCTTTTTCGGATCCTCTTGAATGGACTTTTTTGTGTCTTCCTTAGTAGCCTTTTTTGTATCCTCCTTAACAGACTTTTTTGGATCCTCTTTAACAGCCTGTTTTACATGTTCCTTATCAGATTTTGCTGGATCCTCCTTAGTAGATTTTTTGACGTCATCTTCTTTTACATCCTCTTTATCAGGCTTTTTTGTATCCTCCATAGTTTGTTCTTTGTTCTCCTCTAATTTCGTTTTAATGTCTACCTTCACTTTCTCTTTCAATTCTGAGCTTTTCCCAGCCTCAACTTTCTCGTTTTTTGACTCTTCATTTGACTTTGAACTTGTTTCAGTCTTGATTTCTTCACCCGGTTTGGATTCTACTTTCTTAAATTCCGGGGGAGCAACTTTTTCAGCAGTGACTGTCCCAATAATCTCTGCAATATTAGAACTGCTGGAATCAATCTCCTCAATGGCAATCTCACTTTCCGGAGAATCGGACAAGGATACGGTTGCTGGGACATTCTTAACCTCCTGTGTTTCAGGTGCAAGTGGAGGTTGAGGTATCAAACTCTCTATGACTCCCGCAGTTTCGGCGTCTAAAACCTGAGGATTGTTAGTTATTTCTCCCTTGATTAGCTCTTCGATGTCCCCGATAATCTCGTTAATCTCGTCCTTGTCTATTACATCAGCCATTATGTCCTTGGGAATCACTTCGTCAATGTGATCTATGATTTCCGATGCTGACAAATTACCTGTAGCTAAACTTGGCTCAATTATTTGAACATTCCCACTTTGGTTCTCCACTTGCATCATTTGAAGATTTATATTTTGTTGAGGAATATTCGTAGTGGAGGCGTGAGGCTGTAAATTTGGAAGTGTGGTTCTCTGCAAATTCGCAGGGAGTTCCAGTAACATGGAAAGAGTTGGGGCTCCGGCTGATGGTCTTTCCGGAGTTGCATTGGCGATTGCAGTCGAGACCAACTGATGAAGTTGAGGCGAGACGGTTTGACTCAACTGTGGGTTTGGGATTTTGGGACTAGAACCTAAAAGACTCGCGATTGTTGGAGATGAAACTTGTGCAGAAGATGTTTGTGTTTGAACTTGGGTCGTTGGACTGGGTGATTTTAACAAACTAGTGAGCAGAGGAGATCTACCGCCCTTATTTTTCTTTTCTTCTTCGTCCGTGGAGGACGGATCCAAGGTATCGTGACCATCAGAACCATCTGATTTTTTTTGAATTGAAAAGTTAAAATTTTGGGGAGTTTGCACGTCTTGTTTTTGTCGTTTTGCGAGCCAGGTAATTTGAGCCTTGCCCTTTTGTTCTTGTTCTTCTAGCTCAATTTGAAGATACATTTTTTGGATCTTATCCTCTGATAGATTTCCGCTTTTAAGTTGGTTTATTTCGCTTTTGAGGTATTGGTATTCTTCCCTTTGGGAAGCTAAAAGCTGACTTATCTCTGCCATTCTTTCCTGAGTCAATCTGCGAACGATAGATTCGCCTGTAGTCTCGCTACTCTCCTTTTTCTTTCTCTTTGGTGTGTCGGCGTTTTCTAACAAATGCGCGTACTGAACAGCGCATGATTTTTGAGAGAACCAGTCAGGGGGTCTTTGGGATTCTTTTTCGAGGAGAGATTTTAAATATCTCGAAACACTCATCCAATTTTGATCGCCTGATTTTAGAACACTGGATGCTAGACAGAGCTGCTCTTTGGTACTCCACGTATCACAGAGAGGACGCTTTAGTTTTAATCCTGCAATTAATTTTCTTTAATTATATGTATATAATAATATTATTATTAACATATACAATATTATTATATTATATGTACTTGGAGTTAAAAAATCATTGATTTCATTTTCGAAACTCTGGAATTTATAAACGAAACCATTTTATCAGTAGTCTGCGTTATCATCATAATCATAATCAGTTAAAAATAAGCGTTTATTTTTTCGCGCCACCAGAGGTTTAAAGGTAAACAATTACTATACAGAAATAATTGTAAAGGCAGTGTAAACATACATTGTTTTTAGTTCTTTACAGTAATTTATAAGTGAAATGGAACAAATACTTGATTGAAAAAGATTCAAAATTAACAATTTTTAAAAATAAATAATGTTTTATTTTAATTTAAGGGCGTTGGATAAACGGAATTAGAAACTCGTCGAAATGAAATGTTTTAAAAATGATTCTAAGTCCAGCCCTGTGACCGTATATATTTTAGAAAAAGGTTTTATGGGAGATAGAGAGACAACTTACCAAATATGTAGGGTTTTA
>JAUESH010000015.1:4115765-4159533 GCA_032275165.1 Synergus magnus | reverse complement strand
TAAAACCCTACATATTTGGTAAGTTGTCTCTCTATCTCCCATAAAACCTTTTTCTAAAATATATACGGTCACAGGGCCGAACTTAGAATCATTTTTAAAACATTTCATTTCGACGAGTTTCTAAGTCCGTTTATCCAACGCCCTTAATGAATGTTAAATTAAATCCAACGTTTTCAGATTTTCATTGACTCCGAAAAAAATGAGATTATAAATATTTCTTCTATCTCAAGCTGCAATATTTGCACTTTTAAAAATAAAAAAAAACACATGACAAAGCATATTTTTTAAGTAAAAATTAAACTTCTATTCATTTTTTATTGCAACATTACGAAAGATTTACTTATAACGTTTACAACATCACAAACGACAAAATCGTAACCTCACTACCAAACCAAGAACTTTAAAAAAAGCGCATTCAGAGTGAAAATAATCGTGCATTACTTACTTTCCTGTCCAGCAGCCATCGTAATATCTATAAAAAACCACAAATAACTTAATTACTCAGCTTTCACTACATAAATTCGTATTTTTATCGTCAATTTCGTAAAGTTTATTTCGTAAAGTGTTTAAAACATGAGGAACGAAACGGAAATGGAATCAGCTGGTTGAATCTTGAAAGTGAAATGTCCGGAATTGGAACTAAAATTTGCAATGGCCGTTCGAAAAGAAGCTGTCAAATGTAGAGAATGTTAAATTTAGATTTATTGACATTTCTGAGTGCTTTTATTGACAAGATTTTATTGTCTAGGCGATCAAGCTTCAGTGCCGAATTATTGGGTGTGTGTTCATTATGTAGAGTGGTATAAGACTGAATGTATTTATAGAATCAGTAATTGAATTACACAGGACGTGCACTCGATCGAAATAATAAGGAAATTCGAGACACGTCATCCTTGCTACGGATCTGAGAGTAATAGATTTATTTTCGTGATATAATAATAAATTCCAATAACGAAAATGCATAACCGAAGGCGCATGCATAATTTCACGTATGTTAGTTCGTGCGTGAAGTACATGATTTTTCTATTGAACTTCATCTTCTGGGTAAGTCATTCGTCATCATCCTTCTGCTACCTTTGTGTAATTCTACATTAATTTTAGGCAAAATTTACATTTTTTTTTTTGTAAATTTTCCTTAGAAATCACTGGTATTTTACATTCCCGATTCTGTATAAATTTACACATAATTTTTTACAGTGCATGGTATATTTTTTTTAAAACAACAAGACTGTTTCAAAAATCCGAATTAATCCTCATAAAAACTTTGTTTATCTTTTATTTTATAAAAACTCACATTTTCTATTCATTAAAACTGATTTATTTCTGTTTAGCTTTTTGGAGGGTTGCTAATTGGCGTTGGTCTTTACGCTTTCGTCGATAAATGGCAAGCTACTGGTTCTGTAAGAGTAGAAAATGTTTATGATGTCGTACTAAATATTTCTCTAGTGATGGTCATAGCCGGAGGAGTCGTTTTTATTGTTAGTTTTGCGGGATGCGTTGGAGCTCTACGTGAAAACACTTGTCTTCTCAAATTCGTTAGTATCTTTTCTTCTAAATAATTCTAAATAAATAGAAAAAATCTACTAACTCCTTTTTCTTCTTTATTTCAGTACTCCTTGTGTTTGTTGGTGTTTTTCCTGCTCGAAATGGGAGTTGCGATAGTTGGTTTTGTCTTTCCTCACACACTACAGTCTTTACTGGAGGAGTCATTCACTGACAAAATAATCCAATCATATCGTGAAGATCCTGATCTCCAGAATTTTATCGATTTTGGACAACAGGAGGTAAGCCGTTGTACCAAGCAATTTTTAAAAGTATTTTTATTTTAATCTTGTGAATTGCATCTAATTGATCATTTTTTCAGTTCAAATGCTGCGGTTTAAGCCAAGAAGGATACTTAGACTGGGGGAAGAATGAATATTTCAATTGTTCTAGTCCTAGTGTAGAACGATGTGGCGTCCCATTTTCTTGCTGTATAAATGCAACGGACATTTCGGTAACTTAATCAATAATACTCTAAAAATTTCTTTCCTATTTCATTTCCAATAATTAAAATCCGTTACGTACTCGTCAATGGAAATCTGAATAGCTCTTAAATTAGAAACTGACAAAAAACCGTAAAACAATTTTAATAGGAAATATTGTTTTCAGAGTGGACTAGTAAATATCATGTGTGGCTACAAAGTGCAAATGTATCCAGTATCAGAGGCAAGTAAAAAAGTATGGACCAATGGTTGCATTGATATTGTACGTAGTTGGGCGGAACGAAATCTTTATACGATAGCAGGAATCGCGTTGGGCGTCGCATTGAGCCAGTTGTTCGTTATCTATTTGGCGAAGACGCTCGAAGGTCAGATCGAACTGCAAAAGTCGCGTTGGCAGCACTCCTGAGGTTGACCTCAGGCCACCTACCGCTATCATGTAAGCTCCTCCTCCGGCAGGCAGGTGGCCAGTGGCCGATCTAGAGGTCAAAATGCCGAGGCCAGTGTGAATGCTCGAATGGCGTTGCTCGTCCTCTTCGCGATTTCTCTCTACGTGCTCTTCATCCTCTCGCTGATACGGCTCGTCCTATACTTCAAGAACTACTTTCATTTGTTCCTCAACAAAGATTGATGTCGCGACATTGGATAAGTGGGACTCATCGCCTTGTGATTCTCAGACTGTTCTCTTACCCATTGTTCTCTCGTGTTAATGGCTAAGCAAATCCATTAACATGAACATGTCACGCGAACAGAATTGTGTGATCTGATATTTTGATGCTTTTTATTCGTCTAGCTGTAGGTGTTTAAGATTTACGCCGAATTTGTAAACTGGAACTTAAAATTTCCTCGAATCAATATTTTTGGATAGAGTAAAAGCTAGTAAAAACTTTACTTTTAAAAGTAAAAACTCGGGACTAATTTTTTATAAAAAGAAATCAAGAATCTGAAAATATGATTCGATTTTAAGTTCTGGTTACGGGTGTTGATTCGGGTGATTTTTCGGTGACCATGAGTCTATGTAATTATTCAAATCTTCATAGTCACCGGAAAATTTTTTGGAGTTTGCTTTCTGTGTTTCAAAAAATATAGGAATGCATATCCAAGTGAAGTAAGGGTGCTTTCACTTAGAAAAATATTTTACCGACATTTTCGGCCACCCGTTTCGACACCCTTAAGGCCATCGTGATGGTTTTTAATTGTTATTTCATCTAATTAATTCATCTCGAAGATTCGGGATTTGAAGACAACCCTTTGCCATCCACTTCCCTAAGTTGACTTAATCCTTGTGATTTTTATATTGGTATTGAGCCTTTGCTCTGCATTTCTTTTTGAACAAATGGTATTTTGAGATTGTAAGATTTAATAAACCTTGCCATCGACGCACGGCTACTGAATAGTTTCAGTTTTAGAAAATGGTAGCTGTTCGTTCACGCTTTTCTGAAGAATTTGTTTACTCTTTTATGTCTTCCTTCTTTTGGTAAATACGCAAGCACAGGAAAAAAACGCACATTGATATTCGGCGCATTTCTAATTTAATTTTGGATTTGGACTGAGGAGTTCTATAAACGCCGTTAAATTACCCGTCTAGCTCAAATATTATGTTTCGAGAATAAGAGATCTGTGCCAAAATCCCGTGCATATTTTTGCATTTATTTCTTATTAATAAATCTGACAATAAACTTGCGTGAGTGTATGAATTTTTTGTTAATGCATGTCGCATGCAGTTTTGTATTTTTTATCAATGGTAAATTGTATAAGAGTATTGATGCAATACTATTATATTATTAACATCGTAGACTATTCTTCATAGTTTTTAATAAACAAAAAATTACTCTAACATGTACGCCACTGCAGTAAAATATATGTATACAATAGCAAATTATTAAATAGGGAGTAAAATTTTGGTTCTTCATTTGAAATGTCGAAAATGGTAACATTTTCTATTTTTATTAGATACGAGCACATTTTACTGCAGTGCATCTTATAAAATAATCTGTCCAGATTTTAGTATTTTATTTTACTTGACCAAATGTTGATCCTACTCATTTGTAATTATTTTATCTGTAAGTAGTTAAGTATAGATATACGAAACTTTTGAAAATGTTCGCTCAAATAAAATTTGTATTGAAAACAATTCTGCTTTTGGTTAAACTTTATTTTACAAACTGAATATTGCAAATTGATCAATGATATTATAATAGTAATTAAGATATACCGGTGTAAAGGGAAGAATCAACTTGATTATCGTTACAATATTCAAAAATTATACTTTGTCCGTCTATTAAATTATTACTTTTAAATAATTCTGCTAATAGTGTGTCCATCTGATCAGCTACAATGAAACCAGTGTCGTAATGAAACATACGTAATTTTTCAGAAGTGGATACATTGTTGGAATTTGGAATGCCAAGTAAATCGGCGATTGAATCTATTGATTTTCCAATTGTCCAACTAATAGAGACGAAAACTCCTTTAGATGCTCCAGTATTTTTCATCTTTACGGGATAGTAGACGAGAAAATAACGGCGATCGACTGTAGGAATTCCTTGCGATCCAACAGAATGACCTTTTAATTTCATCAATTGTACCTAGAGCAAAAATAATAGTTAAGTCGATTTTTAAATATGCATTCTAAGAATAATAATTTCGAAAACTAAACACTTACTTTGATAGCCATCGCCGAATTTTTAGACTTTTTCAGCTTCTCCTTAATCTCTCGATCAACCGCACTTTTTGCATCCAAAAATTCTTGCTTCGGCATTTCCCATTTCTTCATCTCTTTTGTTTTTTCCTCTTCACTTAATTCCAAACATCCATGATAACGATGAGCCAAACAAAAATGTTTTTTGCACTTCACACATGGCATTTCCACTGGAGAAGTCTGATTGCAAGAATCATGAGTGCATCGGTAACTAGTCGATTTTTCCGTGTTTGTGGCTATATTGTCGATGAATTTAGAACAGCAATGTGACAATGCATGAAAATGATCTTTGCAAAAAATATATTTACAGTGTTCACATGTAAATGGTAGAAAATCTAATTGCTTGCAATTAGTTAAGGTACAACGAGTGCCAGTTTTAGGAAACTCCATGGTGTATATAAATAGTTTAACTAAATTAGAGAATTAACTTTCTTTTAATGAAGTTGATATTAATTTAGTTATGGGAAGGTGTTGGAGAGTGTAAATGATTTTCACTAAGAGTGCCGAGAGCTAGGTTATTCCACTTTTGCTCGAGTTCTTTTAAAGTCATGTGAGAGTCACCATTGTCGCTCTCGGGATCTGGTAATTCGGATAATGGTACGAGAATTTCGTCTAGAGGAAGTTTTTCTTTCCTCCAAGCGTCATCAATCAGATCTAATAATCTGCCGTCCCCACACACTTGACTGTCCATCACTTGCACTTTTGTTTCAGTTAAGAATATGGATTTCACTGAAAATGAAAATAAAAATGTTATCTCCTCCCTTTTCTTTTGAGTCTTTAAAGATGCTTAAATATTTTTTTTTTCTTATTTCATAGCTTTTTAATATTATTTCCATTATTTAATATCTATATTTGATATAATGTTCGAAAATAAGGATGATATTTCAAATTTTGCAGGCCCGTCAGAGAATGTTTATTTCAAAATAAAATACAAAACTTGTAGATTGATAAGTAAATAAATGTGCTACTTTGTAATTTAAATAAAATTCTATTTATTAAAATTTTTTAATGATAATATTATAAACTTGAGAAAAACGAAAAAAATATGAGCCGATATTGTAACCTCAAAAAAATAAACCAGTAAATTTGGAGCATTACTGGTATAATCAAAGGGAAAATTACAATTAGTATATCAATATTTTGATTATTATACTTTAGTAAATTCGTAAATTATAAAAATAGTACAAAATGACAAACCCTTTATGGCTTTTTTATCGCTTTTATCTTCAATTTCACTTGATTTTGCTTCCGTATATATCGTATATATATATATATGTCACTGGCCGACACTGACACCACTGACACTGACCAGCCATATTGAATCAGTGCTGCCAAACCTGCCAAAGTTGACTCCTTGCGCGCGCAGCACGTATTGGTTTCCCGCTGGAGAAATTCTGCCATTGGCTGTAATTTGGCGCGCAATTCAAACTCGAATTAAATTAAATCGATTTTGAATCGCCCGTCACGCTGTGACGTAATAATCCAAAAATGGCCATATACTGGTGCATAAACAAATGTGATACATGTATAATTAAACATTAAAAATGTAAAACAATGTATCGGGCCTTCACATCCGCGGGCAATCCTTCCAAATAATCTTTTTTTTGACATTGTTTTGCACTTTTAATGTTTAATTATACATGTATGTATCACTTGGTATCACATTTGTTTATGCACCAGTATACGGCCATTTTTGAAATAGGTTTCGAATAGGTGAAATCAATGAATGAATGCATCTACATTTTTTAAAATAATTATAGGTATTTCAGAAATTTTTACAAATACAACTATTCATAAGCAGTGCAAGATTGTTCTCAACACACTCAACACACATATTTATTGCAACTTTTCATATTAAAATTACACATTATAATATTTGTTAAGTAAAATGAAGAAATCGAATTATGTATTATTATCGACCTAAGGGCCTGGGCACTAATTTGGTTCTAACGACAGCTCAACAAGAGCCTCGTGTTCAACTGCACGTGCGCCGTGCATTTTTTGCCTAATTTCTAAAATCGGTAAAAATCCCTAGTACCTATATGTTACGTTTAATAAAAACAATTTATTTTATGGAAATATTTTATTAGGTATATGTATGTACCTCTTTTTCAATTGAAATTTTTCTTTGACATTAATTTTATTTAATTAAACATTAAAAGACAGTTAATTATTCTATTTAATTAATTTAATTCAATTTTTGTAAATTATTAGGCGTACTCACACTCATATTGAAACCTCCGCCACAGAATTTTTTCTCGGACGGTGAAATTGCTGGAAGAACATCCATCGACAAATCTTTCATTTCTAGATCCTTATTGCAGTTTTGTTCTTTCTTTTTTAATATAAAATATTTAGCTTTAAAATCATTTAGTTCTTTTTTCAGTCTCTCATTCTCGAATTTTTGTTCATTTGTTAAAGATTCAAACATATTTCTCTCAGCCAGAATACACTGTAAAAAAAGAAAAATAGACTGAATTAAAAACTGAAAGGCTATATATTTAGAAAAATTCTCAGACGAACTTTTCAATCTACCTTCATTTTATTGCCTCTTTCCACAAGAGTTTTTTGAGTTTTCGACAAAACCTTCACAACTTCTGGACCAGGTTGTTTAATTAGCATTTCACGAATATTTGCATAGAGTTTTTCAGTATACTTGATAGTTTTGTCTTTAGAAATCATTTCTGAAGACATTTTCAGAATTCGCTTTTGCAGAATTCGAACCTTTTGTAGCAGTTCAAACGTGTCAGGATCAGTACCCTAAAAAATAAACAATTCTAAAATAAACCCAATACTGAAATCAGTTTGTCTAATTGAAAAATGATAAAAAACTTTATCCCGAACCTCTAGTTTCCTCCACCTGTGAATATTTAGCGGATTCTGGAGTTCTTCTTCCAAAGCAGTGACTTTCAATCTCTCCCTCGTCAAACCTTGTTGCAAATGGAAGACTTCTAATCTCAAATCGCTTGAATTTTTCATATTTTTTGTTAAAATGACCTTTTCGCTTTTCAACTTCTGCACTTCTAACTTCAATAATCTAATTTCATCGAGTTTCTGAGAATATTCGCTTTCATTTCGTTGAATCGTTCCCTCCAGTACTTTCATTTTGCTGTAAAGAAGAGCAATCTCATCATTTCTTCTTACAAGTTGAGTACCAAGAACATCGCGTTCAACTAAAACAGCATCAATTTCCTTCTTCTGCTGATTTATTTCCATCTGCGCTTGGTGTTCGTTTTGCCTTAAATTTTTCTCTTCTTTCTTCATCTCTTCGATTTTGTGACGTAAGGACGATATAGTTTTACGAGTTGTTTGCAGCTCTACTTTTAAGTCTTCTTTTTCCTTTTCTGCTTTTTTTAATACTATAAAGAAAAAGTATTAAAATATTGAAAATAAATTTCGTATGGCTTAATGCCTTTTTCAAGCTTTCATTAAATCACTTACAAAATTCTCCATTTGTTATACTAGCTTCTTTCAACACAACTTCCTCTTTGAATTGTTCGACTTGTTTATTTGCAACTTTTAATTTGTGTTTTAACTCTCGAATTTCATCTTGAGCTTCCGCTAAATTTTTTCCTAAACTATTCTTTTCTGCTTTTGCTATTTCGAAAGCATTTTGTAGTTGTCGACATTTAGACTCGGATTCGTATAAACGTTTTTTGAAATCTGATATTTCTGTTCTTTTCATTCTGATTTCGTCCATGTGGTCGTCTACCTATTTTTTAAGAAACATTCGAAAAATTGAATAGGTTTCACTTCATAATTTCTTTTACTTACTTAAATGTTTAATTTTTTTTTTTACAAAATTGAAACTGTTTCTTACCTGGTCAGCAAGTTCCTGTGCTTCGTGACAGTATTTGTCTCTTTCTTTCTCAAGATTCAAGACCTTTCTCTTTGACTCTTCAATAATTTGCCCCACATCTTCGAGATTCGTTTCCATTTTTTTTCGTATCTGCTCATGAATATTGGCTTCCACTTGCAAAGATTTAATAGTTTCTTTTAAGTTTGCTATGGTTTTTCCTAAATTTTCATTTTCACGAAGAGCTTTGTCTTTTAATTTCTTTTCGTCCTCGAGGAATTTTTGCAAAGCATAAACTTCCATTTCTGCATTTCTATGGCTAATTTGAGTTTGTTTCAGTTCATCTGCGATAGTGTTTCGTATTCTTTCTTCCTTAATAATTTTTTTTGACATGAATTCCTTCTCTGATTTTAATTTTGAAGTTTCGTCACGCATCCTAAAATTTTCGGAGTCATAATAATATATTCATTACTGAAGTCCTTTCTCAACAAATCAATATTTAAAATAAATATTTAAGTAATAATTTGTAAAAAAAAAAAAATAGTAATATTGTGTAAATTACTTTTGCATTTCTATTCTCATGATATCGGTAGCTCTCCCACTATCAGCCAATTTCTTCTCAAGACTAGAATTCTGGGCATTCAGGTGATCAATGTCTGATTGCATGTTCATTCCCTTCACGAGCAATTTATTAATCTCCTGTTGTAGATTTTCATTTGCAAGTTTTTTCTCCTTAAGTTGAGTTTCTAGTTTCGTAGCATGACTTCCCACGGTCTTTACTGACGAATTCGCGGTCTAGAATTAGAAAAAAGATTGCGTAATTTTTTGGTATATTTTAAAAGGATCAGCGAAATATACCTACTGGAAAAAGCTGGAGATTAAACAACTCGTCCTGGTTCCTCCATTACCTGCAATTCATTAACTCTTGTCTTTATTTCCTCCTGAAGCTGCTGGATTATTTCTTCGGCCTTCTCTCGAGCTCGTCGTTCTTTTGAAAATTCGTTCAATTGAGCGTCCAAATTTTCTTGAATTTCTGTCACTTGAATTTCAAGCTCTGTGGTCCTTTTTTCAAGTTCGCTGTTGTAACTTGATGTAGCTTTTATTCGTTCCCTCAATGCTTCTATCTCGCTTGTTAATCTGTCTCGTTCGGATAACATTCCTTCTTTTTGTTTGCTTACTGATGTCCTAAAATAAAATAGGTCAATTAAAATTTGATTTATTTATTAAAACTGTTCTTTAAATAATTTTTTAATTTCGACTTAGATTATAATTATTGCTTAGAAACATTAAAATAAAATGAGTATTTCTATCATTTATTTTAAACTTACACTTGTTCCGAAGCTAATTTCTCTTTTTGACCAATATCCTGCTTTAGTTTTTTTATAGCACCTCGTAAATTTTCTATTATTTCCTGAGCATTTTGCTCTCGAGAATGAGCAGCGTCTGCCAGTTTCAATGCATTGACGATTTCCTGTTTGAGTTTAGTAATATTTTGTTCGTGAGCTTCGACAATCTTTTCTAGATCTTCTATTTTTTCAGCGAATTGCATCGATTCTTCCTAAAAAAAATAATTTCTAAATAAATATATAAGCAACTTTTAAATTAGAAAATCTTACCTGCAGCAGTCTACACTTTTCTGTCAATTCATCTTCATTTCTATGAGTTTTATACAAAGCTTCAAAAAGTCTGGTGTATTCTGCTTCGTAAGCAGCCAGTGTTTCATTGCTTTTCATTTCTTTTGTAATCTAAAAAAATAATTTGTCGAAAATAAATTTACGTATATAATTCAATATTGATTAAATTAACGACATTAATATCAAAATTTAAGCCTGGGCAATTTTACCCTTGCATAATCTTGTTCCAAAGTACAAAATACAGTTCCAGCAGAACTTCCTTCAGAAGATTGTTCAGCTTCTTCACTTCCACCATCCTGTAATACGACAAAAAGTTTAATAATAAATTTTATAAATTAAAATTTACTAATAAAATTTGCTTTTTTAGAAAATTAAAATAAATTTATATTACATTATCATCAAATACTGATTAAATTAAAATTTTACATACCCTCTCCAATTCTGCGTTCATTTCCATATCCATCATAACTTTTTTTTGAAAATTATTTCTCTAAACGTTCTGCAAAAACATTAATATATTTTGCCTTTATTTAAAAAAATCGTTCAAATAATTATTTATTTAAAAATAAGTTAAAATAATTTTTAGCTAATTAATTATGACAACCTCACTTTGACTGTAAACAAAACCACTTCAGGTTGTATAAAGTCAAGATTTGGTTGTGATTTGTTGACTGGATTCCATGACGACGAAGGAATTTAAAAGATGATCTGATGGAATTCCATTTCCGTGAAGGAAATCAATATCCGTACTTATAGGCTGTGTATTTCTCCCATAAAAATAAATTATTTGTATATTTCTACATGAAAAACCTATGTAGTATAAAATTTTTAAATAAACGATTTTTATACTGTGAATTCAAAAGTTAGAGAATAAAAAGAATAACTATTTCTTATTTACTCTTATTTGCTCTAATTTTACAAACTAAAACTGATATATCGCTGAAATGACAATTACTATAAAATCTTGAATAACAAATTTTATTTACATTCTGTATCTTATTAAAGTTCATGACCAAAACCAGAGATTATATTATTCGCATAATAGGTCGGTGATACGATTCTCTCACACAATTATATGCTTTACATTCAATAATCACAAACATCATGTTTTTGCACATACATTTTTACTAATACAAGTGCTTCTTTTCTCATCTCATCACATTTGTATCGATCCACTGAATTTTATAACTCTTCCTAAGCTTAAAAATCAGGAAATCGTTTGTTAAAATAAAAAAGGAAGCCAGTTTATTTTACTTAAAGTCCCTAACAGTTACCTTCAATAGTAAATATTAAAATTGAGTATTAAAATTATAATAATTACTATTTTCATATTTTTCTGAAAGGATCGATACTAATGCATTTACAAGAAAAATATATATATACACGCACACACAGGCAAATAATATAAAAATAATTCTGAGTTACGCTCTAGTATTTTTCCAAAGTCCAAATCTCTTAACTAATTGGCAGATTACACATTCATTGAACATTTTATCCCTCCAGATCACAGGATAATTCTTTAATATTAGGCACAGGGAGAAATTGGGTGTTTTTAGCATTACAAACTGCTCTTGTGCCAATGAAAATAAAAACGAAGACAAGTAGAATATCATCAAATGGAATTGCTTTATAAACTTAATTTTTAGAATATTCTTAAATTTTTAAATTTGTGAGAATAGATACTTTGAAATAAATGTTCGCAATTTATTTTATAAAATGACTTTCTTCTGCATACATGCAATATCCACATCTAAACATTTCTTGTTCAAGAAGCATTCAAGAATTCACTTCGCTTTTTTTCTTAAAGAACAAACTCGATATAAGGCATCGTGTAAAAAATAATTATTCCATGTTCAAGATTTCGATTTTTCGCAAATTCTTTTTTGCAAGCATTATAAATATCGCTTAACCTGTTTTTTGTAACTTTTTTACACTTACGATTATAATTATGTAATTTCTAAGTTTCTTACGTAAGAGAAAAAGCTCCGCTTTGGGCACGTAAATTTTAACATTTATGAGCAAATATGCTTAAATGTTATACACATTTGAAAAATTCAACTACATATTTGAGTGTTCCATTTTTAATTAGTTTTTGACGATTGTATCATCGTAACTTGATTTTTTAAGTTTTTCATCATCATTGAAGAATTTAAAAATAGTATATTTCTAAACGTCTTTATATTACGTACGCAGTTTGAAATATAACATATCTTGAGTTAAATTAAAACTTCTACTTTTTCGTATCGGTAAAAATGGTTAGAATAAATGTCTTTTAGAGCTTTTAAGAACACATTTTGTTCTAGACTTTTTAATTCAAATAAAAAATAATTCTCATCCTCTTTCACTAAGAATGATTAAAAAATTGCTATAGTGATTTTAATACATTTCTTTTAAAACCGATAAAATTATCTAGACTTCTGACATTGAAAAACAATAGCATGTGAACACTCTCAATTGTTTAAATTGTATACTTTTTATTATCCAGAACTTTATAAAACATACGTGTTTAATCTGTGCAACATTGTCGTGACTCGATAACTACGACACCACTCTTTTAATAATTATCGTCTCAATTCTCAACTTAGTATCCAGCAAAAATGTACGCTCAACTCGAGGGAATTTTAAAAGCCTAGTTTCTAGATTTTATGAAAAAGTGTAGGCCACAGTTCGTAATTAATCGACAGCTTTCAAGGAAATATTTTTTTCAAAAATTTCTAAACTTGCTAAATTCAAAGAGAATGAATTTTACGCATGACAAAATCTTAGTTAAATGTTATATCTGATATTAAGTCTAGGCGCCAAGTTCGTCGTGCAATATTTTGACGTCTACATTCAAACAGTCTTTTTTTTTATCCAAATGCACATTTTTCTGCCGGATATTTCCCAAAAGGAAAATCTAAACAAAACAAGACCTCAAAAAATAATGAGGTATTTAAAAATTGCTATTTATTTTAAAATTCAGGAAATACCCGGTGCAGGCAGTTATGTGATGTTTAGAAATGATTCTATAGGATGTCTACCGAGTCAAATAAATTTAACTTTAAAATTATTTTTAATATTAAAGTTAACGAAATTTATTATTTAATTTTTCACGATGGGTAGACAACCTTCTAGACATCTTGACTCCAGTACAATCACTATCTACACCTAATACTTGAATAATTCGTCACTTTCATGTACAAACAAACATTTTTTTTTCATTATGTATCGTTATGCATACATACATATGTACATGGATACATTCAGTTACTCATTGGATTACACGCAATTATTAACGAATTAAAATGTGATATCTGATCGAACTTGTCAGAACTTTTCGAAAAAATCAGTTCCTTAAAGTCGTTGTTTCACAGTAAGAACGATTTTATAATTATTATGCTAATAACGATGAAAGAGTCTTGTCCAGACATGATGTCACTCATTTTCCCTTTTTCTTTTCTAATTACTATTTTTTCTCTTTCTCTCAGAGAATCGACATATAAACATGTTAAAATAATTATTGTTAGCGAATCGACATAAGCGTTAAATTTACAAGCATATGCCTACCACAAACTAGAACTCGAGAAAGTATCGCAAAATGCAACCCTCGTTATTCGCTATTTTTCATACACCAACTTTCATTGTTGCACACACTTTCTTTTCCTGTGTATTTTAAGAAAATTATCAATTGGAATTGTTCGCAGAATGTGAATGTTACTCGTTTGTACAAGATCTTTGAATTTTTTTCGTTAGTACTAGATTATGTACAATAATAAATCCATAACACAGCCCGAACTCATTATTAACTTTCTTTTAGATACAAATATTCTCCGTATGAAATAGGCATCTTGTTGCAATACCTCATATTGAGAATATTTTCTCATATTTTCTCTCTACAATTTTTTTTTCAAAGACAGTATCTCAGAGTAAAATGTGTGAAACGTTTTTACAGTGTGTTCCGTTAAAACGCAATTTTTGGTCGTTACTTTTACCTACATTTGCCTACTTTTGCCCTTGCAAATGTTAATTCGATGCCTTTTTAAATTAGTATTTTTCCTTTTAATTTTACCTGTCCGACTCCTTGCAGGAATAATAAAATCAAAATATTAATTAGCTTTAGAGTTCCAATTGAATAAGTGGTCCCGTTTAAAAAAAGGCCTCGTTTAACCTGCGGTTTTTTCGGTTTTAAGGATTTCAGCGATCCAAAAATTGAATTTCAACCACATGCTGCATTCAACGTACAATTATCCAAGACAAAAATCACATGGAAAACCTTCAGCTGGTAGATGTCACCTGAGAGACAGTGAACGGTGTCACTTGATACAGAAAACACCTGTTGCACACTCGTACTGGCTTTGTGTGTCCATAACGTGGCAAGGGGACATTGTTGCTGCTGCAGCGGCCACAAAATACTTTACCACAATTTCTACAATGATGTCTGCGTCGAACGACCGTGAATCCCGCCTGGCAAGCCATGCATCTGGGCGCATCATTGTCCGGAACCCACGCTGGAGCCCGCTCCACGCATTCCTCGCCTCTTTCAGTCATAGGAGAAACTGAAAAAATAAAGTTTTTTTTTATTAGTAATCGATAATAATAGAAAACTCAATAAGCAGTTATAAAAAAGCTGATATTATTATAAGAATCTATTATCACAGAAACGTACCTCTTTCATTTGTCGGCTGAGTTTCTAGAATTTCTTCTTCGTCTTCATGTACTGAGCCTTGGTGCTCCAAATTTTCAGTTATATTTAACGAGTCTTGCGAAATTCTCTCCGGTTCCGTAGGAGTCACGGGTTCTTCTTCCTTCGCATCCTCAGTCGTTTGGCTGCTATTCATAAGGAACACACACTTCAGAATATTGCGGAGATCCGAAGCAAAATTTGTTTGTAACTGGTCTGCAACTCCTGCGATGCAAACGAATAATCTATGGATCAGATCTTCAGAAGACCTGCAACATTATAAAAGATTAGAACCAACAGGAAAATAAAATTAATGTTTTTTTTTTAAATATTGTATTATTACAAACCTGAACTTTGCTCGTATCTGATTTCTGTTTGCTATCTCAGCAGCTTGCATAGCCAGTGCGATCTCTTCATCATCTTGGCAATCGCTCTGGAACTCGCTAGTCTCAGAACTCGATTCACAACAACTAGAACAGCTGGAACTAGAATCCAAATCCGCTCTCTGAGCCAAAGAATGTTCAAGGATTGAATGCTGCACTTGGGAAACAATGTTAGTGCTGATGAGTACAGGTCTCACATATCTTCGAGAATTCGGATGTTCATGATACCGGAAATTTCGTGGCTCTACCGGAGAGGTGGGCTCCACAACTAAACCACTTTTATCAGTTCTTGGTCCCAAACCGTCGTTCATTAAATCACTCGAACTTCGAGCACTTGCCCTCCTCTTTGCATGCTCCGATCTCACTGCCATCCTCCCGTGCTTGTCTTTCTTATCAGAGTCTTTCCTCTTCATTCTCGCTATTTGCTCACACCTCGATCTCCTATGATCCAACAATTTTTTATTCTGAGGCGACGAGGTTCGGTGTATTCTTTGGGAGAGTCCATTAATTCTTAAACTTGGATTAACATTTCCTCGGGCTTCAAAGTGTTGCAGTCTTGGACTCGAATGGGGACTGTGACTACCGAAGTTAGGCATTTGCCTCGTATTCTGACTAGGATGCAAACTGGCGCCTAAGCTCATCAATCTAGGATTAAGACGATCAGTTGAATTCGAGCGAGAACTTTCAGTACTTGTGGGTAAATTGTGAACATTAAAGGAGATACTCTGTCTCGGTTCCCCATGAGTCTTGTGATCACTTCTCCTCTCATATTTACGCTGATGTCGTTTCCTCTGTTTTTCTTCCCTCGCTCTCTTTGCTATAATCTTATCTCTCGCAAACTTCTCAATCTTATTACCGATCTTCTCGATGTTCTGTGAAGTCGAAGGACAGTTCTCACACTTCAGATCGTTCCAGAATTCCTTCCTGGAAGACGAGGCGTCAATATTAAGGTTTAAGTTCTCCCAGTTCTCTGAGTAGTTTATCTGAAAACTGGGTTGGTTCGCGTCGCAAACCGAAATCTGACCATTTCCGTAAGCAACACCGATAAACTCCTCATTCGATCCATCAAAAGTCGACGATATCCGCGTTCCGTTTTTCGCTGGCTCGACGCCATTCGTCGTCAGTGCGGAAACCTCTATCGAATGCTCCATAGTCTTTACGCTTCGTAGACTACAAACACAGGAGTTTTCCGAAATTGTAGAATTCTTTCTCTTGGGGGAGTTTAAATTCGAACAGGAATAACTCGTATTTTCTTCGGTGTCTTCACCCTCGAAACTTTGTCCCTCATCCGGTTCTATTTCGTTCGCAAAGGTCTTTTTCTCCTCTGGACTTTTGTCGTAAAGACTTGTATTTTCCGAGGATATTACTGTGCAAATTCCTGAATCAGTCTGCTCTGAAATTTCATTCGGGGACTCCCCGTCTAGTAGAAGATTGGAAAGAGTCTTATTCGCCGCAGAAATGAGCCTTTTAGAATCTAAATCAGGCAATGAGTTCTGGATGTGTACTGTCTCACCTGTAACATTATTCTCATGAGAAACTTGATTTAGCAAATATTGAGTTTGCGGAACCTCGATGTTTTCTGAACTCCCGAGCATTTGCGTTATATCCGAACTTAAGTAATTATCGACACCTTCTCTGCGAACGTAATTTTCTTGACCACTGGATGAACTGCTGTCTGTACTTGTCTGTCTTATATTACATGGAATGTCTTCTCGCTCCATTGGAGGCTTAATTTCGGAAATATCCACCTCGTGTGAATGATTTTCGGGAATATTTTCTCTTTCCTTTGGTACTGAAACCCCGTTGTAGTTTTTCGTTTTCTCTTTGTCTTTTCGACGTTTCTCACCCTCGTCAGATAAATCCATTTCCCCGTCTCCTTGATTCAGAATTTGAACCACGTCATTCGCGACTTCGTCCATATTGTTACCTGTATTACGCGTCACAGTGTAGAAGTCCACGATAAAGTCTTTGCAATTTGGGTAACCGGTATAAAAATTGTGAACGAATTCCTCGAGATCGGGGACGTCTTGGCACTTTGTGTTACTGGTTTGCGTCATCGATGCCGAAGGTTCTTCATTGGAACAAAGAAGTTTTTCTAGCATGTAGAGCTCTCGATTATTTAGAGTCCAGAGGAGTTCTCTGATTTTTAGGAGAAGAGTCTGAAATATAAAATCATAGATAAATAGAATTATTAATATCTTGAAGTGATTCAGTCATTAACGTTAAAAATTGAAGAAATAAGTTACGCTTCAAAAGGTTATTATTAAGAAATTAAGTAAAAGCTTACCCTAAAGGGTCTGAACATTTCACTGATATTCTCAGGAGAATTTAAGCAGAGAGGACCTCCAGGAGGGGCTAATAGACCAGAAACAATAGCTAAACGTGGAATAGTAAACATCAAGGCTGGCTCATAGTTGTCCACATCCGCTTGGTTTAGTAATCCTCTTTCCAGAGCTCTTTGAAGAGTTTCCGAGAATAAAACACACACGAGTTCTTGTTGTTCATACTCTTTTGTCGACTTGACTGGCACCATAGCTCCAACGTAACAGAGTTCAAAATCGGCAAACAGTCGATCAAAGATCTTCAGAGACTCAACCAACTTTTCTATCGAAGGCTCCAATGGATTCTGGACCTGAGAAAGATACTTTCAAAGTCTGATTAATAAAATTATCTTTGATCGAAACTAATGTTTATAAGAAAATATTTTAGAGCAAACGTCTAGAATGATTCTCGACTTAAAAATATGTTTCGGAAAGTTTAAACCTAAAAGAAAAATTACCTTTAGGTTCATGTGGCCTTTTAAAGCATGTTCCCTCAACAGATTTCTAACAATTTCAAGTGACTTTGTGAGAGCCTTCGCCAAAGGTCTCATTGCAGAACTTTCAGCTTCTCTATTCATGATTGACGACCCAGCTGCAAGACATTCAGCGCCGAACCACAGCTGCCCAGCCAAATTCTCCTGCATCACGTCGTCAGGGAATTTTACCCGAAAGTCCCGATTAGCCCTGCTATCTGGGATTAGGTCATCCATGATCTGATTGCATATCGTTAAGACCTTGTCTTGACAATGACGAAGGTGGTTCACCAAGGCCGTACATCTTTCTGGTTCTTGACGGCCATCGAAAGAATCTAGTTCACAAGCCACCGCGTTCAGGGATTCGTCAGCGTAGAAGAATTGAGCCAATAAACTTGTGTCGTCTTTCTGTGAACAAAAATGAGAATCAGGTTTTAACGAGATTTCGATAAGAGAAGTTGATAAAGAAAAAATGACCACATCACTTATGATTAATAAATTTTTTTTTTTTTTTAACTTTGTCTTTCCTTCTGAGTTCATTTTTCAATCGCTTAAAATTTCACAGTTCTCTCTTTCTAAAAAAAATATAAAATTAGAGATAAACTCAACCTTACTTAGTAATTTTTGAATAATGAAGTGGCAAGTGAAGGGATATCATTAGTTATGTTTTACAATAAAATCTTTTGTAGAACAGAGGACATTAAAAAGTAGGGAAACTCGATAGGCTTGTATAGCGAATAACGAATGTTATTGGTAACTTAATATCGCCTTCATTGCGATTTTACTTCTCAGTTACTGCTGCCAGGGTCATTATAGTTTCCTTTACGTAAAGTTTACGTTTTATCTTTCATCCGCAGGTGAGCGCAATTTTTATTTTTGTAAAAAAAACTCTTGTAGGCCTGGCAGTCCACATTACAGAAACATATAGGAAATAGGATAAATTAAGCAAATTTGTTTACAAATGAGAAACTAAAAAGAATTCAGCAGTCCTTTTCTCGGGAACTTTTTTAAAAATAGTTTCTATTCAAAATATTGATTTGGGAAATTCCTATCTTTCGGACTGACAATTTCTTTCTCATTGTGGAAATACCCATAGTAGTGGCTCTTTCTCAAGTGTCTCATGATACTATCAGGCTCATGCATTCAAAATTTATTGACCTTGGCTATTGTCTACTTTTCCTACGCGGTCGAGCGAATCCTGACATTTGTCAAAGGAAAACGGCTTTTTACGTTGTCGCTGAAGAATTTATACACCAATTTATCTGACTTTTATTGTTCGTGTATTAGTATATATTACCGTAATTATTTTGTCATTAAATTGCCAAGGAAATTCTCTTCAGGTTACAATTTATAAACTAGAATTTTAAAACGATTTGAATATCTCAATCACTATTGTCAAATGTTTTGTCAATTTTGATTTTCTTGGACCACGGTTGTTCCTTTTCGCTGCGGAAGTGACGTCACTGATACTTAGAAAGTGTATCATTGATTCACAGTTACATGGTTACAAAGCTCCAAGGATTTTTAACAGATTTAAAGGAAAAGCATATTTATAAAATAAAGATGAAGTGTACCAATGAATTTAAAAGAGAAATCTTTTAAAAACATAAACAGATCAGTTTATCTATAATTATTGTTTACGAATAATTTTATTTGATTAATGATAGAATCGTGTGTGATTAAACCGCTGCGTTGGTAAAGAAAGATAATTTTACTCGCATAGTTACTTTATCTTTTAGCTTAATGCGCCTAATAAGGTTTTATTTGCTCAATTTTTTTATCAGACTTTTTTCAAAATGCTCTAAACTGTGAAGTCCGAAAAGTAAAAACTAAAAGACAGTTATTCACTATAAAGAATTAAAGATTAACAGTTAAAGAATTGTAATAAAAACGACAAATCCACTAAGTACCCATATCTTACGTTTTGCAGAAAAAATAAAAAAAAGAGCGTGACTTATATTATAGACAAAGAATGAGTATCCAGCGACAAAAAAAATAGAATCCGCTTGTTTTGAAAGTCACGGAACAACATTGCAAAGTTCCGTAATAACCTTCAATTTACATGTTTTAATTTCGCAAGTCGGGCAAGGTAGAATAAGACAAACTGTACTAAATTTTATGCCGTCGGTTACATTTTGAACGAAACAATAAAAAAAGGGAAAGACAAGAGCTGCAAAGACGAGAAAACTGCTTTAATATTTATTGGCTAAGTTTGAGAAACTAATCAGCCAAGGAAACTGCCATAAACAAGGTTTTCCTCATTCAAAACCTCGATGAGTGACGCTAGTAACACTTCATGGAGAAAATAAAATAAAATGCCTAACAACTTTTTCAATTCTTTACAAAAATATTTTTCATAAATGTGTACATGATTTCTTTTAAATTTAAATTTGATTTAAACGAATAATTTCCTTGAAATTGAATTAAAATATTTATAATCTGATCATTTCCAAAACAGATAGGAAATTAAAAGATACACGAGTTTAAAAACTGATTACTTGAAAAAGCGAGGCTGACAAAACGAGATTTTTCGGGATTATTTTGGACTTGAAAACACCGTACAAGAGTACAATAACAGAACAATTTCAATGATTGGATCGCGTGCAATTAATTGATATGCGTGGGAGTTTAGTGTGTGCGTAAGTTCATTAGTATTTCAGAGAGATCAAACAGTATTAAAATCAGAGATAAAATCATTTCCAGTTTTTTTCATTGATTTTCAACTATTCTTATCACTTTTGGTTATATAATTTTAGAGTTATTTTTCTTATTTTATTAGTCTACAAAAGCTATCTAATAATATTCAGTAATTCAAAGAGCAAAATATCCAAGAATTAAAAATGGAGAGGCTTTAAAATAGGAGAAGAAAGATTTTCGTTTATTATTAGTAAGGGAGGGTTTGGATTATTTCCTGGATATTAAGATTAAATCGAATTTGAAAGTTCAACGTCGATTTCCATTAAAACTTTCAAAGTGGAAATAATATTTACTTTAAACTTTATTTACTTTTAAACTTTGGTTCGTGTAGTTGCAGTCTTCAGATATTATGTTCTTCAGAGCATGTGATACAAGTGTTAAGCTAAGTATGCACGCATCATTTTAGATAAGAGTGCAGTCACTTTTTCAAATTATCTGTGTTGAGGATGTTTGAATTGAAAAATGACCTTCACATTATTTCACACACATTCTGGTACACAATTGTAATCGTGTCTGCTCCACGGACTGAATTTCTCTTAATTTTGTAATCTTAAATTATTAATGATAAAACATTTATCAGGAAATCTTATTTTAAGAAAGGATCGAAATTATAAGTTTGAGATATGAGGATACTCAAATATTGACAAAACATTCTCGGTATATTAATAACTGCAGTTATTCAAATTAAAAGGCTCTTTAATTATAAAAAGGGGCTTAATATAATCGATTTCTTTTTCTATTTCAAGAACAATGAAAACAAAATGAGGTCAACATTCCAAACATAAAAATTGATTTACCTTATAGCAATTTTTTTTCCATTTTTCATTTAAAAAATTAATAATTTAATGATTAAGGAACAATTTTGTTTCTTAATCAATTAATTTATTTCGTTCCAGAGTTTAAACAGAAAAGCACTAGCAATTTTTAGTTGAGTACATTTTAACTGAGAAAAACGAGGAGATAAAAGTGAACTATTTCCCGGATGACTCGCAAAATTGTAAAAAAATAAACCTCATTTTGTATTTATTAGTCAATTTTTTTAAATACTCTCTTTCTTGGAAATATATAGACAAGAGGTCACTTATCCGCAATTTATGGATTGATAGATTTTTAATGAGCCATGAACTGAAAGCTTTTTACTATATTGCGGATTTAATTATATGTCGTTGATAGGCAAAGATTGCTGCTGGTATGAACAACATGAATACAGAAATATATAAATCGAGTGGCACGATTGTGTCTATATCGTGTAGAATGATCATATACCGGAATGAGTCATCGGGATGCGTAATACAATTTTCCCTCCTCATGTCGTTATACTACCCTATTCTAGAAAGCCACATGTTCACTAAGAAAAGCATCATCCCTTCTGTCAGGAAATCTCAAACTCTCTTCAATCTCTGATATATACTTGGAAAGATATTCTCTCCAAATTCTGTTTATTTCTCTCTAAATTAATTATTCTTCTGATTTCAAAATTTGACCTAAAATAAAAAAACAATGAGTTAGTTTCATAAAAATTCAAAAATATCTCTTATTCAAATTTTTTAACGTAAGTAACTTAAAAATTAATTTCTAGTTTTGGCAAATCTATTTACATATTGATATTAAATACAAATTTATAATATAATAAACAATACCTAGATGTCATTCAGATGAAAAATGATGAAAGACTATATACAAGCCACTCAATGAGGAGGAAGTTTACTTAAATTGTTGACCACGAATTTCAATTTGCATGAAATTCCATGAAACCGTATAAAAAGCCACAGTGTTGGAGTCTAGCGGTCTGCCAATTCGGTGTGGAATTACCGGTCGGTATCGAATTATCGTAAAGAAGCAACGTACTGTAGTACGTCAAAATAAATTATGAATCGGGAATCTATGAGGCTCTGCGATAAACAGGTAGTACAATTTATGAAAGTAATTTCCAACTGCGAGAATAATTAAAGACCTCGGCTTCTATTTTTCTCTACGAAATAGAGTTTAACGAGCCACTCCTATGGATTAATCAATTCAATAATAATCTTAACTAAAGTGATCGAGTGAGAATTAACAATGATAGTATAATAAATCCTTTTTAAATTTTGCATTATCTTAGAAGTTAGAGTCTAAACAAGTTCAAATTAGAAAGCTGCGAATAGAAAGTGATAGTATGGATTGAAAATTTATGTGCAATTTCGAGCGAATAATTGAATGTATGTTTCAAAGGTCAAATATTGGAAATTGAATCTTGCTGGAAATATTGTAGAAAAATTTTGGAAAACTGATTTACCAACTTCATGGCGTTAAGGAGTTTTACAATAAATAGTTTTGTGAATTAAAATTAATAGGTACGAATTCAATAAAGAATTTATGCTTGACTCAGTGGGATTCTATTAAAATTTTCCTCAAATTACATCATCCTCATTTATTTTCATTGCTTATATCTAATTTCTTTGTATGTAAAAAAGAAATGTAAATTTAGTTAGCAAGTTGTTCTTGATTTCAGTGGCTTTTTGAATCAATAAATATTCAGTATCACATTTATAACTTTCTCAACTCCAGTGTTTCTTTTCTTCAAAACTACTTTACTTTTAAAAACCTTATCGTTGCTGTATTTCTAACAATTTTTAAAATTAGTTTATAAAATAGATATGGATTTTTTAAAAAAATACCTTGAAAAAAATTGCAATGTTTGAAAAATAAAAAGAAAGGCCAGAAAATAATAAAAACACTAAATAAAAATCTGCAAAATGAGGTAAAAAATATCAAATTGATCTATGACAGTTCCTTAACATTTCCACAACTTCAGCTCTGGTCGCTGGACAAACAGAATTCACCTTTCAGTTCTTTTTGTGACAATAAAAATTCATTATCATATCTTTAAGATTTCCTTCTAAGATTTAAAGTTATCATGGTTGAAAACTTTTAATTTTTAGCTTCAAAAAATCGTTAAAGAGTTTTTAAGAGATAAGGAAAAACAACTTTAAACAATTATATTTTCAACATTAGATAAAAAACAACATTCCGAACATTAAATCTTTTTAATTAAAATATTCATAGAGGCATAATAATCAATTTAATTTCACTTGCCCCAGAAACTTTTTCGGAGTAAATAGACCTGTTACAAAATAAAAAAAAAAAGAGTCAACGCATTGTTTATGCTCTGGACCTCGTGTGTGCATAACAAACAAATTGACGCCTTATAAATAATAAGGTGTCGACAGGTGGCTTGCACGAAGTACGTTTTCCAATTTCCAGGACTTTCACTCACAAGATATTGTCCCAGACTTTTTACGAAATCGGAGCTCATCACGAGACTGACCTGACGTGCATGTCAATCTGTAAAGAGACTCCGATCTCATCAGACATTTTCAGATAAAGAAATAAAAACAAGCGCTCATTGAGTATTGAAATATTGAATATGATTCATTGAAATAAACGTTCTGTTTTGTCCCGATTCGGCAATCGCACTCATAAACAAAAATGATAGAGAGAAATAGAAGCAATTGCGTACGTGCCATCGATCATGGGAGTCTGCGACCTTATTAATTTCTACCTGTGCGTAATTCCCAATTGGATTGTCGGCGAACAGGTGGTTTCCTGGAAATCACAGCCAGAAAGCAAAACAAACATGGTGTGAATTGCCTCTTGAAGGAAATTGTGAGGGTAAAAAAGGAGAGTTTGATTTAGTCTTTGTGATAAAAATTAGAGAATAAGAGTGGCTCACCTTAGGCCTGTAGAACCATTTTCTAATCGACTCCATATCGCGACGAATCCGTAAAGTTGTATTACTCTCTCGCGGGTCACTGTGTTGTTCACGACACTCTGTCTTTTTGCATCATCACGACGTCATCATCATCTTGATGAAGTTTAGAAAGCACCAAGAGTTTCGCGAACGCGCGGCCATAGATCTCTTTGTCCTCTGTCTGCGACGAACGCGAGTAATCTGACGTGCTAGAGGAATCAGGCGCGGCACATTATTGAGGAGAGACTATCAGACTGATATCACGCGTCCGCGCTGGTATTAAATACTAGAATATGAACTAGAAATGGCACAGACGGCCATCGTTGACAGATTAACCAGTCCTCAAATCGTCCGAACTGCGACTGAAGGCAGCAAGGCAGGGTTACCAGCATCTGGGATCTTTTTCCCCGTTTCCCCTAGACATATCCTCAACACAATGTTCCTAGATTAAACTAGACAAAATGGCGCCATACTTGCGCGGGAAAGTTTGAAATTTCGAATTGAGCAAGTGACTTGGAGAAGTTTTTTAATTGCTGTTCTCTGTTTAATAATTCTATAATATAGTAAAGTCTCAGGAATTTGAAACAATTTAACTAGATAAGTTACTAATAATAACTCTAATAAATAATTCAAATTTAAAAACTTACGCAAGCGCAGTAAATATTTTATTTTGTAATTTAAGCTGCCCTTTGAGACAAAAAATTGATTGAATTGAATGAAATGAATTTTTTTGTAGAAAAAATAGTTAAAAATACGTAAATCAAGAAATGTTGTTTGTAAAAAAATAGAAAAGAACTAAATTTCAAAATTTGCTTCCTTTATAGAGGAAATATTAATTAATTCATTTTTGACCCCATACAAATTTGAAGTGTAGAAAAAATAAAAATACTCCTGAGTAAATTAAAATTCATTTGTGACTTTTAGAACAAATATTAAAAAGATTTTTCAGTAATGACTTCAAAATGCTTCTTCTTTTACTCAAATCAATATTAGCAACTATCGATTTTTTTGTATATGTTGCATTAATGTTTTAGTTTTCTTTTCTTATAAATTGAATATTGAAAATATCAGGAATATATTATATAAAATTTCCTTATGGTAAGTAATAGATACTCCATTGTCTGTTTTGATGCAAATTTTCTAAACCACCAATTCTTTATAAAACCTGACCTTTGATGAGAATCGACGTCATGTTCAATTCTATTATAAACCATAGGATGAAAAATGACCCTTTATAGTTTCATTGACTTTATTCAATTTTCAACCTAGGATCTTTAGAATGATCCCCTTTGTTATAAGAATTTCTTCTCGTATGCAGGAGCTTTGGCGGAACTGAAGTACCATTAAAATTCCGTAATACGAAGGGCTAGAATTTTTTAACATAATATAGCTTTACAACTCTGCAAAATTATTTCTTAAAATAGAAATAACGTTATAAAAGAATAAAAGTTAAATGATGAATCTTTAAAACATACAATTTTTAATACTAAATATTTTAGTAAGTTCCGTTTCTAATAATGCATACTCAAAAAAAAGTTTAGTTGAGTCAAACAAAAATTTGTTTGCTATGGGATTTTAAACAAAATAATTGGTTGATGCAAACAAGTTTTATTTGAATTAAAAAGAACGTTTGTTTAATTTAACCAAACGTTTGTTTTAAATTTAAAGAGAACTTGTTTAATCCCATAGCAAAGAAATGTTTGTTTAATCTAAAAAAACTGTTTTCTGAGTGTGAGATTGAATTAAAATTTAAGAATACAGCTGCTCAAGCTATAACTTCAGATTAATTCTCATTGAAATGAGATTCGATGGAGTTTCTTTGTGGATTGAATGCATTATCCTTATCTTCCAAGAATCGATTAAAATCAAAGTGAAGAGCGTGCAATTCTGTTAATGAAACTAGTTCCCTGGTTTCGTTGCACCACATTATGATTATTGTTCCACCTATATATCGAATATATTGATGATACTGCACCACTTTGCGAGAAAGCACCTAAACCTTCATTAAAGTTCTTCAATATCCTTCGATACTGGAAATAAAACAAAAAAAAAAAAGATTAGACTTAAGGACGTATGTTACTTACCATACGAGCAAATTTAGTTTTGTCAACTTTACTTTCGTAATAATAAATATTTTTCACTAAACTGGACCATTAATTACCTCCATATGAAACGCAGATAATGGCCTAGTTATAGTGAAAAATATTTATTATTGCGAACATAAAGTTGGCGCAACTAAATTTGCTCTAATGGTAATTACCACATGCCCCTAAATAAATAAATATGCGTATGGTACACAAATACAAAATTATATTTCTTTTTTGATAAATATTGAAAATAGATATTATAAAAATTATAATCTTATAGCTATTTATAATATGAACGTGTGCAATTATTTACAAAATAAATCGAAAGTTTTATCATTTTTCAAAGACCCTGGAACGTAATTTTAACCCTTTTCTTTATAACCCTTTTCATTATAAAATATTTTTTAAAAAGTGCAGTGTCATAAAAATTTTTACACTATTGCCTCAAATGAATTATACACAGGAAAATACTAAAGAATGCATTTTGTTTAAATCTACAACTTCCATTTTGAAATATATTTGTTGGTAAAATATTCTGAAGGCGATTTTCTAAATTGAATAATAATTTTTTAGATATTCATCTTTAGAAAAAACAACTATTGAATTGTACACCTATTTCTGACTTCAAAATATTTCACGATATGTATTTCAATGACATCAAAAGATTTCATTGACTTCAGGAAATTTCAAAAAAATTACAGCGATTTAAAGTGAGTTAATTCACTTGATTTCATATGAATTCATTTGTATTTATGTGACTTCATATAAATTTAAATGACTTCAGATGTTTCAGGAGATTGAAGATAATAAATTCATCCGAATTCACTGACTCCGGAAGACTTCACTGAATTCAAATCGTTTGAAGTCATTCGAATTCTCCTAAAGACACTTGAAATCTCTTAAAGTCATTGAATTCTTCTGAAATTTCTGTAGTCACTTGAAATTATTTTAAATTATTTTTAGTGATTTTAAGAGATTTCCAGTGATTTTTACAGTTTTTCAAGGGATTTAAAAAGATTTTAAGTGGTTTTGAAGAATTTTGACTAATCTTAAAAAATTTTAAGGCATTTCAAAGAATTTCAAGGGACTTTAAGTCATTATTAATTTCTCTGTAGAATTTTAAAAAACTTAAAATAATTTTAAGTGATTTTAAGGGGATTCAAAGAATTTTAAGAGGTTTCAAGAATTTTTAAGTTATGTTAAGTTATTGTAAGAGATTTTAAGTTATTTTAAGTGATTCTAAAAATTTTAAGGCATTTCGAAGAATTTCAAGGGATTTTAAAAGGTTTTAAGTGATTTTATAGAATTATAAGTAATTCTAAAAAATTTTAGATGTTTACGTTCTTTCTGGAATTTTCAAAGACATAAAATAATTTAAAGTGATCTTAAACAATTCATGGATTTTTAAAGAATTTCAAAGCATTTTAAATTATTTTAAATAATTTTACAAATTTCAAGGGATTTTAAATAATTTTAAGTGATTTCAGAAGAGTTCAAGTGACTTTAAGTGACTTCAGATATTTCAGGACAATTTTAGATATTTTAGACGAATCCAGTAGATTTCAAGAGAATTCATTAGATTTCTATGCAAGTGTACACCTAATTTCATAGGTCGTCAACCCCTCGTAATTTGTTTACTTATCTATTTAGTAAGTTTATTCAATATTTTAATTTGTTATGATTCTTCAGAAATAATTTGACTTGACCTATGTTCTAAAAATAGGATCAAAAGGAAGAAGAAGGTTGCAAATTTGCATGAAGGTCTCCAATACAAGCTATTACATCCTCGCTATCAGAACTTTTGAATTATTAACGTGCCAATAATATTGTTACAAATTTTCGTTGGTAGTAAATTGATATAGAATTAATAATACTTGACAGTGGTAGCGACAATGGTCCTTAATGTTAATTGGAAATTAATTACAGGTATTATTATGCTTTAAGTCCATTGAGTGCAACCTTTAGTTATGGACCCTTTAGAAGTTATTTTCTGACGAAATAACGACAAAACCTTAAGCATATACTGAAAATCAGGTATCCTTGGTAGCATCTTTTGCGCGGGGATGAGCAGATTATATGCGTTGGGGGTTGTTGGCGTGGGGGGTTGTCTTATAAAGGGGCATACGCAGCCTCTTGGATCATTGCTCTACCAGATTTTACACCTGCAACTCCATACCTAGTTTCCCTTTTTCCCCAATACACCGAATTACGTGAAATTTAATTTTTTAAATTTTCTCGACAAAATCACTGTTTAAAACAATTATTTCTCCCTTCGTTTACATCTAATTTTACAGCTTCTGCAGTAAAGTGTGCAGTTTTTATTGTGGAGAAGTTTACGAAGAAGAGGGGTGAGTTTCATCAGAGATTTTAGAATTTATTTCAATTAATAATTAGGGAGTTATTTTTTGGACTTTCTTCGTGAATCTGAAGTCGAAAAATTTATTGAATAACCGGTAAACGTAGAAAACTAAACTAATTTCTGTTTTATTTTAGGTAATCTTCTTTTTAATATAGTATAGAAATGTAAATATAATATTGACTGATACGAAAAATTCGGCTATCTATACAGAAATTTCGGTTTTTTAAAACATTGTATATTAATCTAACAGAACTGGGACAGGACTTATTTCTTTTGACTTTACTAGCATATAAACAATCAGAGTATTTTTAAATCTTTCAGAATTTTCAATAAAATCTATAGAAAAATGTAAGTTGTAACCATTCTATAAGATTAGAGGACTTTTTTCTCGGTGCAGGAAATATTTTGTTTACTTAACAAAATATAAAATCAGGTTTAATAAATATTGTTATTAGAAAGAGAAAAATTACATTGTAAATTAATGTAAAAGTCTGCTAATAATCTACTAATATGTGGTTTATTTTTACAATAGAAAACTAGAGAAATTACCTTACGAAATCGCAATAAGGTTTTTCAGTATTGTCGTAAAATATGATAAAAAGATTTTTTCATAAAGCCTAAGCATAATACTGTAACTTCGAATATTGTTTCAACTATATTGTTGCCTCGTGAAGAGTTATGGTGTACGCGTTAAAGGAAAAAAGAATTTCAGAAAAATTGTATATTATCCTAATTGTGAATGATTTATACAATCTTTGGTGCAGATTTTTAAATAATCAGCCTCTAGTTTAAAACTTATTGATCATTAGATTGTCGTAACATTTCTTCAATTTTCCTTAACACAATGGGTTCATGTGCATTGTAAAAAATGTAAATCTTTAAAGGAACATTTTTAAACAATTTATTCTCTTGTAATTTGATTTATTAAAATACTGGTTGGAAATTTGGATTTCCATTATTTTCTAAAACGACATTTACTAAAAGAATACCTCGTCGACTTCTCAACCACTCTAGACAATTTTCAATATGTCACTGGAAGAATAATAATACTGATTCACATTTTGATGTAATAAAACTCGTTTTATCGTTCACGCACTTTTATTATTTCATGCCTTTGATGGATATTACATTATAAAAGACAAAAGTGTTATAGGAATTGTGATTTGGTGGTATCAGTGCTTATATGCTCTCTCGTAAACCATAACATTTGCAATAAAGACTTCGCGCACTTTCTGTCCATTTTCTTTTAATATTCGTCTCCGTTTTTTAGCATGTTCATAAATGTTCAAAAAATCACATTTTTTTAAAGGCTGTGATTTAAAAAAAACTGAATACATTATTCAAATTTCATTACATCAATTTTCTTCAATCAAGAAATTTCATTCACTGAATTTTGGAATTTATACAGTTTGCACCTAATTTTTAATTGTTGTTCTTCAACTTATAGAAACAATATAAATTATGAATTAGACATCAGATGCAATTCCGCGAGTTAGAAACCGCTGAACTTTATGTAATTAAGTAGTTTGTGGTTTTTATAGGAGAGTTCGATTCCACTTTCACATTTTTTATTCTCATGCATCATATCAACTGTCATATAGAAGCCCAATAATACAGAATTGATAAAATAGAAAAATCGCAGTAAAAAGTATCCTCAAGAGGAAATGGAATACAATACATTCAAGATATATTAAAAAAGATCCTTCCACTGCTAAAAATTACAACATTCTTAAAAATTGTGTACTTAGCATTTAGATTGATACAGAATGGAAAAATGTACCATACAGTATTAAATTTATCGACGGCAGGTACCTTTATACTTGAAACTACTCGTTAGGAAGTAAAGGTTCACTTCTCGGTGGTGAAAGAACTTTTGATTCAATGCTGTGATCATAGATGGCGAATAACGATCAATTTTATTCAATTTTGAAAATATCTTATAAATTATTCATGATTATAAAAAGTCCATTATTAATTTAGTTTATCCGAATGTTTTACTTTAGAATATATAAATTATTCAAGGGGAAAAAATTCATAATATATGTTTACAATATAATTAATACTGGCAAAGTATAATGAAAATATAATTATATACAACTAATAATGTATCTCCGATTTTAATAAAATAATATCCTGATTTTTTTACGAAAAGTTTTGAATATCAGAAGTATAATTTCAATTTCAATCAATATATTAAACTGCAGGTACCAATTTCATTTATGTGTACTGAGCCAATTTATGTAGATGAGTTCGTTTTCAATTGAATAGATTTCTTTGAACGCGTTCGCGAAAGTGTTTTATCGATGATCGGCGCAATTGCTTTCGAGCAAATTGTAAGTAATGGACATAACACAATGGGTCCTAATATCGACAATCACTTGGGAATACCTTTCGTTGAAAATGACGGTTAATAGGCAGGTTTGAGAAAGTGACTACAGGTTGAGTTTGAATTTTTATTAGATCACGCCAAGCAAAAAAAATGGATTATGATAGATGAAAAATTGCGTAGGCAATTCTTATTACTAAGCTTCAACTTTATATGTCCAACTGTATTACACAGACTATAATATTGTAGGTATATGAATAGTGTGCACGCGATTTAGATGTAATAGTGTACTTTTAGGTCATTGATGTTTTTATTAAAGTGAATATGAAATTTCTTTATTGATCATCAATTTCAAACGCGACACAAAATAGGTTCTCTAATAGATTTATGCACTCAGAAAAAAACTTGGTTTAAATCAAAACTTTTATTTTAATAATTCAAAGTACAAATTTCTTTATATTAAAGAAAAATTTCTTTCTTTTAAACTAATTTTTTTTTCCTTCAAACAAAGTTTATTTGATTCAAACAAAATTATTTTGAATTATTTTAATTTAAAGAAATGTTTCTTTGACCCTATATCAGTACTAGAATTTCTTTGATTTAAAGAAAGTTTCTTTTATTCAACAAAACTTTTTTCTGGGTGTGAGGTGAACCATTGGTAATTTCCTTTATAATTTTTCAAATTGGAATTGTTGTTTAATATGTTTAGCAAATACTACGTTAATTTGTACGACCAGGGTGGCAATTCGGCAGACGATTTCAAATTCCCGGTCATTAACCGGATTTTCCCGGTCAGGTTTTTCAAGTTTCCCGGTAAACTAAAAGTAATTGCTGATGTTTAGTCTGACGAACTTTTTTTATTTTATTTTTGACATTTATTGGATTAAGAATATCGGGATTTTAAGATATTTCAAGTGACTTGAAGGAATTTCAAGGAATTTCATCCCGGTTTTCCGGTCAAATCGCCACCCTGACGACTAACTTTTTCTTATCCCAAAAATATCAGTGAAACTGAAAACCAATAAAATTCAGCTACTGTTTCAAGTAAGCAAAAGTAAACTAGTATACCCGTTAAAGACAAATTAATAAAAAAACGACACATTCATGACCCATTATCAAAGTAAAAACATTTTTTTCATTTTACCCTCCTTGCTAAATAATGACGGTAGTATAAGGGCCGCTTGAAAATTTTGGGAGGTGTGACGCTAATTTTAAAGCAGCCCATTAACCGTACGCGCGTCCCTGGTCATTAAGATAGGAGTAAGTGCTACTAAGTGTCCCCGGGATAAAATACACCAGATCCAGAGTCAGCAACTTGGTCTGGCATCCACGTACCTCTACACGTATACATATATCTGTATGTATAGAAATCGTTTTCATCCAACTGAAGAGTTCGAATCAAATAAAATACATAGCGAGGAAGAGAAATAGAGAAGAAGAAAAAGAAAGTAAGAGAGACAGAAAGTGAGGAAGAATAGAGAAAACCTTCAGTTATATAGCGTTTGCCAATAATGGCAATATTGCGGATACCGCAGTACCATGGAGTCGGTATTGCCATTTTTATTGCTTATAATCGTGGGGTGAGTATTCCTCTTTGATGGTTCGTGGAACGACATAACTCCCAGTATATACCTATGTTCGCCAAGCGCAACAGAATGCCAACATTCAAACACTCGATACATTTCCCATAAGTGAACTGTGCATACAACACACCATGCACAATGCACATTCAATGCTACCGCTTGTAAAAGGGATTCCCCGTATCGATGAACAGCATGAGCGCCAAGCAATCACCATTTTCGACGCAACGACCGATTCTACTATGAATAATCAAGTACTCCTGCTGTCTGATTAAACTGAGATCAATATTACGATTTTGCAACGTTTATGTAACATTTATGCAACATGTATTGGGGGTCATCCGTTTATTACATAACGCTTTTTTAAAATGTTTTTTGAATCCTCCCTTCTCCCTTATAATGCTACCGCAACAATAGATCAACGGCTTTTGGATGGGACAAAGTGTTCAAGATATTTCATTAACGTTTTTTAAAATCTAAAACACTTTTCAGGGAAGACTTCTAAAACAGTTTTCAAAATTTTCCTCGACCCTCAACCACTCTGAGAGTCAAGGGAAATTTTGAAAACTGTTTTAGAATTCTTTTCTGAAAAGTACATGAGATTTTAAAAAACTTTAATGAAATATATGAAAACTCTCCTATCCAAAAGGCGATGACAGTCAAGAAAAATTTCGATAAATAATTTTTCCGTGATTCACGTTTGAGTATAGAACAGATTTCAATGTTTGAAGTCATTTCAAAAGGTCTTAAAGATTTCAAGATGTTTGAGGGTATATATCATTATATTTCAAGGGATTGCAATCAATCTTCAAAATTTCAAAAATTTAAAGGCAATTCAAAGGATTACAAAGAATTTTAAAGATTAAAGAATTTTTTAAAAGATTCAAAGGAATTGCCAAGACATTTAAAAAATATAAATGGATTTCAATGGATTTAAAAGATTTCAAGAAATTTCAGAAGATTTTAAGGTTTTTAGACGTGTTAAGGGATTTCAAATAATTTCCCAAACTTTAAGGGATTTTATAGGGTCTCCAAGAATTTTAAAGATTTTAAGGCCATGTATAAGTGACTTGACGCTTGTAATCCTATTTCAGATTTTCAGGGATCTCGTTAAAAAAACTAATAATTAAAATTGATTGTTCGTATCAGTAAATAAAAAGTAAATAAAACGATAAGGAATGTTTATCTACTGGCTAAAATGCATTTGCTTTATTTGTTTTCAAGTGAGATGCCTGAAAAAATGAAAGCCGGTTAGAAAGAAAGATAGGTTACTCTAATGGATTTAAAAAACTTTAAAGGATTTCAAAAGATATCAAAGAATTTGTACGATTTTCAAATTTTTGAAGGGATTTAAGAATAAATTAAAAGATTTAAAGACTACAAGATATTTTACGGGATTTCAAAATTTTTCAAAGGATTTTAATCGATTTTAGCGGGTTTCAAATATTTCAAGAGATTTCAAGTATATATAATTTCACAAAATTTAAGGGACTTTATAGTACGATGAACAGAAAATTAAGGAAAATTTGGAAGTAATTTAAAAAATTGAATCTGAGCATACCAAAACGATTAATACAATATATATTTTGCCTTGCTAAAATATGTTTTAAGGGGCAGCTTCCAGTTTTATTTAATAAGGAGGGAGGGGGGCGATTTCGTGTATTTTTCCCGGGTTTTTAGGGAGTTTCGATGTCTGTATGCTAAGTAACATTATTTTCTGGAAATCCCTTCTCTTATAGGGGCATAATAGATCCTCTTGAACCCCTCCACCCCTATAAAAGCCTTATGTAACATATAACGACCCCTTATTGTCAGTTGTAATGAGATTCACTCTTTAAATTTTACCTATGGAATTAAATTTAACTTTAAATTTAAAAATTTTTAATTATAACTTTAAATTAAACCTGCGTGGAAAATTACTATACAATCATTCAAATTAACTGACTAATCAGATTAGTGTATGTGAAAATTAGAACTCACATCAACATCTCGTAATCTTAACACAGTAAAAAAGAAACCTTAAAATTGTTACACCTTACATTTTTTTGGCCTTAAACTCAGAGATGAACTTAAATGAAGTAAAAATTTATCTAGATTAAAGTAAACTTTTTCTGAATTTAAGTAAACCTATGATTAAATTCTGGAATTCATATATTGAACTTCATAAATTCAGAATTTTTTAAAATGAATTTAAGTTTATCTCTGAATTTAAGTCCAAAAACATTTTAAGGTGTAACAATTTTAAGGTTTCTTTTTTACTGTGAATGTTTTATGTTTTAAAGAAACGATGTTCCGTTAATTTTTTTGAATAGCATGGAAAATTAATATGAAATGGTGTTATGTTTTCTGGTCTACTATTCTCTTTAAATTTTGATATTGACTTACATGTTGTGAAAAAATTCTTTCTAATAGTCCCGGTGGGAATCGAACCCAGGTCTTCAAATTGCCGGTCTGGTAAATCTGGGTTCGATTCCAAGCGGTGCTAGAGAGAATTTTTTCACAGCATGTAAGTCAATATTTAAAATATTGACAAAATTTACAGAGAATAGTAGACCAAAAGACATAACACCATTTCATATTAATGTTTATGGATATATAAATGCTAAACTCGCAGCGCTGAATAAAACTTGGCAAAAACAATTAATGTGCGTAATGAGAGATCAGAGAGAGCAACGTGATTATCCATTCTTGGACAATTAGTTTGAAGGAAATAAGTAATGCAATAAGAGATAAAGCATATTTAGTTCGCAGATCGTTTACCGGTCAAGAACTATTTATATAAGAGAATATTTCGTAAGCATTGAGCCGCAAGTGGTTTTGTCGAGAACCGTAGCGCGAGTAGAAAAAAGCAAATGGGCTTGCAATTTTGCTGCATCACTTTGCACGGATCGTTTATCTGACTAGTCAACTGAGTCGGTCAGCCATTTAAGTTGACCATTGTTTTAAACGTATGCTCGTTGTACGAGGCAAATTAACCTGCTTTCCCCACCGATTTGTCACTGTGTCATTGTTCAGTGCTCATAAAATAATAAAAAAAAATATACAGCTAATATTCTTATATATTATATTCTGATATATTTATAGCTTGAGAGATTTAAGCTATATTTTTCAAGGTTGATTATTTCTTCTTCAAATTTACAGATATGGAACGTTGGACATCAGTAATATTAGTCCTCTCATTGGCAGTTATTGTTGCAAACTGTCAAACTTTTCAATACAGTCGAGGGTGGACCAATGGAAAACGCGCGGAGAATTTGGCCAGCAATAACTATCTTGGAGGCGCAAAGTTATCCGGAGCTCGGCTTCAGGGCGCCGGAAGTCAATTGGCCAATTTGCAGTCGAATTGCCAATTGCAAAAGCTGAAAATGTTACTTCAAGGGAACGGTAACGAACAGGTGAATATACGCGCACAGCAGATAAAATAAAATCTCATAATCACGTTCTGAGAACTGCGTCAGAATAAATGGCCTTTACTTCTTAGCCCCGGGCGAATCTTTTTCCTGAAATTTTTTTTCAAATCTTTTTGCATGGGCAAATTTTTATTCATATTTATTTCCCGATTTTTATTGTTTATAAATTTATTTCCATTCTATTGATTAAGCTAATCAAAATCATGTAAATGTCGTTAAAATGACATTAAAATTATTCTTTTATGTCTTTAATAGTAATAAAAGTAATTTGTTTTAAACACAGTTTATATTGACGAGATTCCGAAAGTATTTTCCCTTATTACTTCTGCCGTTATTTTACCGGTCGTTGCGAGCTCATGAAAGCGTCGGAATTAAATCTTTCCAAGAATCGTTAGACCTCCTGAATTGCCAGTTGTGTCTCTAATCGATAAAACGATTCCAGAGAACTTCATCGGAGCAATATTCTCAATAGACACATTTCCAGATAGTTTCATTTCATTGTTGTTATTATTTCTTTTTCCATTTTTAGGCACATTTTGCAAGCTGCGAGTTCCTGAATGCTTTGCGAAGATTCTCGCCGGTAGCACCGTTGATGGCCAGTTACTTCCGGCACAGATCATCTTCAGAAAATAACAGCAATAATAATTACTAAGGGTCGAATAGCGAGTATTTACGACACAAGTTTTTCCGCGGACCGTCTGTCTTTGATAAATAAGTTCCCAGATTGAAGTTAACAACTTACTCTAAGAATCAATGACCATTCTTTTTTTTTTCTTTCAAAACGGATCAAACCCTATAATTATCTTTTGAAAAATTGAAATATGTTCGAAATTTATGGGCAAATGAGAATAAAATGTGTTATTATAAAGAAACCGTCAAATGATTATACAGATTTTCAATTTTTCATTTCCGTTTCTATTAAATGGGAAGATTGAGTGGGAGGATTTAGAAAATAAACGTTTTAATCAAATGACAGAAATAAATTGTGATTGAAATGTTTATTTACGGAAATTATATTTACTTGGTTAAATTGTGAAGTTCACTCTTTATTAGATGATTATGATGGTCGACTATTATTTAATGACTTTAATTGATGTAAATGTGTTTAAAGAAATGGCGCTACTAAAATCAGAATCTTAAAACATTTCCATACAGATAGTTAATAATTTATGTATTGGAATTACCAAAAATTATAGAAATAAAATTAGGTGTTAATGTTATTGTGTACAAATTGTAAATATTTTACAAAAACTATTATTTCTTCTCATTTCTTTAATGAGTTAGATCCATTTCAACCTTATTGGTCAAGTATTATTTCGAATTATTTATCACCCTTAGTTTCAATTTACAGTTCACAATAACATTGAATCATTATAGTTTTCTTTAAGGCTGGTAATTTTTATAGATGTTTAGCAACTTACAAGTAATTCTGAATTTCAAATATTCTTAAATGTAATAGGAAAAGTATTAAAACAATAAAACTGATATTCCTCGAAAAGTATTTTTTTAAATAAGTTCAGAAAAGTACTAAATCGATTTTACGAAATAATATTGAAATCAATTCGCTAAAAGGAATCGTGTGTGACTATTTTTATATATTATTCAGAATCAATATTTTTCCTCATATTTCTTTGGAATATGCATTTTCCGCATTTAACTCAGTTTTTATTCCTTAATGAAAACAATTTTGCTCACTATATTTAATTATATGTCCAACATTGTCCATTGTAGCAGTTTATTTACACCATCTCCTGTTGCAGTCTATAATTAAATTTAATTGCACTTTCCATGGTAGAAGTTCTACGAAATACAAAGTATTCTTTAAGGGCATGTGATACTTTACCATAAGAGCAATTTATTGTCCGCAACTTTACGCTTGCAATAATAAATATTTTTTGCTAAAACTAGGCCATTTACCCTCGTCTGAACGAAACGGAGGTAAATGGCCTAGTTTTAGCAAAAAATATTTATTATTGTGAGCGTGAAGTTGCGGAAAATAAATTTTCTCTCATGGTAATTACCACATGCCTTTAAGTATATAATTTTCAGATATAAAAATATATTTATATATTATATTATTTTATATATACCCGTGTAGAAATTTTCAAACCTGGCCCAAACCGGTGATGAAACACACGGCCCGATCGGAAGACAAGTTTTCAGGTCTGTGTTTCATCTCCGGTCTGAAATCCCCCGATCTGGACCCGATCGGGGCCAGAATCCCCGATCTAGGCCTGGCCGGGGTCACAGCAAGATTTCTACACGGGTATATATAGTTTATATATATTTTATTTTTTTTAATGATACACAAATGTAACAAAAGATGAATTGAAAACATAAATGTTAAATGTTAGTTTTTTATAATTGGACTCGTAAGTAAAGTTTATAATAGGATCAATTATAAATATCGAAGCGCGGATTTCTCGAAAGCTGTTGAGTTTTCATAGGTTTCTATAGGGGGTTAATTAAATTTTCTCTTTCCTAATTGGATGGACGGCCGATAGATAGATCGCGGTAGCCGTTAGGTGCAAAGGCGGGGGATTTTGTCTGTCAACGGAAGATGGAGTGAAACCCTGGTGAATAGAGACATCCGTTGAGTTCACGGATTACCCTTGCACGAAACGACTTATCTCGTGTCGACGATTTCGATGCTAAGGGTAACAAGCAGAAATCAATTGTAGTATATTAAAACACGTATTATTTTTCATTTCTGAGGCACTTTCAAACTTATGTAACAATAAAAGAAAAGTCTTACCAAAAATGATGTTAATTGAAAAAAAAAACAAATCGTCTAGCTATAGTTTAATGATTTAACATAATTCTACGTGATGTATGAGAGTATATTGTAAGCCCGCGAGTGTGTAGTAACATCAGGTTCGATATAATACACTTAAAACTTAGCGCTAATCAGAAACCAATTACGAGAGGCGGATCGGAATGAGTTTAATCGCATTAAATATTAAAATGTCGTCACTACGTCCCTATGGGCCATAGCACAATATATATTTGACTCTCTTCTGCATGTGTGCGATTTACTCGTTTTCGGGCACGTGTGTGCCACTGTTCTCCTATTTTGTACACATGACCACATGAAACACTTTCATATGAACGACGTTACACCCCTGGGTGTATTCGTTCTGATGTTCATTTTAATTCATAAGTCATAATCTCTATAGTCTTCTGAAAAGTGGGAATTTACGTTATTATTTGATACAACTTGCTATTCATCATTGCAATAGTTCGTTTGTTTGAAATGTAGAAAGATGTACTTTTTTAGTCTCTAAATTTGAATCAGTGACCCATTTCTCAATGATTTAAATTAAGATAATGGTGTCTAAAGATGAAAATATGTTAGAACGAATCGCGAATTAATAATGTTTCGTTTCAATTATTAAAAAGAAAGTTGGAAGCATTCACGTCAACTTATTATAGATAAATTTTATTTCAAAATTAATTTTCACGTAATTCGGTTCGATTATTCTGTTATTCGAATATTCTGATTATTCTGAGTGAACTAAAAAAATATATTCTGATAAGAAAAGAGATATAGTTTAGAAGAAACAAGCAGAGTGATAAAAAAAGAATTTTTGTTTGATCTAACAAAATACCGTTTCGTGACTATTTATTATAGATTTGTTAAAAGATATAGAGAAAAACGTGTCCCGAGGTACGTATACATATTATACTAGGAACATAACAAAAGCTTCCCCTATAATCAATCCATACAATGTATATAAGGAAGGTGGGATTTTTCCCTCGGGGTTGCAGCAGAGCTCGACTGCTTACTGGTAAGTGATTAAACCATACGTATATAAGACCAGTCGAAGCAATCGTACATAAACACGTGCACATGCAATCGTTACTTGCCACACGAGGCGTATGGTTACAAGTTACATTGTTACAGCTTTAGGATGATTGTTTCGTGGATGTATGGACTTTTATGTCCATATGAGTTTGTACACATAAATGTATAAAACAGGTGTGTTCTTTCAAACAATATAGCCTATTATTTCTGTCTATTGAAGATCAAACCACACCAATCAAGCTCTCAATTATTTATACAGTCTTTTACATAAAATAATTTATCAAATTTTATGCATTGTTTTTTAGAAACCCTACTAGATTCAACAGGAAGTTTTAATCTTTATCTACATACCTTAATTCATTGAGGCATGAGTCTAATTATAATAAACTAAGCTTTAATGGAATTACTTTATTGTATTAGCTCAAATTTATATTACGTCATTTTTTCTTCAAAAGGAACAAATAATTTCGAGAGCACCTTCAATTTTTTTAATTTTAATTTTTTGGACTACCCTAATAAGCATGATATACACTCTAAAAACAGTCTATTGGCTGTCAAACGATTCCTTTTAATCCTTTAACAGTTAAAGGATTGTCGTTTCAAATGCTATTGTTCAACTGTCAGAGTATTTGACAGTAAAAATTGTATAAAATATATATTCCATGAGGTTATGCAGATAAAAATAAACACTAAACTAAAACAATGTACAATCACTCATGCGTAGGCGCACTTCGTCCGCTAGCCTACAAATGCAATTCTTTAATAGTTAAAGGATTTCTTTACATTGTCAAAAGAAATCGTTTATCGGTAAAACTATTTTCGTTTTGTACTTAACAGATGAGTATTCTAACGGTGAAACGATTCCGTTGACAAATAAAAGAAATCTGTTTACTTTCGAAGGATGCATTTTGAAAGGAACGTCATTTCACTACCAATAGAATTTCTTTTAGAGTGTAATGCAAAAAGAAATGTTGATGGTTACAATTTGAAAATTCCAATAAAATAACTGAAATGTCTTTATATTATTTAATCTAATAAGCCCTTTTCGCTTGGTTTTTATTCTTCTTCGTAGCATAAACGTTTACGGGGATCAAGTTTAAAGTGAAAAGGTTATTACTAACGTTATGAGAGGAAAAGAAGTAAAGAGAAGCAAATGTCGACGGGGTGACTCTCTGGGTCGCAGTATCACTCTGTATAAATTCATAAATCAGGCAATCATCCTAAATGGCGCCTGCAGACTAGCGGATCAAGAGAGCGGCTGTCGCGTTTTTGAACAGTCGCGTCGGTTTTACTTCTGTCGTCTGTCATTTATCGCAAGAGGACGAGAATGCATGAAATATGTATTCTTTCACTTGTACATACATCACACAATATACTTTCAACAATTTTACACTTTAAGTTAATTTTATGCAGGTCAAAAATATTTTAGACTTACTTGTTCCAAATCCAGTAGCAGCAAACACGTTCTATAATTTCTTCTGTAACAGAAAGGAAAGAATATTACATTAATTGATTTTTTAAATGAGGGATCAAAAGATCTTTCCAATCTTCCAAAGATCAAAAGATTATTAAGAGGAACTCATTTTTTTCATCCCTTATAGCCGAAATGAAGCAAATGAGCATTTTGAGACCGATTTTCGATCCGGACGAATTAGGAGAGAAAAATAAAAGATAAACTTTTCGATTATCTGTCCAAGTGTGACTAGAAGATCTATCATCGGTATTCCCAAAGTTTCTTGTATATGGTCTAACCACAAACTATCGGAAATAGAAGCGTCGGGTTCTCGAGAAACGAGTCTTCTTCGCGGACAGGAAACGTATATCTACTTAACGACCGATGCTCAGAAACGCATTTCAGGAAATAACGCGGCAGAGAACTTAATGGAAACGAAAATTGATCGTTTGCTTGTATTCTAGACTAATTGAGAAGGCGCTGCATCAAACGATCTCTTTTTATGGTTATTATCAAAAGAAACATTGTTTACTCACATTTAATTCTATTAAAAAATATAACATATATTATAAATTAATACTATTATACAATTGATTAATTCATTTATTACTCGCGGTTGCATTTATTTCTTCAGATTCGAATATCTTTTATTATATTACATTATACTGATTCTCTTATATTAAGTTTCCCTTGAAATTGAAAATCCACAAGATGCTAATCGCTCCATCAGGAAACATGAATATTGCATTGACTTTAATTACATTCTGAAGACTTAAAGAGTCATGGATTAAATTATGGGAGCTTCATACCTGCATGTGTAAAGTGGATGCTGTATTTATTGGACAACCATAAAGTTATTGCAATTGCTTTTCTTACTTTTCTACCCACGTCTTTGAAAACGAATTTGATCTACTCAGCTTTTAAGGTTTTTGAAGATAGGAATTATTTATGCGCAAACAATACCCTATATTTTCATGTGTGCGAAATTATTTCTAAAAACAAATATGAATTGATGTGTAATTGTATTTAAATAACGACGTGAACTTCTTTTTGTCTGTTTGAATGAGGACAAAAAATATTTAATGGAGAAAATCTGTCGTTGAGACCAATCAGAAAAGCAGGGAACGCAAGATTCGAAGCTAAATTGATGATGCTTTAGCTTCCAACGCTCGGCACGTTTCTTGCCCTGTAATTTTGCCGGAAAGACCCTTTGTGGTTTTTCTACTTTTTTTCTGTTCTGTTTAAAAGACAATCATCCAGCAAACTGTCCCGAATATGAAATCAGTCATTTGGAAAAGAAAAACTTCTCATTATCCAGCTTCTATTATGCCAGCCTACAATTCCTAATGAATTAGGACTGTGAAATGACTTTAGTAGGACGGAATAGAGTTGTCAAGAAAAGGTCCTGTTATTTTTCTTTAAATGAGAGCAAAAAATGCTAAATATAATAGAAAATAAATATAAAAATTTTCATTCACTATATATTTATGTCTCCCAAGAAAGTTTCCAGAGTTACTATTAGCGATTTTGGATTCTCATTGAAATTTTAAAGTTTCAGTTTGAAATAGCATTAAAATGGTTTGAAATTAATTTACAGAACCCCACACTGGGAGAAAATGTACTTTTTTCGTTAAAAAATTTCCAAAGCCTTCAATTTTGGTCCGATTTTAAAATTTGTTAAAATTAAAGTGCATTAAATTCTGATGAGCATCGCAGTCAGAACTTTTGTCTACTATATTTGTTTATTAATAATAATTACTATTTTTTTCATTATTTTTGTTATTAAATGTTATTCCTACATTAATAAGAAGCACTTTTAGTAAAAAGAAAAATTTGTTTATCGATAATAAGACTATTTGCTAATTTGTTCATAAAATTTGTTCATAACAAGTAAATGGAATAATAAACAAATTATTTAAGATAATATAAAGTTTACCTAAGCAGTTATTAAACCGTAAAAAATTGTTATGTAAAAAATGTAAATTTTCCCATACCTCGAGTAAAAAAATTATTAATAAACAAATAGAGGAGACAAAAGTTCTGACCGCGAAGTTCTTCAGATTGTAATGCAGTTTAATTAAAAAACAAATTTTTAATCGGACCAAAATTGAAGGCTTTGGACATTTTTGAACGAAAAAAGTGCATTTCCTCCCAGTGTGAGTCCCTTCGTGGAAGTTTTAATACTTTAATGCTAGAATGGTTTAAGTATCACCGCAATAAGTAGATTGATCCTCATTCGATGAGAGTCAAGTACCGTTTGCTGAACTCAGTAAACGTCGTTACAAAGTTAGTAAGTACACGGAGAAAAATGGATATTCAAACTTAACATCTAGATAGTCAAAAAATTGAATTACAAATATATTCATCCTAA
>JAUESH010000015.1:4086589-4111095 GCA_032275165.1 Synergus magnus | reverse complement strand
GAGGCTGAATATCTAGATACTTAGACTGAATATCTTAGATGGCTGTCACATAGTTCACTATCCAAGATGTTAAGGTTAAATATCCATTTTTCTCCGTGTAGGTAATCGAGGGAGGAAGATGACTTTTTTTTATAGATGTCTAGTGACACAGAATCCTGAAAGGAGTTAGTATCCTGTCGCGCCTTTGTCCATCTGAGAAAGAGAGAACTTTCATTTTTTTTTCGTTCAGTCGGCATTTGTCCCCAAATAATTGGGCAGGACGGCGCTTCGCATCTTCTCTGCAATTATCGGCAGTAAACATAGCCACATCCGGTAAGCAAAGACCCCACGACGATATAGCTAGGAGAAGTGGGATCATTTTGAGGAAATAAAACACTTGCGGGAATCGAAAGAAACCTACGTCCTTGCCCAGACGTAATTAAGAGAAGAGTCTTCGAACTTCCCTTTCCTATTTTCGCTCCTGCTCTGTGCTCACATCTGTTGGCAAATATTAATGAAAAGATGAGGGAGAAATCATATCTTGCTTTAGCGAAAAAGTTATCGAATTTAAATGCAGACGCTAGTGAAAAATTAAGACCATGCAAATATGGAAATAGAAATGAAAGCCGTTAATTGCCCGACCTTCATAGCGCTTTAAAAAAAATCGAAATTCGAACTGGGAAATATTAGATCATTCAAGAGATAAAGAGAAGTCTTAAATAATTTCATTTATTCAAGCGGATATACAGGGTGAATTTTTTCATCCTGAGACATTGAAATATCTCAAGAAATACGCATTGTATGCAAAAAAAATGTCTGCAATAAAAACTTCTTATTTACGAGGAGGAAAAGCGACTCCGTAAAAATTTTCCCCACAGAAATTTTTTTCGTACAATGCGTATTTCTTGAGATATTTTAATGTCTCAAGATAAAAAACTTACTCTGTATATAAATATTTTATATTATGTATTTTATTACAAACAAAATTTTCGACAGAATTATCAAGCTATTTTGGATAATAGCTAATCTTTTTTAATATTTTTTAAAGAAGCAATATTTGAAAATTAAGGCCTATAAAATAATAAGGTCGGAAGGTCCTTTATTATTTTAAAAATTAAATTACGAAACTGTTTAATTATTACTTCTTTTGACATTTATATAAAACGCAATTAAATGCTACATACTTCCAATGCAATATAAAAATATCGAAGAAAATTGTATTGTAATTCCAATAATATTTATTGAAGATTCTGCCTGGCTATTATTGCGATGATGAACTTTAATAATAGGAGTGGAAAATAGTTGAGTAAATAATAATAAAAAAATCTATTTATTTTCCAGGAAAAAGAGGGGATCTTTCCAACTCATCCCCGCTATTCGTACTGAAATGCTGGGCACAGGAAAATATTAATAATGTCTATTCTTTTATAGATCATTTATATGCATTTCATTTTGTTCTATATATACATTACAGGTAGGTACATAACATCACATAGTTCACTAAAATTCAGTAGCTTATGATTACTCTTAACGCAGAATACAAGCTTTGTTCCATTCATTATTAATAATATATATCAGTAATAGCAACGATGGAGTGTATCGCTCGAAGCATCATCGTTACGATTACAATCCGGCTCATATTTTCATAAATTATTTACAGGATATGCTTATATAGACTCGTCAATCTGGAATTAATGATTTATCCATGGAAAAACAATCACGTGTATCATATATAAGCAAATCTTATCTAAATTTATATGTACAAAGATATGTCGTGTACTTAAACGATTTTCACTTTTGGCTCAGCATCAAAATCAATTCGTATTTCAGTACAAAGGAAGAATGAGTACATTTGCGTTGTCATAATATTGCTTTGACTTAGTCTTGAGAATGCACTCTCACTTTCGATTTTAATAAATCGAGATTTAATTTTGTGTAATTAACAGGAACACAACATTTTTTTTTTTTTGAAATATTTACATAATTCAGCTCAATAATGAGCTTCGTCATTTTTGGCAATCGAACAAATTAAATATTCCGCTCTTCATCGCAATACCTTTTTTCGCTTTGAGATCATGTGATTGATTAAATTAGTGATTATCGCATTCTGTAATTCTATTTTCTCTAGAGGCTTTGCTGAAATATGCTAGAAAATTCTTCTGAGCCTTCATCAGTTATTTTCGAAAGAAAATATGTTTGATATTTCTTTTCCAATTCTCTAAATTACAATAAGTTTCTTTTAAACTGACATACACTTTTTTCTCATTTAACGAGAAAACGATTATCTGATTTTGTTCGTGGTTCAAGTTAAGCATTACGTCTTCGGGGAACTGTATGCAGTGAGCACCTATAGTTCTTGCGGAATATTCATTGTTTAATGTTTCCTTTGCGAACGGATTCTAGGAAAGACGCAAAAACTAAAGTTGTTGTAATGGGGAAACTGAATTTACATGGCTTCTTCATTAAACTCAGCAAATGGGATCAGTTAGTGGTTGGGGTGGGCCGTATGGAGAGGCCCATTGTCCTACAGAGTGAGATAATGATGGTGGTGCCTGCTGACCGTCTAGATTAGGAACATTATTATTGGCAGGATGATTAGTGATGGTAGGTACTGATGTTGGATATCCAACTTTTCCAAGTGCTTCGGCCTGCAACGAAAGCATCAAACGATTCGCTGCCTGCCTTTCTGCCTCTCTTTCTTCTGCTGTTTGTCTCCTGAAACATAAGAAAAATGTAACTTTAATAAGTCATCAATTTGTACTTTTAGTAGTAATTATTGTTAAATTTGTATTAAATGAGAAAACATTAGAGGGTTGAAGTTGATAGGGGAAAGAAACATCTTTGGAAATCTCAAGCTTCATAGACTGTTCCCTTTATCCTCTATAGGACCCTTTATACAGCTGAGGTCCTAATGTCTCCTATTTTTAGTCAATAGTGTAAACTTTTCTTTAAATTATAACAAAGTCGACAAATTAGAGGTTTATTTTCAAGAAAATTCCCATTTTGCTCTTTCACTCAGTTGAAAATTCAATCTCGGATTCAACTATATCCATATTTTTGGTTGAAAAGCAGAATATCCTCTCTAAAAAAAAAGTGGTGTAACGAAATGTCTCGAAAATCTCGCATAAATTGTTGTTGCAGATGATTGACTTTTGAATGTCTTGAAATTCGTGAAAATCTCTCAAAATTGCTAGAAACCTCTTGAAATTCCTCAACAATTAAAATCCGTTAAAATTATTAGAAATCTTATAAAAATCCATGAAATAGTTGAAAATTCTAAAAAATCTTTTAAAAAACAGAAAATTTTCTTGAAATCCCTTAAAATTATTATAAATTTCATAAAATTCCATAAGGTCCTTAAAAATTCCATAAAATAAAAAAAAAAAAATCAGAAAAATCGCTTGAAATTCCTTAAAATTGTTCGACAACCTTCGAAATATTTTTTAAATTCTAGGAAATTTTTTTAAATCATAAAGATCTGTTGAAATCTCTCAATAAAATTTCCTGACAAACTTTAAAATCCTGCAAGTTCCATAAAATATTTTAAAAGTCATAAAAATCTCTTGAAATCCGTTAAAATTCGTGAAAATTCTTTAAAATTCCTAGAAGCTGCTTGAAATTCTTAAAAATTCTACGATAACGTTTAAAATCTTTTTTATATCCTTTAAAATCCATTAAAAGTATTAGAAATCTCATCAAATTTCATAAAATCCTTTAAAATTTCACAAAAACTTTTTAAAATCTCTTGAAATCTGTTAAAATAATTAGAAATCTCATAAAATACCATAAAATCCTTAAAAATTCCACAAAATCTTTGAGAATAATCAAAATCTATTGAATTCTCTTTAAATTACTGGAAATTTCACGACAATAGTTAAAATCCCTTAAAATCCTTTAAAATTCCTAAAAACCTCTTGAATTTCCTCAAAAAAAAGTGGTGTAACGAAATATCCCGAAAATCTCGCATCATTGTTTCAAACCTGATTGGCTTTTGAATGACATGAAGTTGTAAGAAGTAAAACAAAATAATCGCGCGCGTAACGTGCATGTTGGTTTGATAGTTCCATTAAAAATTCACTTTTTAGGGTGAAAATTAATTTTCTTTGTTGAAAATGATCTTTTTACGTAGAAAATTGCAATATTTAATTAAAAATTCATTTTTTTTTCATTCAAAAGAATCCCATTTTTGGGATACTTTAGAATTATTTATTTTTGGCACTTGTAAAATTAATTTACATAAAAACCACAACAGCAAGCTTTTTTTCTTCCTTTTGCTCCTCACATAGAAAAACTGTCCGATTTTTGTAGAAAACGGTAAAATTTAAAAACCCTATGTATTTCTGTAACACTTATTTGAGGGAGAGTGAAGAAGCTGCAAAATCGAGTGCTGGAAGTAGATGTGACTGGCGTTGTCGGGGTAGAAAACAGAAGACAAAACGTAATAAAGTTAATTAGATTCGTCGCTAAGGAGCGCCGACGTCGGCTCGGGGGTTGGTCGCGAGTAGAGGGGAATGAAAAGGGGTGGCTTGGTCGAGAAGGGTAGCTCGTCTGTTTTCTAGCTCTAAATCTATTAGGGCACCGCAAAATGGCCGACCTGTTGTCACGCAAGTTGTCCCGTAAGGAAATCCAAACTGCCATCTCTTATATCTCCAACTTTTACCTTTATCGTGAAAATGTGTACATACTTTAAACACAAATGGCAAGACCGGACAGCTGCGAGCTACTTTCCGTGGCAAAAATCTCTTTCTCATGCCCGACAATCAAGGTTAATTGAAATTAATAACACTCGAGGGCAATGAATTGGTTTTAATTAATCGATTAAAATAAAAAGCCTATTTCCACAATCGGCTACCGGCAATTATCGATTTTCTTACATAGTACTCGTATTCACCAACACTGTTTTACTCTTTATTCCGGCTTTTGTACTTTATTTGTATTCCCCCTTATTTTTATTACTTTTAATTCTTCTTTATCGTTTCTTTTCAGTCATTCCTCTTTGTGTTTCTCCTTTTTGTAACGAAATCATGCGCTCTTACCATATCGTAGAATCTTTTCGATTTTTTAAACGCCCTCGGTATTTGGGTGGCTTTATCGTGGCGTCAATAATACGTTTACCTTGTTGAGGAAAAAAAAAAGGACGCTAATGCTCGACGCTTAAAAGGAATGCCCCCAAAGGACTGGTGACGACGTTTTGCTGCCCAATAAAGAACCGTTCGGTCCGATAACGTGTGCTACAATTAAACTCAAAAGTTATTCAGCCTGGTAGGCGCCAGGTAGGAACCTGCGGCCAATCAGCAACAAGACTCGAGGCTCGAAACAGCATCGTTCCATTAGAGTTAATCTCCGGTCCCCGGTAATTAAACGGTTTCGATGTACCTTTGTTTATCACCGCACCGCGTTCTCCTTTTCTGTCTGATGTCTCATCCACAGCAGTAGCCGTGTACTATTCTATGTTTTATTCAAACAGACCTCACAGCGACACCCTCAGCTATGATCGATGGCCTCGAGCTTAAGTTTAGAGTGTTCGAAACTGGTATCTCGTTTGTGAATTTGATTGAGAGAGTTATATTTGAACTAGGATGTCAGTGATTTATTAGACCCAAATCCTAACAGCTTTCTAAATTTTAGACCAGCTCAAGGCCTGAAACAACCGAACTTTGCACATTAAGGAACATTACGAATATTTTAGTTTTACATTTTACAAATTTTAAAATGATTTAAATTTTATATATAAAATTCAGAGACCTATAGGTCTCTGAAAAAGGAAGGGAATTTCTGCACGGGATATCTTGAGTTTCAGGAGCTACGAAATTAAAAGCCAATCTGATATAATATATATGAATCGAATTATACAAAATCCTTATTTTAAAATTCGTACAATTATTTCCAAAGGTTGATTGCTATTAACCGAAACAGGTTTTGGTGGTGAGACAGCTTGCTATAACATGTATAATATGTAATGGGATGTGTAGTACTACATAAAGACCGGTGGCTCTCACATTAATGTGTCTCTCCTTACGAATCGTGGCGATTTGAGTTCAGGCGATAATATGCCTCGTTGATTTAATACTGTATCTTACGAAATTTCGGTTAGGGACTTCCTGTAATTTTCTCGGGTACCTCCTACCTTGAAAAAACATTTTTTTGTGGCATTTTTTTCTATTTTAGGCCGTTAATACGTCTAACGAAACTCTTTCTTCCGCTTATATGAATGAAATGTAAGAACCTGTATAAAGAAGCTAAAAATATATTTTAGCACTTCATAGTTTCATAGAAAAGTTTAAAATATGAGCGATAAATAAAAAATACGTTCTGACATGTTTTAAATGGTTCTAAATGGTTTAAGTGGTAGTTTTTTATAAATTGTATAATTTTATAGAATTTTAAAATGTGTTTTATGGAGCTTTATGATTATTTTCAGTATACAAAAGGCTTTGATTATAATTCATTAGAATTTTTGGATATTGAGGAAATTATATTGGATTTATGCGTGGAATATTTCGAGTTTGTGGAGCAGCCTTTGTAGGTAATATTACGCCACTGTGTCAGTGACAGGTGTGCCTACGCCGCTGGAAGTAATTAACGCGGTTAGCAATTAATAATTGAGGGCGCTGTGCCGATTACATTTTGCAGCCCCGACGGCAAGCTCCCCATTCACCAGGTCCTGTATAACCATATTCTCCCATCCTGGGACGCGTTACTCTTATCATTATGCGATTGCGATTTCACGCAAAATACCTACCATTATACAAACGCGTGAATGCTGAATTGCACTGGCTGATACGAATTTTTGTAGACAAGACGATTGAAGAATTGCATTTAAATCAGAAGGATTTTATTTCTTTCTTTCATATTTAAAATTATAGATGCTAATTAGAAGTGCTAAAACTAAATTTATTCATTTAATAATCTTTTTAAGATGTTGAGAGAATCCAGTATCTTTCTTATTAAAACTAGAAAAAAAAATGAACAGTGTGAAACAACTGAGTCCTTTAATTTTGGAATGAAAAAAAGCTAAAAACTGAAACGTGAAAAGCTTTGCACAATTAATGTGTTCAAATCAAAATGTTGAAAAGTAAACGACATTAGCATTTAAATAAAAAAACTGTAAATGAAACTCGTTTATATGCGCTAATATTTACGATCCACAGCGTTGATAATTGGGTGATCTAAAAATGAAGAGCCTCCTGATTAACAAACTTCAAAAAAAGGCGGCGATCGAACTTCCTTACACAGCTTTTGTAATTGAAAAATATTAAATTCGCACGATTTTGAAGTTATAAAAGAATTTGTATTATATAGGTCACTGATACATAATTTGTAATTTTCCAGAATAAACTACTGATGTGAACCGAGAAACCTTTTCCTGTAATTTGAACAAGGCAATTTAATAAATATGATCGAACTTTCGGTGGGAGGTGTCACATCATTAACGGTAACTTCATGTTTAATTTAATAATGTGAGGAGCAAAAAAAGCCTGTTGTTGTGGTTTTTATGTAAATTCGTTTTAGAAATACCTAAAATAATCCCAAAATATCCTACAATTGGGATTGTTTGGAGTGAGAAAATAGATTTTTAACTAAATATTTAAATTATACACCAAAAAAGTGAGTTTAGAGAGAAGTAGGTATTTTTTAATTCAGAAAGGTTTAGAGGATATTCCCTAATTTTTCCACTAAATTACCAAAAGATTTAGGAAAATTTCCAGAATTTTTAGAGAAATTTCTAGAAAAATTAGGGAAATTCCCTAAAATGTTGGTGAAAATCATTTTCCCAAACAAAAATGTAAAATATTCCTAAGAAATCGTAGGGAAATTTCCGAAAATTTTTTTAAGTGAAGTGTGTCACTGATTCTCAGCGAAATCCCACTGATTCTCAGCGAAATCCTACTGATTCAAATTAAAAGAGTTGAAGGGTGGCACGGCATAAGGGATTAACCCACACTTATCCAATTTTTCAGGAGAGACAAAAAACGTTCTGTAAAATCTAATTCTCAATTTAAAAAAAAGTCCACTCCGGGGAAATAATTAAAATAATTAAAATAAATAAAAAATAAATAAGAAAAATAATTTAATAATTAATAATAAATATTAATAATTTAATAATTTAAATTTATTTCCCGTTTTTTATTTTTTATGGGAATTTCGAAAAAACGAGTTATAAACAAATCCTTTGGTGAGGATGTGTATTTGAATTATTAAGAATTTTCAAGCTAATAATATCATTTTTGGAAAAATGTGTGTTTAATCCCTTATGCCGTGCCACCCTTCAGTTGATTCAACAAAAATTTGGTTGATCTATTTTTTCTATTATCAAAGAAGGTGTTATATTATCAAAATGGCTGGTGTCCGTATACGTGTAGATCGTGTTCGAGCATTTACGGGCGTGGTTGTACACTGGGGTCGATGAATGTTTAACGAGGCGAGGCGTAGGGGTCGGTTGGTAGGTAGATCGAAGCGATTCAAACGACGGATTCGAATGTTTGACAGTTTAAAAGCCAAGAAGCGGCAGCGAAAGAGCGAAAGGGATAGAGTGAATTGGGGGAGGGTGAGAGTGATAGGGGACGAAGGAGTGAAAGAGATTGTAGAGAGTATATAGATGGATCAAGAGCGAGCGAGACAAAGCAACCTGGTCGAGGGAGTGCGACTCCAGGATGGGTGTACATTATGTACGGGACAGGGCTAAGCTGTTAGATGTCTGAATTATTAACGACAAGTTATCTCATCTGTACCTACAGTCGTCTCGTTACTTTAAACGGCAATATGCTGCAGCTGCTTCGCGGATAAAAATTCACTTTTAAGTTCCATTTTCATCCCAACTTATTGAATTTCTGATCGAGTAAAGCCAACTTATACCTACTCTAAATTCATTATTAATTTCAAGAAACTTGCTGAATAAAACTGACGAAAATTCAGAATTCTTATTAACATTGCAGAATTCACAGTCCCTATGGAGGAAAAAATAGGGTACATGGGATGCTTTTTTTGTTATACGCATGGGGTACTTTTTTGAAATCCAAATGTTATCTTTTTTTATAGAAATAATATAGGTCGGTAATACAAGGAGCAAAAAGAAGAAAAAGCCTGTTCTTGTGGTTTTTTGTAAATTAGTTTTACAAATTCCTAAAATGATTCCAAAATTGGGATTCTTTTGAATAAAAAAGTGGATTTTAAACTAAATGTTGAATTGTCAATCAAAAAAGTAAATTTTCAATCAAGAAGATAGATTTTCAACTAAATATTTGAATTTTCAACAAAATACCACCCCAATTTTTAAGAAAGTAAATTAATTTTCAATAAAAAATAGTGAATTTTTCAAATAAAAAAGTGAATTTTCTGCTAAATAGTTTACTTCTCAATTTAGAAAAATGGATTTTCAATGAAAAAAAAAAATAAAAAGTGAATTTTTAACAGGAGAGTTTACTTTTTAACCCAAAAAGTGAATTTTCAATAAAGAAAATTAATTTTCACCCTGAAAAGCGAATTTTTAAAGGAATATTTTTCTTTACAATAAAAAATATGGATATCATTTTCAACCAAGTAAAAGGGAAATTTTCTTAAAAACAAGTCTGTGATATGTCGATTTTATACAAATTTCAAGAAATTGATAAAATTCCCGTACATTTCCCGCAGACTTTCTCAAAATTCCCGTACATATATATCAGACCAAAAAATTTCTCTATGATATGTTCCTTATACAAAAATGGCAATTCTTACAAACATAAAATATACACACAATAAAACTCTACAATTATAAAATATAAAAATAAAACTTTTATAATACAAGTTTTATTCTCTGTTTTTGCGCACAATATTTGAAAATGAACAAATACATATACAAAAACTCCTGTTTACATAACTGCCCTCCAAATGAAAATAACCGTAACTGCAATTCGGATAAGTCACCTGTCACATTTTCGTCTCTAAAATAAAATTCATAAAAGCTCTTCTTTCTTGTTAGGTACACAACATTTATTACGAATATCGCATTTCAAAGCGCATGTTTAACCTAACTAGAAAGAAGAGCTTTTATGAATTTTATTTTAGTTACGAAGAAGTGACAGGTGACTTATCCAAAATGCAGTTACGATTACTTTCATTTGGAGGGCAGATAATTAAATAATTTAAAGGAAATAAAAAATTCCCGCATCAAATAAAAAATCCCGTAAATTTCCCGCAGCAATAAAATTCCCATACAATTCCCGCTTTTCACGCTTTTCCCAGATGCTGGACACCCTGTAGAAGCATTAGAAGGAAAATGTGAAATTTTGGGTTAGAAAGTTCATTTGGCCTGAGTGTGTTTAAAAAATTTAACAGATATATTCTTTGAGAATGTCGCCATCAGTTGTCTCGCTCTCGAGTCGCTTTAGTACTATCAAAAGCCATGCTACGAAGGAACAGGGTCCTTTTTAATCTAAATGACGTGTTTTCGTCCTCTCTTATCTTGAAGAGTCTCCATACGCACGGCTCCCAATACGTCTGCTGATAGCACTGTGTGCCATGACGCGGCTAAACTACTATTAACATTCCAAACGCGTTTTCTACCTTCATCAGTTTTGACTTTTCAAAATTATACACTCAAATAATCTTAAACTGCAAAAAAAACGCGAGATTCATTTTCATATTCCTGTCTGAGTATAACCAACGAAAGAATTTCGATATCTTGAGTTTTATGATTCGAGCAATCTTCTTGTTTAATTCTCACTTCCCCCTATCTTCGTATCTTCACGTTTTAATATTTTTTTTAATCCTCAAAGTTGATATTGAAATTATATCTTTAGAAGAGATGGACGGATTCTGATTGGGAGAGCTATTATCAAAATTGCAAATAAATTGCAATATATTGTCGGTCTTTTAGGTAATAGCATTCTATTCTAAGAAAAAAAAAACTAGTGGGTTTTATTTCAAGTTAAAGAAGACATCTTCTGTAACTTGAAATAAAAATTCAAGATTTTTATCTTACCTCCATTTCGTCCTTCTGTTTTGAAACCAGGTTTTCACTTGGGCATCCGTCATTTTTAGAGATTTTGCGAGGGCTGCCCTTTCTGCCGAGGCTAAATATTTTTGCTTGTGAAAGCGCTTCTCCAGCTCAGCAATTTGTAACCTGGTGAAACTTGTTCTTGGCTTCTTCCGTTTTGGCGGTGTCCTGTTCTGATAAGGGTGACCGATCCGCCTTGGAAATGCTCCAGCCACTACAACACGAGAAAAGATTTTTTTTTTAATCTTCTTTTTACACGTCGTGGAAAAGTATACACCCTCAAAGAAGGATAAAAATACCACAAAAATACAAAATATGAAGAAATTGATGGAACAGTATTGTAGATCATGGAAAAATGTTTTAGTCTCATTTCTATACTTTTCCTAACATCTAATTTTATTTTATTTCAATCATGGAATATTTCTAAACTAATTTTGTGTACTTTTTCAAAGAACTAAAAGAGTGGTAATTTTTTCCTTTCGGAAATCATAGAAGGTCGATTTTATATTATATTCGTAACTTGTATTGTAAGTAAAAGACAATGGGAAAGCAAATTGAAAAAAGTGAGGTCAAATGAAAAATTGTAAAATGGTTGAGTAGATATTAACCCAGTTTTTTTTTTTTGCATTTTCAATAAAATCAATCCGACAGATGACTAACTCTATACAAATGGAACGGTTTCCAAATGGAATAATAAGAATATACCTATACAGTACCGAAATAAATCAATAAAAAAGAATATTTTCTAATAAGAGCATTAGAAGGTGACAGTAAAGTGCGACAATTCTGATAGTGAGTCACTTGATTGACTTATCACTCAAATTAGCACACGATGAATTCACATTTAGAAGCAGATTTGTAATTTAGTTCAGGATTGCGGCTGAAATTAGCCCAAATGCATTTAGCGGATTCAGATAGTCATTTGTGGATGTGCATTTCGAGGGAAGATTTGAGCGGAACGAAATTTGACAGGTAACTGAACGAATTGTGCGTTCAAAAGTGGAAAAGCCGTTAAAGTATTAAGGCTTGATGGGCGAATATCGTTCATTGGATCCGTCTCTCTTGCCCATAATCCCTGTTCTATAAAACTTCCCTTTGCTCTTTCAACCCTTTACTACCTTATTGCAACCAGGCTCGCACTTTAAGTATATGCGCTTCTCTGTTACTCTCTCACTCTCTCATCCTTTAACCCTTTTAGACTACGTAGCCTTTACATCACTCTCTCTTATTAGGACGATAATCGTGTACCAGCTATTACATCCGTTAAATTATCATGCTCATGATGCCATTTTGTCGGGCCCTCTCTCTTCCTCTCATAATTTACTCGTAATGACTTTCGTATATAGAAGATGGTAAGAACCCGATAAAATGAAAGTGTTCAAATGAAGGTTTCAGATTAAAATTTTCAGGAAGAAATTGGATATCAACGAATTTTATTGATAAGGTTTAACAGGCTTATAAATATAATATCTTACGATAGAATCAGCATATAATACATAGTGGGTAGCGAAATGTGTAATTTGCTCCATTGCAATGTATTTAAAAGCTATATTTTTTAATAATTTTCAAGAATTTTAATTTTATGTAAGAAAAAAGTAGCGCATAATTGATTTGCAAAGAATGCGTAAAAAATAAATTAATATCAGTCATCACAGTACCTATTGTCATTAAAAAAGGTGAAAAGGTAATTTTTTTAATAAAGTAATTTCAAGGGATTTTAAAAGAATTCAAAACAATTTTCACAAGATTTCAAGGAATTTTTAAAGGATTTTAAGGGATTTAAAAAAATCTAAAAGATTTTAAGAGATTGTAAATGATTTTAAAAAAACTTCAAAGGATGTCAAGAAATTTTACGTGATTTTAAGGAATTACAAGGGGATTTAAACACAGAAAAAACAGAAGGGAAAATTTGTAAGGGTAATTTTCAAGTGGATAACATTTAATTTTTTCGCATCCATACAAAAAAAGGTATAATAAATTGACATGGTAACCGTACCCTTTGTTCAGGGTAATATTTACCCATCTGAAGGTCATTTTTGTTGCAGGTAATATTTACCCTGAAATCGGGGTGAATATTATATACACTTGGTTTTTTCTGCGAAGGATTCAAAACGATTTACAGGATTTCAAGGAATTTTAAGAGATTCTCGAAGAGATTTAAGAGTTTCCAAGTGATGTTAAAGAATTACTAAAGATTTCACGGGATTTCAAAAGACTTAGAAGGATTTTAAGATTTAAAGGAATTTCAAGGAAGTTCAAGGAATTTTTAAAGAATTCAAAAAGGTTTTAGGATTTTCAAGAGATTTCATAAGATTTCAAGGCATTTTCAGTAATTTTAAAGAATGTCAAGCGAGTTATTTAAAAGTTATTTAACCCTCATTAGTCCTTAGTGCCAAATTGACACTATTTTCAACTTTACCGAACAATTATTCTATTTGAATACTTAATTGAAGAAAGGCAAATATTTTTCTACACAAAAATATTGGAATCTACATAAAAAAGTTCTTCAATCTTGAATTAATATTTCCTCATTGATTCCATATGAAAGAAATTTAAACTATCTTTAAAAAAATATTTGTATGAGTTTGAAGGGATTTCTAGAAATTTCAAGAGATTTAAAGAAAAATTCAAAAATTTTAAGAATTTTTAAGAGATTTTAATGGATTTTAGAATATTTAAATGATTTTAAGAGATTTCAATCGATTTTAGCGAATTTCTAGAAATGTTGAAAGATTTTAAATGATTTTAAAGAAGTTGAAGTAATTTCGAAATATTTCAGAAGAGTTTAAGGATTTTTTCAAAGCGAAAATCCACTTCCCGGCGCATCAAAAATATAATCAAGGACAATTCCCGGATTTTTGTTCAATTACCAGACAATTCCCGGATTTCCTTAAATTCCCGCACAGTAGACACCCTGGTTTAAGCATTATATATTTAAAAAACCTGTCATATCGCTGACATGAAATTTGGAAAATATTTGAACGAAGGGTATAAAGGAGTTGACATGTATACTTGCATTATACAAGTCACATTTTGTGGTGGCTCGTTTCGGAAAAGTCACCAAGTTTCATGTCTTCGTGTGGTCTCTGGGAATTAGGGGTTGGTTGATTCCACTATGTGCGTGTCTGATGACAATAGAGGTTGAGCAAAACTTGTGCAGCCTGGACAAAGTGATTCTTGGTTGGAGGGATCGTTATCTCGTTGCGTCGGTAAGCGTCTCCATAAAGTGGCAGAACCCACCGTTCTTGCGGTTTAACATTTACCTTGGCACAACCTCAAAACCTAAACACTAGGTGTTTCAGTATCAGAATTAGTAAGCACCAAGCGATTTATTCTAATGAATAATCCTCCTTCGAAATAAAGCGTTTACGTAAGCCTAGGTTTCATCACTCTAAGTAATTTCCCTGGTACGAAAGAAGTATTTCTTCCAATTTGAAGACGACACATACCCAAGGATTAATTTTCAATTTTCTTTTATTAGTCTTCAATGTTTCTTCTATTATTATCTTACAATTACACTTTATATTCTTTTAAAGAACTCTTGCAAATTGGAGAATAGAAAGTGATGGTTTGTGTCTTTGCGTAATTTATCTTCGACTTGTTAAACCTGTCACTTTGAACGAGTCTTCGTTTCGCTCTTCGTGCTATGATTTACATAAATTTGTAAGTTGAATAAGTTTATGATGGTACTTATAATAACTGTTCAAGAGAAGGAATTCTAAAAGCTTTCTTTACTTAAATTTAAATGAGTCAAACGATGCGGGTTTCAGTTTGAAATACCACTTAACTTGTTAAGAAAATGAGAACAGTTTTACTAATTTTTTAGAAAACTTACATTGCATAAAAGTAGGGATGTTTACCTGCACGAAGAAATTTTTTCGAGAATATAAATGCTCTAGTACCCATGTTGAAATGTCTTCTTTCATTCAAATTTAAACTCTAAAACTTTAAATCAGTGTTTCGCCCAAAAATTGTTTAACTTCCCAAAATTCCATTAATTCTAACAGTTTTGTTAGAACGATATCTTTCACGCAATCATCGTGTAAACTCATCCTCTTTTCTTTTAATTATAGCCTATCTACCCCTTTCGTGTCGACACTACAAGTCCAACAATCTTTGCTCCAGGGCATTTTAAAATAAAACCAAAGATGGAAGCAACTTTTGCATAAAATAGAAGATCAGGAAAGAGACCTGTCAGGAAAAAAGGGGAGAATATAGATCAGCTGGAAAGGGGTGTAGACTCTACACCAAATTTGATGCATGTCACCCTCAAGAACTCAAGAACAATAGGCATTCGTATTTACATACGATTAAGTAACTATGCGAGGGTGGTCGAAAAGCAAGATGGCGTTCATGGCTGCAAAATGGCTGACGTAAATAAACGAGCCGAGCCATGAAAGCCCAGGGCTTCAAAGATCAGACGCTAAAGTTTTGTCCCAAGTTTTGTACTCTCTCTACATTCTTCTCACCCTCGCTTCTTCTTCAAGATCAGAAACTTCTTTTGACTTGTTTAAAATGATAGAAACGGTAGATCCAAAGATTGTCAATATTGATTGGTAGCATTAATATGCTACCAATAATATATTCTTCTCTATCATCATTTTATGCGAGATTGGAATCCACATCATCTGTTGCGTCCATGACCCACTGAAGATGGTACATATTAAACTCCTTTTAATAACAGGGAAGCGAGACTGACGGTTGACTTTCTTGGTGTCACCTGGTCTAGAAATGCAGTAATGATTATCAGCTTTCATCATCTTTGACCCACTGAGCTTGAAGCATAACCTTTGTCGGCTCTAGGCTCTGTTCTGAGTCAAGTTAGGATCATTTGATGATGCAACATTGCAGCCGAGCTGTGACAGCATTAGAGAAAGTCATTATTTCGCTCTGAGCGTTTCGTCCAGTAATGGAGTTTGTGGCCTTCAAAGTAAATTGTTTTCTGCGAGGATTCCGCGACCAGCCAAAGAAGAGAGAATCAGCTTGGTCTCAGCACTTTAAACCCCTCGGAAAGATACCTGAGACGTGATACCACGAGAGAAAACCGTTTTATATGCGATTTGCATGATATTTCATACAAGTCAAATGCAAGAGATTTTACATGCATAAATTCAAATTGATATTGAAATTCAATCATCCGCCTCTACTGCTAATTCTCCTATAAATTTTTCTCGTATTCTAGCGATCATTTCTGGAAGGTTAGCGTAAAATGCGAAGATGATAGCGTTGGTATATTTTGTTAACAATAAAAAAAGTTGAACATATTATAGTCTAACATAAAGCTTTCCTACATATGGTAATACATACATTTGAAGAATAGTGACTGTGTCTTTAGCACTTTAGCATTTTAGCCTGTCAACTGAGTAATGCTTTGATTTTATCTAGTCGACAATTGCGTGTCAGTCAAGAACCGTATAGTTGACTACAGGTTAATAGAGCACAACTCGAAACAATTTGCAACTTTAAGCATTGTAAAGCAATGATATAAACGAGTTCAGGAAAATAAATGCGATCATGAACCAAACATTTTTTCCCGCAATCCGTCCACATTGAAATCTCTATCAAGGATTGGACATAGCAATTATGCAGCAACTATAAACTTATCCATATGTATTTCATGCAAAGTGCACATGTCCAATTCATAATCCACAATCTATGATTTATTTAGACCGAGAAACGAGGGGCCGTTCACTCGAAAATCGATTCTACGTGATTCTACTGATTCTCTACTGATTCTACTGATTTCCCACATGTTTCTGAAAAATCTTTTAACGAGCCATTGATTCCGAATCGATTATAAGTAAGGAAAATCATTGATTCCTCCAGTGAACGGCTCCTCGCCGAGAAAAAAACGCATCATTCAATTCGGGACAGCGATCCACATATTAAGCCGTACAATCTATATTTTGAATTTTATAATTGAGGATTTTCAAAATTAACATCCAGATGGTTTAATATCTAAGACGGGTATCCCATAGTTAAATTTACAAGATGTTAAACGGTAAAATCCATTTTTTCTCGGTGTAGTAATGAAATTATATGCATTCTTAAAATGTTAAATCTACACGCATTTCTATACTGCAGAGTAATCAATACAGTAATTGGCAACTTTTAAAATATACATATATATAATATATATAGATTAAGAAATTCTGGAGGTCGATTACGTAACTGTTGTTTCATCTCTGGTTCACGAGAAAGATCACCAAGTCTTTCCCCAAGTACGATCAATACGATCATATCCTCACTATTTTATCGTGCGTCTGATATCAACTGAAATGCCATCAGTGACATTTGGCAGGCGAAAAGTGACAAGTAAGAAGTAAGAAGTCAGAAATGAAAAGTAGAAAAGTTACATAATCGACCTGTTGATTAAACTGAAACTACTAATAAATAATGCAATGTATTATATTATGTTTATTTAAAGTAAATGGTCAATAACTGTACCGATTACTCTATATTGTATATATGCGCAGGCCAATTAGGAATCCGCCCCCAACTTTAGAATGGCAACAGTAACAGAAGGAGCGTAGCAGACAGCTAAATGGTTTTAAACGGATTCGTAGAAAACACATTCTACTGTATAAAATTACCCTGAGCACCGCGCCCCTTCTGAGTCCGCCATCTTCTAAGTTGCTGAGTGGCAGCCGTGCAGGTTCGCGTTTCTCGCGGTGCACTCCCTACCTCTAATCCCCCCTAACCCTCCCCCCATAGTCTTTCTCAGACTTAAACCGCTTCCTTTCCCATTCTACTTTACCCTCCCTCCGACCCTTCTTTCTATATTCTTCGACATTGTAATTATTACTGACTCGCCCCTGCTCGTGCCTCCGTTCCTACTACCTTGGATTTACCCTTTACAGTGAAATATTTCCCCAATGCGAAGTTAGATACAGCCCAACACTGGCCCAGAAAAAATATTGCCGAAGATCGGCTACCAATGTCGTGCCATTGCCGGAATTATAACTCCGGTATGCACTTGGCAGCCAATTCTGATGGCCCAGACTCTGACCGCCATCATTTTTCCGTCATTGACACTTGGCCCAATAATATGCCATTCATTGGTCGAACTCCCCAAGTGAGAAATCACAAACGGTCCAATGTTGGCCCAGTACTGTCAAAGATGTTGCTGAGACTTGGCGCCAGCGTCGCGCCATTACCGAAATGATATCTAAGGGCTGCACTCGGCGGCCAAGGCTTGGCCCAGTAAAGTGCCATTGCTGGGCCAGACTCTGGCTTTTCTACTTCTAACATGATTTGACGTAGTAATTTCGACTTTCGGCCCTTTGATGGGCTATTACTGTGCCGGACTCTAGCTATTTGACTTCCAACATGGTTTGCCGGAGTAATACCGACTTTTGACATTGACCAAATTTTGGCTGCCAAGATTGGTCCATTATTGGTCCATGTTTTCAGTGCCGGCAATTCGCACTTGGGTCTGGTTTTTCCACTTTCGAAGCTGAATGTACTTTGCCGATTCAACGCCTAGCTAACAACTTTGAAGTTTTTGGCAACTGTTTCGCTTTTAGTTGGTAATAGTAATAAAACTTCTGATACTTTGAAATATAACCAATTCTTAAATTGACCAAAATGTAACTGAAATTTCCAACATTATATTAATATTTGTATTGAGAGGGAGCAGCGAGTAGTATTTCCTACAGGATCTAAGTTTTCTCAGAGCTAAGATGACAATTTCGAAAAAATTGCTCAAAGCTACTCGTTTGTTAAAAAGTTTTTCCCGTGCCGACTTACGACCGCGAGTTAAACGCGATCGGAAAAGAAAAAATATGAGACATGAGAACAGCTATCATTTCTCAAACTCCATAACTCGATATAAACCACCCTTCGAGTCGGGACGATACTCTCTCTCCCATCTCCGTATCAGAGGTAGAGTGGTGGTAGCTTACATTATCGATATTACGAGGCGTCGATAAAAAATCGCATAAAATTAAACAAACCTTACGAGCTTAGGATAAAAACCATCCGCGTAACCTCGTCCATTTCCTTAAGAACTTTATTCAACACAAAATATCATTTAATATTTCAATATAAATTAAAGGTAAATACAGTAATTTTTCAATAAAAAAATCGAATGCTTATTATTCACATAAAATCTGAATTATGCAAATTTCTTTCCCATTTTGTGTATATCAAATAAAAATCGTTGTTTGAAAGTATCGTTAAAGTTTGATCGATATATCGTCAATCTTTGAACTTTCAGGATTTGCATGATTTATAGTTGTGAAGCGGCCATAAATCAACTATACAGAATATCGAAGTCACGAAACATAGAGACATGAAAAGGGAAGGAGACCAAATCATCTATTATTTAAGTTCTTTTATAAAGACTCTAAAAGAACATCTAATTAGTAAATGAATTAAATCGTATTTAATTAATATTGCAATTTTTATCAGTATTCCAGAGTGAAGAGCACGCTCGCTTGTGGCTCTCGAATAGAAGTTATTTGACACGAAAAAAATAAGTAAACGTATAAATATAAGCAATTTAGCACAACTAGGAATTAAATTAAGCAACTTTCTTACATACCTGCATGATTTCTGTACAATTACAGTATGTGCGTAAAATGCAGATAAATGATGTGAAAACTACGATAATGTAGCCATACTAACAATTTCGCAAGCTAATTTCGCACCATTCTTATTTTCTTGCGAGTAGCATAGAATGCACTGCTTGGCAAAATTCTAATTGGCTATAATTACTTCTTCCTAATTACGAACTGGGTCTTTAATTAATTGAAACGTAATTGCCGATCTTTGTGATAAAGAGTCATTAACATTCATTTAGTCAGTTAATTTTCTGATTAGGGTTATTGTCCATCATATAATTAGTAATAGTAAACTATAATAAAGCTATGTATTTTCTTCCGTATGCATTTTCTTTTCTTTATTGTTCTTAGTATGAGATATGTTCTTGTGTTTTCCAGAATACTTTTTATGTATCACAATAAATCGCTGGCTAAATTATTGTGATAGATATTAATATCAAGAATAATGAAATTCGTAAACCTATCCTTGTAGAAATTTTGGCATGGCCTCGATCGGGCCCCGATCGGGAAACCCCAAATCGGTGATGAAACACACGGCTCGACCGGGCCCGGATCTGGTTACCCAGGGCGTTTCATGCCCTATCCGACCCAGCTCGGGAAATTTCTGCTAGGGATATTTTCATTGATTAGAGGCAAAAGTGTGTACCTCTGGAGATAAATAATGCGACCAAAGGGATATAGTTTATGTCTCCGCCATCGCCTAAAGTTAAATATGAGCGAATTTCTTCTATTATTCAAAGTATATCTCCCCTGCGGTTCTGGATCGTATATTTAAAATATATCGTAACCACGCCGCGCATATGGTGCCCACTGTGGCTTTAACCGCGCCTAACCTCAGGCATAAGAAAACGTTTCAGAATGGAGTACACCATTAACATATTTCCAGAAATCATTTATTTATCATATACCCCTTTTTTAAATTATTAATATTCTTACAAGAAACTTATAACAGTTGAAGAATTTATATTTATTTTCAGCAAAGTTTTGACAGAAGTTGAACTACTTTACTCATTTTATTGACATTTTAACCGCCATGTTGGTTAATCGATCATGATTCAGCCAAATTTACAGTGACATTCGAAAGATCGCACGCAAATCCCGCGATTTCTCCAGGGAGTCTAAAAAATCGCAAATAATGCGACTAAACTCCGAAAGCTTTGCCGGGAAAATTGTGGTCCCTATGGCCCTCGTGGCTCGAATCTATGTTATGCATTTTTCAACGGACGATAGTTTTTCCGGCTTACTTTTTCCGACCCGAGGGACTCCTGCCTTTTTCTCCTATCACTTATCGGATTCTAGCGCGACAGTCATTTTCAGGTAAAACAAATTTTTATGAAAAATCGTAACTTGTGAAAACTAGATTGATAAAAATAAAACAATACACTGCACAATTTTAAAGTTAAAAAATTTCAATTTAAATAATATTTTAATTTAAAAATATATAATAATTATTTAATAAATATATTAATTTAATTTAAATATTAATTAAAATTGATTAATTCAAAATTTGAAGACAGTGGAATTTGACTGAGAATCAATGAAATTTCACTGATTTTCCACTGATTCAAGTTTAGAGAACAAGCAATTTTAAATCGTGCGTATATTTTTATAATTTATACAATAATTACGAAATGCAGACTGTAGGGTTCGAAATTGAACAGTCTCTAATTTAAACATTTCCTGGAATATTATTTCAGAAAAAAGAATTAAGAGAAACCATTTGAAAATACTTATAAAAATATATTAAACAATCCGGATGAATATTCTACCTTGGAAACCTCGCGTATCTTCTTTAATTGTCTCAAAAATAATTTTTTGTACCTCAACCTTTTTTTAAGTTCCACATACGGTTCGCATTGCATAATGAGTACTTTCAGAGTATTTTGTCTGATTACGCTACTTTTTGTTGGGTGCAGAAAGGTGGAAGTAAAAACGGAAATCAGTTAAGTGTTTCTTCGTAGGAAGGTTCAATAGTGATTTGGGATGTTGGCAATAGGTACGTGTAAGGTGAATGGCTTTTGCAGGTAGTCCGACAGGTAAGGGAATGCGAGGTAATTGTCTACGGGAAAATTAAACTGAAGTCATGTTAATTATGTAACTCTCCATTCTCTGGTACCGCGTATGGCTTTATGCCGCATATAACCAGCGGGGTGATGATGGACGAGCGCACTCGACCTTACGGCTGCCAACCTCCGCCAACGAAATCCCTAACTCGGTGTTAACTCGATCAGTCAACACCCACATAGCCGTCGCCCAACGCTAATCTGCTTCCGGATTAATTACTGTGTAATTTTGGCTTGAATAATTAGTATTACTCGACCAATCGCGTATCCTCGAGTGAACTTCGTAAATTTGTCAAATCAATGCTACATTTTATAGTTTAATTTACGGGTAGTATATTTCTCACAATAGTTTTATGTACAGAATTTCTTGTATGATTTATAGTTAGAATTTTCATTCTACTTCAACAAAACAAAAATGTTTTTTACTCCTAATACATAATAGAAACGAAGAATCGATTGTGTATTTTTAATATTATTAATATTCACCCTGCCAGTGAAGCGAGTCCACTGAAATCTCGGTTTTCAAACAAAACTACGATCATTTGTTTTATTTCGATTTTTGCGAAAGCTCTTTATCCATTTTCCCATATCAATTTTCAACCAAGCAAGAGCAAATTCTGCAAATCAATTTCATATTTTTCTTGTTGATTGAAAATGAATCTGGATAAGTTAATACTACTAAAATACAAGAATAAAGTAGAGAATAGCAGAAAATGCATTGGTAGTTCCGAACGATCGAGTCTCTGGGTAATCTTTAAAAACGATTGCGCGAATCGATGCAAAAAAATTCGAATCGTGACGCTACCGTTGTCAGCAATATTAACTGAGGCAAAAACTGTGCGTGCACCGCGAGCATTGCAACCGATTGCAACTTTATTTATTTTAAATTGCTTCGAAATCTTGCTTTAATAATAATGGGACAGGTTTTATTAAGTCTTTTCGAACTCGAGAGAAAGATTGAAGTAATATGATTGTTATTGTCCTTTTTTTATATTATGGACAAAAAAATCTTCGATTTTATTATGCACCACTTTCGGGCAGTTCATTTATTGGATTAAATTTTTGTTTTGTTCTATAGATTTTAAATACAGCAGCATTGATACTGATAATTTCTAAGGAAAGGGTGGAATTTGAAACAAACAAATTTCTTAGCGAAGACATCTTGTTTCCATTATTTTTTCAAGAAGTCTACAAAAATGCGAAATTCGTCATAAAAGAAATACATTTCCGCGTATTCATAGAACGCGCGTGCTTTATGGTCGGCTATTATACCCAGAAATGGTCGATTATATGCGCAAAACGAAAGTTTCGCGGTAGTTATCGTGGGAAAAGTTAAATAGGTATAGGTGCTTTACTACTTCCCTAGTACCGCACGTACGTTTCGAAACATGTCCCATCGTGAGATAATCATAGACCGGCGAGTGGGTAAAACATAAACGCGTTTTCAAGCAATTGGTTCGAGTTCGATGGAGTTCTTATATGATCGAAAAAAATTTAAGTCGATTTCATAATTAATGCGAGCCTTGTTTACGATATTTGCTCTTCACTCTGAGGATAGTTTTATCGCCTATAGACGATATGCGCAATCTGAATGCGCAATTTTATTATCCCGTGGTATTCTAATCTTTACTATTTATTTAAAGACAGAGAAAATGGCAGACATAAACTTTATTATAGTATATAATTATGCAAGTATATTAAAATATAATTTGCATCATGAATTAAAATTTTCATTGCGATTCAGTTAAACCAGAATGTATTATTTGTATATACATATACATATACATTATACACGTAATCATTCATTCATATATATAATTGCAAATATTTTCCAACGAAATTTTATTTTTATACTTTGAGTTAAGGCTCGTTTTCTAATTTCCTGAATTTAACTTTAAGAATGAGTTTTATATGAAAGTAATTCAATTAGTTATCAAAATTAAGATTAGCAGTCGCTAATATTATATATAAATTGTTTTTATGCTTTAGTGTAAGAAAGATGAAAGTATTTTATTCTATAATTGAAATAATCTTTATTCACGCAATGTATGAGAAACCTTTTGCTGTTGAAAGGATTCAATCTTCTTGAGAGGTAGACCTTTTTAATACTGAAACTTTATTGCATTCAGGGTGGCTTTAATCATTGAAGACTCCACGTAAATAACGATAAAACTCCTATAAATTAATTAATAATCAAGTTTAACGACGGTATGTGTTTTTTAATCTTCAGTTTATCATGAGGTTTGCCATAAATAATTCTTTATTAGTGGTATCATGAGCTTGGATAATGCCAATAGTACTTTGTTGTTTAAGTCCTTGGATTTTTCTCTTTGCCTTATAATATTTCGGACCATGATAATCTAATACACAATATTTATCAAGTAAAATGATACGACCAAGGATTTTTCTTTTTATAGTGAAGTAAAATGGAAACAAACAAAAACGAGAAAAAAAAACAAATTATAGTGTAACATAACAGAACATATTTTTTAGATCATTTGGATCCCGTTTTAAAAAATTAGAAAATTATGTGACTTATCATGATTTCTGAAGAAGAAATATATTGCGAGTAAGTGTAATGGTATGCGAAAAAGAATATAAATATATGTATACAGAGAGAGCAGATTGCAGATCGATTCTCGCAAACCATTCGCTCACGATTTTCATAGTGGGTCACTGAATTCAAATCGATTTGAAACCACATTGCAGAGAAAAGTGATTTTCTTCAAACACTAAGCAAAAATGACCTTACGTGAATTTGACATAAATTCGATGTTTAATTTATATGTTTTCAAAGGTCTTAGCATTGTTTCAAATAATTATTTCTAGTATATTTTATGTGAGCATATTAAGGGCATGTGGTAATTACCATAAGAGCAAATTTATTTTCCGCAACTTCACGCTCACAATAATAAATATTTT
>JAUESH010000015.1:4055722-4084167 GCA_032275165.1 Synergus magnus | reverse complement strand
AAAAAATATTTATTATTGCAAGCGTAAAGTTGCAGAAAATAAATTGCTCTTATGGTAAAGTATCACATGCCCTTAACAAGTATAATTTCGCGGCCTCTGTTAATTTCTTTTCAGAAACGATTAATTTGTTTTCCTGGCAACAGATTCCTTAGCAATTATGTTGACCATAATCAGTTAAATATTGTCTAAATTATCATAAACTTTAATATTTTCCTCGGTATTTCTTATATGCACCGATACCATTCCAACAAAAGGTAGTTTATCGTCTTCCCTACAGCTCTATTACAATTTTGCTCCTTTTAAATGATCGTAAAACGAAGGTTATGATTACTAAGCATCAGTTTGAAGTTTAACAATAGAATCGATTTAGCGAGTGCCTTTTTTAACATGATAGCAGAAACAATAGTTCCGTTTTGTGAATGCACAGTGGTATGTAATAAGGTTTGAATATTGTTCTCTTTTACCATAAACTAAACAGCTTTAACGAAACCATAGCTTAAATTGCATCCATCAACTGTAATAAGATTCAGTAATGTATGGTTTTGCATATAGGCAGCAAAATTGATGTTAGCTAAGAGCTATTTACCACTGTAGTTAAAAAAAAGTTCATTACTTTTAACGGTGAAATTGTGCTCAATTGTTATTCTCGAGGATATTCATACGAACCATTTTTTCAGATATACTCTAAGGATCTACTCTAAAGAAAAACGCGAGCAGGACATTATAGTTTTAATTCGTAGCTAAGTTAGTATCTTTATTTAACTTAATGGTCTGAATTAATTGACTATCATACGCTGTCTTTATGCACGTTTTTTTCGCGAGCTGGCGCAGCACGCAAAGTAACATTAAATTGCCGCATACATAATGCAGAGCAGAAACACTCGAAATAAATATAAAATCGCTGCACGCTTGAATTAACAATTATTATGCATTCAGCATAATTTCTAAATTGCAGGAAAGTGAGAACGGTAGTGTAAGTCAATTGGACAATTAATAGTCTAGAAGTTGTGTTGTCAAGCTGGTAAGACGTGTCAGTGACAACGGCTACCGACTTGTTTGACCACATACGAAATGACTACTTATAATGTTACAAGAGGCTTTCGCTGCCATTACTGTCGTATCTGATTTCTTCATCAGATGGGTTCTTCACTTCCACTCAAATTGACTCACCGGTATTCGATTAGAATACTGTATTCCAAACAAAATTGAAATCGAAATTAACTCTTCGATTATATCCTCGCGATAAATTTCCCGAAAGTACCGAGTACTTTAATTCTTCAGGATGAAATCACTAATTTGCATTTATCTTCGTTTAAGGACAATTTAATTAAATATTCAGCTCATATTGCATTTTTATATATATATACTTATAATTATATTCCTATGGTTTATCTTGCACACACATCTTTTCTGTAAATGCAAAGTTAATGAAGAGATATGAGTACTAAAACGATGCGTTTCGTTTTTTAATTATAGTATATTTTAAACTCTGAATGTAATTTGAATTCTTGAAATTTCAGAGCGATTAAAATGGTTTCGTGGATACGACTCTTAAAACGAAAGGAAGAACGGAAAATAACACCGGAAATTAATACCATGCGGTTTGAACAAGTACTCACCTCAACCAAACGCCAACAGGCTTCTGAAAGCCCATGCGATTACTCTAATAGCAGAGCAGTGGCGCAATTATATTGTAACTCTCGGGCCCCTCAAAACTACAGAAAAACTTCTTCATTCCTGATTTATTACGACGCCATAAATTTGTTTCAAATATAAAACACACTAATAACAGATTGCACTGACATAAATAATTCGAATACGATTTCAACAATACTTATATCAGGTATTCGTACATTTTTAAGCTACATCGATAAAATCAACTTGAAGGTGGTTTTAAACGTTGGATTTTGGAATATAAGTGGATCTGGATTTGTATAAAAATGAAATTGTTGGTTGAATTAAAATTTGTAGAGACAAGATCATTTACAACTTACCATTAAGTGCAAAAGCAAAGTGTAACGAAGATCAAGTTCATTTACTCGGCTAATTGGAATTCACATGTAAACACTTTTGCAGCATGAGTATATGCATGGTATCTACAGATTGAATGGGATTAGCAGAGTGGCATTGGGATCTGAACACTCGAAAGAGAGTAAAAGAGTAAAACTAAGCCAGAGGAAGATAGAGAGTTGTGGTTCGAGCAGAACTGAATGCCTGGGGCCAAAGATAACCGGGTACCGGGAACAGAGAAAAAAGGCATCGCGTGACCAAAACCTGAAACAGAATCCGCTGCAACTAACCCTATGCTTCGTATGAAATGCTCTTCTAACTATACGTCCTCCAACTCGCCTTCTCATTTATATAGAAGTTGTGCTTCGTGCCAACCGACAGACCTCGGATTGGGAAGACCAATCGCTAAATTGTTAAAGAACTACCTTCCAATATTAGAGTTAGACCATTATAGTTACCAGAATCTCAATTATACAAAAGCTGTTGCCACCGCGGGAAAGAAACTACAATTTTTTCTCACATACTCCACTTTCAAGGATGTACACGGATAAAACTGCTATGGTTGTGACAACCACGGAAATAGTAAAATATGGTACAACTACAATTTATGGTTGCCACAATCATAATTATGGTTGCCACAACCAAATGTAACAACAACCACAACTATTTCATAATATTTGCTACAACCACATGTGGTTCTGTCAATCAAAATCGTGGTTGTGGCAACCACAAATTAGTAGTTGAACCATATTTTACTATTTCTGTGGTTGTCACAACCATAGAGTTTTTTCCGTGTAGTTTAGATTCAAATTCAATGCTTGTTTCAAAATCTGATCTAAATATTCTTCTTTGTTTAAAAACATTAGGATATAGTTCAGGAAAAGATCCTCTAATTAGAAGAAAACGACTAATACACTTATTGTTAGTGAGCCTTACTCCAGTCAACTTTTCATGAATTGTCATGAAATTTGAGTATCAAGGTGCCAGGCAGTGTAAACGAAGAACTTTTCTAGACTTTCAACAATTATATGCCATTCCAGAACGAATGTCGAGTAATTTGTTAAGTCGAGTAAATTTGTGAAAAAAGCAAGAATGGTCAAAGTGTAAAATGTGTTTTAGTAAAATGAATATGGAATAAAGAAGCGAGAAGATAAAGAGGATAAGAGTTAAATAAGAGTTAAATGCTGATGGTTTAAAAAGTAAAGTGAAGGAGGTTTACTCAATTTGAGAGGTTTCAGGTTAAAATAAGTACTTGTCACACTTGTGTTGTTATAATTTCCAGGCTTGAAAGAAGCCGCTTTCTTTCGTTCAAATACTACCAATTTAATATCGACGATATATGTTCAGTGCTGGTCGCTGGCAAATGACAGAAAATAACACGAATCCGCTGAAACGAAGCGGTACTTCCCCTTTCCATCAGTTTCGCGTAAATGGAACGCCCTGGGCTCTTAATGGGTTGGCAGTGTACGATATATATGTATATGTATATGTATATGAATATGTATATGTATGTGCATATGTATATGTGTAATGTATACGTATACGGACACGCTGTATGTCAATAGTATTACACATTTTATCCTATACCTCGAGTTGCCGTGTCAATAGTTCTCAGTCCTTTTTTTCCATTCTATTATTTAGCTGTAACATTACTCCTGGGGAAAATTATCAAGTACGAATATCGTTATACGCCGTTAAGAAGAAAAGTTTTACTCACGCCACAGGCAATAATTGCAGGTTACTTTACCGGTTCGAAAAAAAACTCGACGCCGAGAATTCGCCTAAGTAGACGCTAATTATGCATTTTGCACGTACCTACGTTTTAAGGTTTCTTTGAAATAAAGAAAGTTACCCACGAGTTACTCGATCGTATTTTCAATGTTTCTCAATTTTGACCTGCGATCGCGCTTTTACTGTTATGTGTAATTTGCTCTGCCATAATGATAATGTATACGGATTCATTTAAAAGAATTTTAAGTAAACATTCAGACTCGAAGTAAGAAATTGTATTTCGGGGAAAACTAGAGGCTAGAAAACTAAAGAGGAGAACGTATTATTATAATGTGGGTCCTATTCATAAGAAATGATTTTCTTAGGCTATTGCCAATATATGATAAATTAATAATAAGTCTACAAGAACTGTTCAGTTCAAGAAGGTATCTTTTCCGACGAAAAAATCTTTAACAGATTGTATTCACATTTCAAATGAAGAGAATATTCTATGGACAAGTGCTGATTGCAGTAGCATATTTCCATTGAATTATTTTATATCGGGTGCTGTAAAATTTATCGAAAGCGAAGCATGTTGAAATGTGAAATCACATTATTTCGAGATACCATAATTTCTCGCGCTCTGATTTCCCTCTCACCGATTGTGACGAGCGAATAACTAAATAATTCACAAGCCCTGCTTAATTGATATACCTGTATCAACATGAGCAAGATATGACGTATAAGCTTCCTAATCTAAGGAACTTCCAGTCGATACCAATTATGAAATCAGCTAATTGTCGACTACGCTGGCTTCATCGTTCTATATATTATTACCACAAGTTATTATTTAAGCATGATGATATATATTTAGGAAATTTAATTTTCTCGCTTAACAAAATATTGATCCAATTTGTATTGTTTCAATATTGACGTTTAACAAAAGTTCAATTCTTAAATTGAAATATTCAGTTTATAGTATATTTAGCATAATATAAACTTGTTAATATCACAATGGCTTATATAATAAATGTACAAATGTTAATGGTAGTTTTTTAGGATTTATGTGAATCATTTCTTTAAGTTTGTAGCTTCAATAAAAGTGAGATATCATTTAGAGAAGAAGTTAAATGCAATTAAATGCTGCACCTGCGCCCATTCTGGACACCGGTAATATTAGAGTACAAAAATGGGAGTAGCAATAACACTCCAGAGTTCTACTATGTGGGTTATCATCGCGCAGGTGCATTGTGCATGGATTTTTTGTCAACTAGGACGAACGACGGAGGAGGGACATTATTATCGGTTGACATTAGTTCTAACAGCTAAAGGGCTTAATTACTGATAATAAATCATAATAATAAATTATGAAATTTTTCATAATTAAACAAAAAAAATTTGTTTTCTAAATCAGGTGCTATGTATTATACAATCACAACTATTAAGAAGCATGAGTCTTAAAATTTACAACTGACAATTGATGTCTGACATTCTCCTATAACTTTTACATCCTGATTTTTATCAAAAAATGATTGACTCTTATAATCGCTATACTGTCCATCAATTTCTTCCATCATATCTGTCTCGCGATCATGGGAAAATTTGCAGAGCTAATTACCAAAATACAAATGGACCAAGATTTCATAGAGAAAAATGGATATTCAAACTTAATATCTAGATAGTTAAAAAATTAAAATACAAATGTATTCATCCTAAATATCTAAATTTTCATCCTCAAGATATAGATATTCAGTCTGATTATCTCGTTATTCAAACTTATCTTATAGATATATAGTTGGTCAACTATTTAACATCTCAGATATTTAGACTGAATATCCAGATACTTAGTTTGAACATTCTAGACGGCTGTCGCATAGTTCACTATCCATGATATTAACACTGAATATCCATTTTTGGCCATAGTTGTCACTAGAAAAATGCCAATACTACTTCGCAATGTGGCACAAATCCAATATTGACAACATGGTTTCCAGTACAACTGCGAATTTGTTCATTATAATCCAATATTTGGCATCCAACACGGAAGAAAATATTGGACATCAATATCACATTCCTGATTCAACAGATTTGCTAAATTTGGCTAAACATACCGGCTATCCTAACCATGCATTATCTGTGTTAAAGGATGGTAGACCAATATCTGCTGCTATAGGGAAACATGGCAGATTATCGAGAAAAGTTTTGCTCAAATCAAGACAAACTGTTCGTGAGAATTAATTTTGAATTAAAAGAAAAGTAACTAACCTGCTAATCGATCTTTCAGGTGTGGATGACCCTGTAGAGGATGAGGGGCAAGATTAGCAAAGAAACTTGCTCTGAGACCAGCGGCTGCAGCTTGCTGCTGACTATGTTGAAGGGCTTGAAGGTTCCAATGAGGTATTAATGCCTGGTTAGGTATTCCCGCAGTCGGAGCACCATTTGTACCTGGTGGTCTATGAGCCGGTACCCTAATAACCCCTCCCCCGGTGTAAATAAGTCCTGAACCACCAGGAAAGAGTCTAAATGGTGCTAACAGATCGTTCGAGTGAAGGGAGTGACTTGTAGGTATTTCTGGTGTGCTTCCAGTGTCATCATCATCGTCTTTCTCCGAAGTTTTTTCTTCAGCTTCCGGTTCCCAGGACCTCCTTCCATCCTCCAAGGCCGACGTTCGGTTGTTGCTCTCTTCCCAAGTCCAGGAAGACCTTCTATCCTTATCACTGTCTAGCTCTTCTGACGACGGACTTTTAGGATTTTGACTCCTGTTCTCACCTAGGAGTCGACTTATGCTAAAGGGATGACTTCTTGGTGATTCAGTTTGCAGAGTCTTTGTACTCGTCTGATTCGGAGGTGGGGAATTCGAACACTCGGACGGCACATCACGATTCCTGTTGGAATCATGGTGCATGTAGTTCCGGGGACTACAACTTCGGGAATCCGAATCATCGACATTTATCTCCTCCGTAGCATCCATATCACTCTCCGCGTGATCTGACATGATTGCTTTTGATTTGATCTAACTTTTACGATTTACGCTCTTGTGCACTTACGAAACAATCATTTTGCGGGATCCGTTAGAGCTTTCTTGCTACATCTTTCGCTAGAACACTGAATCACCGTTCTGAAAGATTGCTGGGAAAGGTTAAGATGATGGGATACACCGGAGATCTCTTTCATGGACTTAATGATCTAGCAAGACTTGGTTCTAAGTTGTCTGAAGGGTTATTCTTGTCTTAAGAGTCTTGGTAAATCAAAACTCAAAAATTAAAGACTGCAAATTCTAAAACGAGAACACATCTGCCGTGACTGAATTCGTCCGACGTTGTCTGGTCATTTCATGCGCTGTTGAGCTTCAATGATGCCCCTCAGATTTATTTTCCTCCGGTGGAATGGGAAAGTGATTGGTTTCGCGGTATCCTTCAAGTAACGATAATTCGTAGTATCCTTGAAAACTCCAAGAAAACTTATTCCTAAAGGCGGCAGAATCCGAAACTCCTGGACGATGGTTCGTTACCAATGCACACAATTAAGCGAAACGATCAAGCACTCTCGCACAAGTAGAATCCATTCCTTATCTCTTGTCACCATATTTCAAAAATTGAAGGGTCACTCTGTCGGCACATCCACCAAGTTCACTTTCACGACTTTCACTCTTGAAATTTGGAAATCGCGAATCGACACGCGGTCACGTGACAAAATCACGGTCGGAATCGTGACTCGCAGGCCCGAAGTCGCTGCTTGGTCGTGGTGGAGTGAATCAGACCGGTCTCAGGACATAGACAGCGAGACCAGACCGGGAAAGGAGAACCAGGTGGTTAAGCCCCTCCACCAGAAAAGAGAGGGGCGCGCGCGCAAATGCTGAATATATCCTTAGGCGCCTATGGGGCATCGCCTATCCATGGCCACGCGGCCAATCGCATCCCTACTCGGCACGCCCTGCTGCTCTCTTATTGGCTCAGTGCAAATTGATACCTATTTAACATTTGAGTAGAATGTTGCAGGCGATCGCCTCTTTTCCCCCTCTGTATTATTTATTGCGATTGCCTTTTTTTCCCGCTCGCTTGCTCGCTGTTATCTTAACCTCCTTCACCGCGTCCCACCGCGGCGACCCGAAGAAGTGGAGGGACTTAATTACGGCGAATATTGTACGACTCCTCCTTACCACCCTAAACTTATCTCTCACTCTTTGACTATTTGCTTCTCTCTTCGCTGTATGGTATCCACCCCCCCCCTGCCTCAATACACCCTTAAACGTATCCACCACGTTTCACAGCTTTTATATATTACTGGATGCTGTTGTTGCCACTGCTGTTGATATATATATACATAACTTTAAGTTGGGTTAGAACGAGGACATTTTGCGGTTATTACTGATTTAAAGGATGTATTTGTAGAACCATTAGTAATACAATAAATCTGTAGGAAAAGTTAAATTTAGCTAAAAGATAGAAAAGTTAAATAAATAGTTACGATTGGTAATGATGTTCTCTAATCGGATCAAGTGGGAATGAGAGAGGGAATAGAGTATGATATTTCAGCAAGGGTGGCTTGAAATGTTCTGATCAGCTTGATCACATGAACTCAATTAACTATTTTATCTAATTAGGAGAGGAGCCAACAGTGAAAATAACATTTTGAAAAAATTTGTAACATAAGTTAAAATGATAGGTCGTTTAAATATTGCAATGTTGTATCATATAACGCACCTTTTATACTGGATGAAGTCTTAGTCATTATATTAAGGTTATTAATAATTAATCACATAAAATATTCGGACTTCCACGGGGCTACGAAAAACCTCTATAAAAAATTATTTAAAAATTATGTCGAATTTTTTTCTGCTAGATGAAGAGCTAAAATGTATCATAAAAATTTCGGACGACTCGAAAAATGTTTTTTCATTAAGTTATAAATCCTGTAATAACTGTATAAATTTGAGACCGATAATGTCCTTTTTTTTAAATTTTTGTTTTCATTATTATTATTGTCAAAACCCTTTATCACGTGATATAGACCGTCTTTAATAAAATCATAAAACGGATTCTTTTTATACATTTATCTCTTACTTTAGAATGTGTTTTACTTTGCTCATAAATCTTCTTCTTGAAAACTGTGGCATACAATTAAAAAGATAATCAAAATTTTAATTATTTTTTTAATGTTAAGAGCGGGGTGGGGGAGGGGTACAGTTTATCACGTATTTTTCAAGGGGGGCCTATGAAATATCACGGCCTATCATGATGAGGGGGGAGGGGGTCAAAAATGTCCATAAAATGTATCACGTATTTTGTGGATGACCCCAGTCTAAGTATCTAGATATTCAGCCTCAATATCTTAGATACTCAAATAGGTGACCAACTATCTAAGATATTCAATCTAAATATCCAGATATTAAGTTTGGAAAACGAGATAATTAGGCTGAATATTTATATGCTTAGGATGAATATCTAGATATTTAGGATGAATATATTTGTAATTCAATTTTTTGACTATCTAGATGTTAAGTTTGAATATCCATTTTTCTCCGTGTATAATTAGAGGTTTATATTAATAAGCAAGCATGAATTTTAGAACGAGAGAAACTTTGATAATTTTTTCAGTAGAACAGGTAAGTTTTGGTAAGCCATACAAGTTCAACTAGATCATAAAACCAGATAAAAGAACAACTAAATTTAAAAAAAAAATATCTATGTTCTCCATCCATGATTTAGTTTACTGTAATAACTTAAATGGAAATGATTTTAAGTTATTATGCTTATACACATTAATTAGCAATTATTATGAATTTTAGGACAAGACAAGATCAATTATAAAGTAGAAAAGATACGCTTTGGTAAGCCTATATCTAATGCGACGAAGTTATAAAACTAGATGAAAGAACAACTAAATTTAAATAATTAGCATTGTGTCTACTGTCTATATACATGATTTTCCTTTATTGTTAAAGCTCAAAATATTAAAACTTATTTTGTGTAATTAGACTTAAATACCAATCATCATCGATTGGAGTACCAGAAAACCTTTGCTAATATTCACAGTAGAACTGGCAAGTTTTGGTAAGCCATAATTCGACTCCTTATAAAAAAACAAGTGAAGTAAAAAAAATCAATTCGAAAGAAGATTAGCATCTGCGAATGAAAACTAAAAATATTATTTAACAGAAATTGTAATGGAACTGTGGAGAAAATTTGCCATTTGCCATTGAATTCTTCATTTACCACCAAACCGTTAATATCCTGATTTAGTGTGACTGCTATAATTTGTGAGTAGAGCACCAGTAATATAAATTCTACTCTTAAAGAAAAGAAAAGAAAAGAGAAAAAAAAAAAAAACAGATTTATAGCCAGCAAAAAAGTTCTACAGAAAATAGAGCAAGATTTTTTCCGTGCATACTTTAAAATTCGAAGTAGTTAAGTCGTCACAGAAAAAAGCAATACTAAACGATGAAACAAATAACTTTTCCAGAAACTATCGTATTAAAGGTTATTAGTTTTTTTTCTTTGATTCTAAGAACGCTAAGAGAGAAGATAAAACAAGCCGTGAAAATATAAATAAGAAAGCTTGCGGGAAAATTGTACATTCCAATATACTGTGAATGAGCAGCAGTAAAATGTGTGGAACATTAAAAATATGTATCTTTCACTGACAATAATTATAGGAAGTTGAAACGGGTACTTTCAGTTATAAATCTAAAAGCGTGAATGGAGTACAATACTAGCGGCTTATACCGTAACTTTATAGCAAAGTTTGATTTTGCTGCCTTATTCATTAAGAAAAGGATTCAGTGAAAATATTTATGATTGTTTCTTTCAATGCTCGCTCGCAATAATATTAAAATCTTCAGTTTTACTGGATCATAAAACGCGTATAAATTCTAAAAGGCATTCCTCATTTTAAACAGTAAAAACTGAACTCCATCGAGAGCTATATAGATAAACAACTGTATTGACAACAACAGCATACTCAAAGACTTAAATGTAGTTGTAAATTTCTTACACGTGCGGCTAACTCTTGTTTTTTTTTTAAAAAAAAGGAAAATACAGGGTGTGCCATATAAAAAGTGATAAAATGAAAATTGAAACAACTCGAATACTATTAAAGGTGAAAAATTGTTGTTTTCTCATCATGCATATAAAAGCCGGCAAATTAAAATACAATAAAAGTTATCCTTTGTTTAAAACTACCCGGGTGTTCCATAGGAAGTGACAAAAGTAAATTCACTATTATTCTACAACGCAGGCCTCAACACTCAGAAAAAAATTTTTTTGAATCAAACAAACATATCATTGATATGGGGTCAAAGTAAAAATTTATTTGAATTAAACAAACTTTGTTTAATTCAAATAAATTTTTATAGTGAAGGCTATTTTTAAGTTAAGTTTTTTTTTGAAAGTTAAAGCGTTTATAAATTTATTTGTTGGTTGTCTTAGAGTAATTGAGAGATTTAATGAGCATGGCACTCTAAAGGACAGAAGGTACATAAAATAATAGTGAATTTACTTTTGTCACTTCCTATGGAACACCCTGTATTTTCACGATTTTAAAATGAATTGAAATCGTTGCAAGAAGAACTACAAAGGAAGACCCTAATTATTGATCGATCGTTGCTTGAGAAAAAAAGGGTTAAATTGTTTCTGGTTCGCACTTATTGTTAGTAAGTGCTGTGTCGAGGAAACCCCTGATTTTGTCGATGTTCGTATTTGAGAAAGTATGGCATTGGTTGGTCGATCGTAAGAGAACGGGTTAGGTGTACGTGTCTGTGCACAAAGGTGCCTAAAGGCTGAACCAAAATGGTGACCGGTGCGCGTTAACCGTCCGCCATATTCTTTCGTTCGATCTCCAATGTTCTGAATTATATTTATGTCCCGAAAGACCGTTTTGCCAGTTTCAAATTCCTCATGTTCAAAATACTACGTTTCGCGAAAGGATTTCGTCAATGATGCCTCGCATGCACCTTTTTCGATCGTTACTTTTACTTCGGGTACTTTACGAGGGTTAACTTCGTCCCTTTCTGAGCGCACCTAATAATCACTTGTACGAGCTTCTAAGTCCCCCTTACACTATTTCGAGGATTTTTCAGCAAATTTCTGGGAGAAGAATTACACAAAGTATCATTGGGCCGAACTCAACCAAGTGTTTATGTTTTCATTGCGTATCTTTCGCTATAATGGTTCATGAAGTCCAAAAATGAAAAAGGTGTCCATCATTTTTATCGTGATTGTTGTTCAATTTTAAGTGCAACGTTATATTTCAAAGGAGATTAAAGCATATTCGTATGCAGAAGAAAAAAAAAAAAAAGAAAGAAGAAAATTAATATCGCTATAGTCTATAAAGAAGTCATTCACGTATTATTTTTTGATTATGTATACAATAGTAGAGCGTAGGTAGGCATTAGATTGAACAATGAAAATTGCTGGATGATTGAGGCATTTCGTAATCCAATCATTGATTATCTACTTATTCATGAGTTATGACTCAAAGTATACGAGCATAAGGGTAATTGAAATGGCAAAATCGATCTTGAGAAATGCAACTTAACGCCCGATTTTAAGTTAATAATAACCGTCGGTGTGTATGCACTCGTGCATGAAAAAGCAAATCTTAAATTTCGATTACCAATCCACTTAAGAGGACTATATCGTCGGCAGATACATACATATGTGTGCAATTACGTATCGTATGACTTGCACGTTGTGGTAACAAAACAATTTGCTGCTATATAAGAAAATTGCTTACCTATTCCGGAACGCTGTGGAGCTGCGATTACATTTACTCTTGCCTCGATTTCAGTGAGTCAGAAAGACCTTTTTAATGGCATTCGTGTCTATTACGAAAGATCTTGAAGAGCAGTGATATATAATTCAGCATCTGCAAAGGAAAGGATTTGTCTTATTTTTACTTCGAAGAAATCCGTGGTTATGTCCTTAAACGATTTAAAAATTGATAGGATAAACAAATACATGAGATGTTCTAGAATAAATATTATATAACAAAAGTTCCAACTTCGATTGAGTGTTTTAAAAGTGTTTGCACGAATTGTTCTAAAGATACAATTTGTAGGTGAGAAAAATGGAGATTTGTACAAAATTGGCCTTTAAGGTAAATAAGTCTTTAAATTATGTGACTGCATTTCATGAAATCAGCGGAAACATTAAAAAGGTCTCTGGATTCTCTTCTTTGTCTTGTTGAAAATCGTTGAGCGTGAAGTCAAGAGTGTCTTCCTGTGTTTGTGGCTTGCGGTCGTTGCTCGCAACGATGCGACTTACAAAGATACACGTGTTACTTTATTATATAGCGTTTATCATCGTACAGCATACATGCGGTTCTTTTCATCACATCATTTTCTCAAGATTATTATTTTCAGCAAAGTGGTGAATGCAGACAATTGTCAACCACAGTAAATGACGATATCAGATTTTTGTCTTGTTTGTGTTATTAATTCTGTGTACGTGTATAATTAACTCGTAGAATAGCAGAATTTTAAATATAGATGAAGTAAAGGATGCAGAAGAAGTAGAAACGATTGTAGGACACACGTTTTTTCGCATCGAATCGAGTTCACGCTTCATCCGTTCGATTAATGTGATTTCGCGAGTCTTTGGAATTATGCAACAGAAACTTGTCTTCCCTCGCTCGTGAGCAACTCCCAACCCTCTCTTCCGCTCGCTTCAACCTGGCGTCCCGATCGAGGATCAATTTAGGTGTCAGACATCCCCACGTCACTTAGGCGTTTTCACCGAGCCGCGAATAATTCATGTCTACCCTTTAGAGAGTGAATGCCCTGATGCAGAGTGGGAAAGTGAAAAAGAAAGAGACAAGCTAAAGGGTAAGTTAAAAGACAGAAAAAGAGTGAATGATTGCTGAAGGTGGAGGGGAAAGAAAGAGGCAAATAGAGAACTAGAGGAAAGGAGGAACGAGACAGGTTTGACCGCTCTCAAAAGATGTGGTGACAGAGCCACTGGATCCGTTGCCTCGAAAAATCATTTTTTATTCAAAGCATTCTGACTTTTATGGGGCCCGCGAGCGGGTGAGAGCCCTGCTTGATTCGTTGAAAAGTGAGTATGTTGGTCTCCTATATCCCTTCTTTATTGCTGGGGTGAATCGGACAAAGAGAACCTCAGTACCGAGAAAAAGAAAATAAATTTCTATGAGCTTTTATCTTAGAAGAGAAAAATTTAGCAGTTTTAGCGGCGAGGATATAAGAAGAAAAGTTTGGTTGGTTTATAAAGTTAAGTATAAAGAAGAAATATTCTTTTAAAACTGTAATACGATAAAGCAACAAAGTTGAATGTTGATTGAAAGAATAAAATTGGATATTTCAATGGATTGAGGTAACGTAAACTGTAAAGCGTTTCTACCTTCTACGTCTGCAAAATCATTTATACGTGGGATGAATAGGCGGAGGTGGGTGGGGGTGGATGTTATTTTCATGCCGGCGTAATCCAAAGATCCTTGTACGTCGAGACTACCGTATTCCATCACTTGCACGTCACTTTCGATCATATTCTGTGCAAAGCAAGGTGAAGTCGCTTTTCTATGTAAGTGCAGAATAAATTTATTTGAAATGGTGTAGCGACCTCGCTTTGTGTAATAAAGCATGTAGTGCACTCTTCTTGATGCAACTTCCCGTCTCCTGAAGGAGAGATGTGAAAACTTTGAGATCCTGACAAGGATAAAATGAAAGGGCTGGGTTTGTAATTTTAACGCATGGGCTAGCTCTTAGGATTGAAAAAGAGAGAAGTTAATGTAGATTGTGGTTTATATAAAGACGAATTGCACAAGTTATGTATTAATAACTGCTACCGAAACTATTTCAAAAAAATTGACTGATACTTTACTGCCGTACAAGTTAAAAAGACTGATTTCATTTCAATCATGCAATGAGGTCTGCATGAGGTTGTCAGTATATTTTGGCATGAAAGTATGTTATTTTACACTCAAAATGAAGGAACACGTGTTTCACCGTTTGGCTGAAACAAATTTTTTCAGGAATTCGGTTTTATTTTTCTTCTATGTGGTGACGAATTTTTAGCTCTATTGAATGATCCGAGAAAAATATTAAAATTTTCGAAATTGAGAAAATGGCGACGGTTTTTCTAAAAATTTTGAAAATGGATTTTCTCGAAAAGGCCACGTTTACATTTTTTTTTTGTGGATTGTCGATAGTATGGACTACATATTCTCCAAGTTTGGCTTCAGTTAAACAATTTTTAGTAAAAATATAATACTTCTGGTAAAAATTGTTTACCAGAATTGGAGAATTTGGAGAATTTGTAGTCCACATTATCGACAATCTATCAAAAAAAAAAAAAAAAAAAAATTTTAAAGGTGACCGTTTCGAGAAAAACCATTTTCAAAATTTTTAGAAAAACCGCCGCCATTTTCTCAACTTCGAAAATTTTGATATTTTTCTCGGTTCATTCGATAGAGCTAAAAATTGATGATGAAATGACGTTGAAAAAATTATAAAAAATGAATTCCATAATACTTTTTCGATAAAAAATCGACATAAGTGTCTTTTTAACTTGTACGGCAGTATAACACTCTGGCAATTGAATAAGATGAGAACCCTAATCAAATTTCCCCATCCTCTGAATCCCATCATAACTCATTCAGAAAAAGGCTCAAGGATTTATTAACGTCGAGTCCCCGATTTTTGGCACTGGGTAAAAGATATTTTCATGCAGGTCTTTGACAATTGTCAGGGGCGTAATTGACGAACGATTTGCCCCCCCTGGTTGATTAAGATAAGGCAATGCGAAACAGAGACATAAGTTTCACATGATGCCTATCCATGCGAACAACACCTCAGTAGTACGCTTCATAATTCCCTGGGGTGGTATGTACCCCTGGAGAATAAGGCCGTGTGACCGAAGGGGGTGTGCGTGCGCCCTGTTTGTCGCGTTTTCTCATTTCATGATGCCTTTCGTTTCTGATACTGTCGCTCTCGAGGATAAACAACAATTTTATCCTAAGGACCCCGGGGGCCGGGGTGTTGGCCACTTGTCGCAAGGGGTCGGCTCTCGATTGGCTCGTTGTTAAATTTTATATAGGGTGATTCATTTTTGGGGTGCTCTGCATTGCGCTTTTCGAATCATTTTGTTCGGGTGAAGTTTCCACGGGTTTCAGTTACAGGTTGTTGTTCGGAATATTGATGAGGATGTCTTAATGTAAATACAAAATAATTGATGTCCATTTATGTGAGCCCGTATGGAGAACATATGTATTAAAATAATAACGTAGATATTAGTCTTTTTTCCAAAGTCGAGATAAACATTGCCACAAACCTTGACATATTTTTAACGAGGTGATTCTGAAATGTAAAATATTTTCTTTAAAGACACTATTGTTAAGACCAATTTTGGTTACGTTAAAGGACTGCGCATGGAATACTAACTACTTTTATAAAGATTATAATTTGTGAATTACGGTACATCTTCACAAGACGCTATTTCACGCAGACACTCGTAGTGCGGTTTCTCCGTAGTGCAAACTGCAATGTCGTTCGAATCACGTGCAATTGGTGTAAAATTCTCTCACGGTAATGGGATTAACCTACTTTTTGAGAGCGGATTTTATATGAAAGTCGTAACCTCAACCTGCAAAGCAAGTGCAGCTATCATCTACGGAATGTCAGAATCCTATGCTTAGGAAAGAGAATGTTGACAAGTGTGGTGTTCACTTTTAGAGATAAAAGTAAATCTTTAAATATCTTTTAATGTTAAGATTCAGTCTGTTGCACTTTTAAACTGACAATGAAGTATAATTAATGTAATTTTGGGTAATTCATTCAAATTTGAATGAATTGTTTCAGTTACAAGCATCTTGATCAAACGCTAATTTTTGAAGCGCAATTTAGCTTTAGAAAAAGAGTTGAAAATAAAAGCAGGGGGAAAATATCGATGGAAACTCGAGAAATCAGAGATATACTTATGGTCCCAAGGGACACAAAGCACTTACGGTTTGTGCAAGGTATATCAGACGACGAAGTACAGGTTCGTGGTCCTGAGGGATTTCGAATCCGTTGGCGTGGCAAAACTTTAAACTCAAATGCCCGATTGCCCTGAGAGGCACTAAGGTCGCTGGAGTTTGTGACGGTCACAGGCCATATTCCTCTGCAAAATTTAGTCGCGCCACAAAAGTTTTACAGGAGGGACAATCGCCTCTTCCGTCTTTCGAGCGCCTAACTTGCGGTTGTGGAGGGTATCAGTAGTAACAAAAGTACCAACAACATCAACAACAAGAAGCGCGCCGCCCGGAGAATGGGGTCCACACCGCATACAAATATACCCACCGGCGGGCAGAATGAAACATTTATTCGGTGCCAGGGGATTTTCGGAATAGGAGAAAGGGAGTTGGTAACTGGGGTGGGTGGGGGTGCGATAACTCGGTTAGCCAGCCGACTTCCGATCTGTATTCTGTCTACCGTCGAGTTTATTACACTGCAGCTTCCTAGTATCATTCTACCACGAATCCTAGTACCCCACGAATTCAAACTTCTTTCTTATTGACGAAGTCAATATTAATAACTGGTTTTATAACTGATTTACGCAAAATGATTTTTGTGGAAAATAGCAGAGGACAAAATCTTTGGTAACAAAAAGGAAATCCGAAAACTTTCAACGATCGCGGAAACTACCTCTTCGACAATTTCAGTTCTTATGGAATAAAAAAAAATATCCAAACTGTCGAACGAAAAATATTGCGATAAGAAATTTTTTTCATTAAGTGAACTGCGAATGAAAAGAAAGAGTACCTATAGCGAAAAAATCTGTCTCGACGTAAAAGTAACACTTTTCGAGGAATTTTTTTTATTTCTTGACATTGTCTTCCTTTAGAGTTTAATTCATTTCCTCATGATTTTTTGATTGATTAACAGGGAGTCCAACCCGAGGCGCGTAAAACGCCTCGAGAAGATAAAAGAATGGTTAATTCCTGCCGGCAGGCCGTCGGCCTTAAGACGAGATTCCCCTTGGTTCTTAAAGGCTATTCGCTGCTTCTTTATCCGGATAAGATAATTGCTTAGTCCCTGATCAAATTTAATTCCCTCCTGAAGCATTTCTTATTTTTAAATAAATCTGCTCCCTCTAAATCCCTTCCAATTACATTTCTCACGTTGGAAAAAATCTGAATAGGACATAATATTGTACGATAATAATTTTCTAACATAATTATCAAATAAAATTTTGCAATGTAATTATTCAATATAATTTTACAATATAATTTACTGCCAACCACATTTATAATTCTGCAATACTATTATTTTCAGTTTCAATTTCGTGAAGCTATTGCTTACTTATTCTGTAAGGTTCTTTTCTTTATAATCAAAATAATAATTGCTCATTTGAATAATAATGACTAAAGAGAATTAAAGTACAAGCATTTTTCAGGATCATTTTTCTTCTAATATAAAAATAATTTTTGAGAGTATCATCGTTGAGAATAAGGGATAATGAAATACAACCTTAAAGCAATGAGCTGAGGTGGAACACATAAATATTCAGCGTTCGCAGGTTACGATGAAATTAATCCGTACTGGTGGATTTACGGCTGAGCAGCCATGCTACTCCGCCCTCGCAATTCGTTCTCCTAAATCACTCGCAAAAAGTTCACTCGACTTTGCCACCTTTGGAATTGCGTGATAATTCATTATCTTCTTAATAAGGTATAATGCTACTGTCGGATTACAAGAAAGTACAAAAAATTGCTTTCTTAATTTTTTTTTCATCCAAATTACTCAAAACAAATTAGTACATCTATTAATTTTTCTCTGAAATTATCTTATTAGATTCAGAGAAGATACTATCAACTTTTTATCCAAAAGATTGGTTTCAAAAATTAATTCTAATACGGAAAAAACTCTATGGTTGTGAAAACCACAGAAATAGTAAGATATGGTACAACTACTAATTTTTAGTTGCCACAAACCACGATTTTAATTGACAGAACCACATGTGGTTGTGGAAAATATTTTAATAATATAGTTGGCTCTTAGTTGCGGTTTTTGCCACATAATAGTTGCAGTTGTGGCAACCACAAATTATAGTTGTACCATATTTTACTATTTGTAGTTGTTACAACCATAGCAGTTTTTTCCGCGCACTTTTTTTGATCTTAAAGTTCATTTTGTTACAATTTTTCTCCTAGTAGCTTTATTACGTATTAAGTGAAGTGTACCTAAGAAGAAAATTGTCACGATTCAGAAATTCAACCATGAACTGACAACGAATCTAATTTTGACGAGAGACAGTGCCGAGGGTAATTCGAAAGAACGTGCAATGACACAAACGTTACGGCATGGCAGAGGGATGGAAAAGGTACAGGGAAAGAATCAAGTATGCGGATCGAGATGGTTTCGGGGGTGCGAGACGGGCCAGACTTAATAGAAATACAATGGTACCAATTCAGAGGGTAGCCACCCTCCCCAGGCGATCGTTTCGCACGAAAAATAAATCAAACTCCAATACGCTAAGTGGTTATGTTTGACGCTAACCAGACTTGCATTTGGACCTCCACTGGTGTGCCCTGAAGATTAAATTCTACTTAATTTCTGGGGTCGTTAAATTCCTTCTGAAAACGATCAAACTGACCTCATTTTTTAGGGAGCCTCCACATCTCTATTTTACGTACGCAATTATTTCTTCCTTTTTTCAATTTTATTAGAGAGTTTCTAAATTACGCAGCTCACTGAGTCATTCAAATAAAAGATTTATAAGAAGGAAAAACGTATGAATGGGGGATTTTTATACATATAAAAGGAACACTATAACTTTGTATATAATTATATACTCTCTAAACTTGTATCAGTGAAAAATCAGTGAAATTTCACTGATTGCCAGTCAAATTCCACAGATTCTCATCGACTCTTTTCACACGATTTGAGTCAGTGAAAAATTTGCAGCACTCAGAAAAGAGTTTGTTTGAATCAAAGAAACATTTCTTTAATATGGGATCAAAGAAAAAATTTCCTTGAATTAAAAAAAGTTTGTTTGATTCAAAGAAATTTTCTTTAATTCAAAAAAATTTATTTCTTCACATTAAAGAAAATATCTTTGAATCAAACTTTTTTTAACTGAACGAAATTTTTCCTTTGACCCTATATCAAAGAAATGTTTCTTTAATTCAAACAAACTTTTCACTAATTCTCAGTGGATTTTCACTGAGTCAGTGGTACTGAGGAAAAAGTAGACTTTGATTAATTCAGATAATATCAAGTAGTTCACTAAATCCTCTAAAATACATTTCATTTATTTTTTGAATCATTAATGAAATATTTGGTTCCTAAATGAAATAGCAAAAGCACTAAACGAGTGACTAAAATTGGACTAAGTATAAGTAATTAGTTAATTCTTCATTAAATCTGTACTAAGAAATAATAAACGATTTTACGCTATTTGAAAATTGGAGTGAATCGCACGCAACATTGAATGTCCGCTGTCGATCAATATTGCCATGCAATATTCTGGCAATGTTGCAGCAATATTGCGCGGAAATCTTTAAAAAGTTACGGAAAGCACAAAAGAATCGGTAATACTTTTTAAAAGTATTTATAATCGAATAAACATCAATTTTCATTATCTAAAATCTAGAATGCCACGCAAAATTGCAGCAACATTGCAGAGCAATATAGTTCAGCAACGGACATTCATAGATTGCAGCAACATTGCTGTAATATTGCATGCTGTTGGAGAAATCATATTAATTCAGATTTAGAGACTGTAGGTGTGTAAATTCGTGAGTCAACTCTTAGTTATTGCTTTCTCGTGCCGATTTAGATGCTACCATTCAAGTGGCTTGGGACCACCACAAAGCGAGGGAGATGTTCACTTTCCGAGAGACTAGAAATGGTCCATATATCGATTAAATAATCGATGCATTGGTGCCCCTTGGGCGCTTACGATTTCACAAGGCAGGATTTTCTAATAAAATTTAACTGTTAAGAACACGTGTGTAAAATTGCTCTGATTCCATGTAACTTGAAAAGGGTATATAGAGAGATTTAAAAATTGAAGATAAAGATATAAAATATTACGATACCTATAAATAAATTAAATAAAAATTTCCTTTCGTATATCAAGTAAAAGAGCTACACAAACACAGGAACCGGAAGGTGGCGGCCATGTTTTCATTATACCGCGTAATGTCCAGTGCTTGATCATAGTCTACCTTTTCTTTCCAGCTCGCATTTGCTGTCTCTGTTTTCTGTGCGCGGTGATTTTTCAACACCAATTCATAGGATGTACCAACCCGGGCAAACAAGAACTCTTATTTCATTAGCGAACGCGAACCCTCTCTTGGGTTTCGTATCTAATGGAATGCGATTTTTTATAGAGATCCAGTTTTTCGCAATTCAAATGATAAACTATAGTTTATAACTATAATTTATAATTTATAACTATAATTTCGAATGAATAATTGCATATTTATAAATATGCAATTATTCATTCGAAATTATTTGGAAAATAAGACGTGCATTTTTCATTAAAATAAAAGCCCGTGTAGAAATTTTTAAATCTGGCCCAGACCGCCCATGTAGAAATTTTGCTGTGACTCCGGCCGGGCCCAGATCGGGGAATCTCTCCCCGGTTGGGTCCAAATTGGGGTATTTCAGACCGGGGATGAAACACACGGCCCGACTGGGCCGAAGTCGGGTTTTCAGTTTTGGGCCGGTCGGGTCGTATGTTTCATCCCCGGTCTGAAATCCTCGGATCTGGACCCGATAGGGGCCAGATTATCCGATCTGGGCCTGGCCAGGGCCACAGAAAAATTTCTACACGGGAGCCTGGGTCTAGCTTGAATTTTGTAATGGCTCGAGCTTGGGCCCTGCTAGTGTCAAAGTTCTTAAAATTGATGACAGACGGCGTAGTATTATGCCCTTTGTTAACTTATTACTTACAAGTTTCAAGTGTAAAACTTCACAAAATGGCTAGGAATTGATAATAAACTAGGGTCAAGCCTGGGCCAGGTTGGGCGATCAAGTCTGGCAATATAACCGGACTCTGGCCAGTTTGGCGTTTCATTTGAGTTTGGCCCAGGCAGATCACCAGGCCAGGGCCTAATTTCGCTAAACCTGGGCCCTGTTTGAACCATGACCACATTTCTGCACGGGCATTTATTATTTATTATAATTTATTATAATTCTTACGTGAGTTAAAAAAACTATTTCTGCTATTAGAACTCTCTATAACGTATAGAGGATTTTCCAGAATAGTATTGAATAACACGCCAGCCTCGCGTAATCGACGAATTTAATGACCGATGGTTTTATAGTGACAGTTATGTAGTAACTCTTTTAGTACCGCTAAGCTGGCACTTAACCTACGTCAGTTGTCTCTATCGTTAAGTGTCTTACAGGGAATAAAATTAACTTAGTCAATATCTCAAGCATGGACATCTTAAAAGTAGTTAAAAAATTAATTTTTGATATTATTGCCTTATTTTTGTTGCATTTGCAATTGCTTCAGTATAATTTAAAATGCAGAAAGTCCATCTCGTGTAAAGATTTGAAATTAAGCACTAATTTCGACGATAAAAAGCGTATTTTTAAAAGAGATATGCAGGATTTTATTTTATATATTTATGAAATGCTTACATAGAAAAGGCGAGAAAGTCGACTTTTAGTCTCGCCTAAAATTAAAATTTAAATGGATTCTAATTGGTCGAAGGGAAATTTAAATTTTCTTTAAAAATTTAATGAGGGTGTTACCAACCCTAAACTTTAAAAGCTTCTGTCTCTCCCCTGCCTTAGAGCTCTTTTTAAAGCCATAATAAAGTGTTCAAAGATCTCTTAATATTTTTTTACGTAATATATCTATATACAAGCCACAAGGAATATCATATTGCGGAGTTCTGTAATAGCCAGAATGTGGCATCTTATTGGATAGTAAAATTGCCAATTGTCTCAAAAGCTTGGCCTCAGCCCCGATAATGAGGGATTAAATATTGAAACGCGTATTCTCTGCGCGCGCTCACTCAATGTTCCTTTGTTTTACGGCGCGACGTGAGCAGAAAACAAGATGGCGAATACATCGACCCTGCGAGAGAACTATAACGCGATTAGGCCTCTATCATAGTCCTTTTTTTCCTTTTACGCCTTGCTCATTCCAACTTGTATTATACGCTTACCTCAACAATATACCCACGTATTGCTTATTTAGGCTCGAGCGCTTGACTGAATCGCAAATTACAGACTCCGAATTCCTAAGCGTATAGGGTGGTTTATTTTATTTCATGAAATAAAGTCAGGCGGTGATTTCAGAGGGAATTATACGAGTACAAGAAGATATCAATGTGGTCAGAGGGTATCGCTCTCAATAAGATGCGCTTTAATTTGCTCATATGCTGCACAAAAATATTTATCCCTGTATGGCTATTTATCGAAGCAATAATTGAAATCATTGAATTATTTTTTTTTAAAATGTAAGAAATTAAATAAAAAATAGGATTTTTGGCTTCCTTTATTTTTTTTATTGTTCTAAGTTCAGGCGTTGACGCCAGATTGAAAGGGACTCAATTCTCCTAAATCATGCAAGAACTACAAAGATGCCGGCTCATTCGTATTCGGTTAAAAGGGAATCCAACGAGTGTTACTAAATATTTTACTCGACTCCAGTCCCATTGATTTTTAGATTCGCTTTTTGCTTACTCAAGTAAATTGGTATATATAACAAAAATACTAAGAAATAATAAGAGAATTATACCCGTGTAAAAATTTTCAAACCTGGCCCAGACCGGTGATGAAACGACCGGGTCCCGACCGTCAGTCGGATTTTTAGGTCTGGGCCCGATCGGGACGTGTGTTTCATCCCCGGTCTGATATCCCCCGATCTGAACCAGACCGGGGCCAGATTCCCCGATCTGGGCCCGGCCGGGGCCACAGCAAAATTTCTACACGGGTATAGGTATTTACAAAAAGCATAACATATAAACAATTGAAATTATATATGATTTCCAGGCCCGAGTGGTAATGTGGGAAATCAGGAAAAATGTAATTTGAACATACAAAAACGATTAATAATCATGTTCCTGTTTTAATACCCTTGCCAAAATATGTTTTAAGGGACAGTTTTCAGTTTTATTTAATAAGGAGGGAGAGGGGAGGGCTGATCTAGTGTATTTTTCCCGGTCCACTTTTCGATCTCAATCCGGTCCTGATGATTTCCATTACGGTACTCTCGCAATTTAAGTCTACACATTTTCAAAGTTATTAAAAATAATTTACATAACTCTTCAATAATCTTAAATTATTCTTTTTTCGAAAGATTAAACGTAGGGATGCGGTCGCGATAAATATATGTAGTAAACATATATTACTGCTGAATGTAAATAATGTTTGGACTATTAACCACTTTTAACCACAAAAGCCCGTGCAGAAATTTCCAAACTTGGCCCAGATTGGTGATGAAATACACGGCCCGACCCGAAAACGGACTTTCGAGTCTGGGCCCAATCGGGACATGTGTTTCATCCCCGGTCTGAAACTCCCCGATCTGGGCCCGGCCGGGGCCACAGTAAAATTTATACACGGGTATATATTCTATACGGGTTTTTTTTTATTTATTTTTATTTTTTATTTTATTTTATTGTTATTATTATTATTTTATTTATATTTATTTTTTTATTTAATTTTATTTTTATTTATCTATACGGGTTTTTTTCGTATTCTATACGAAATTTTGCTGAGGCCCAGATCGGGGATGAAACACGCGGCCCGACCGGGACCAGACCTGAAAACCCGACTTCCGGTCGGGCCGTGTATTTCATCACCAGTCCAGGCGAGGTTTGAAAATTTCTACACGGGTATATCTTCCAGTTCTTTCACTATTTTTTTCTCTCTATGCATTCCATGCTAAATCCAATCCTGTTGAATTTAATCACGCATCTTAATCATCAATCACCAACTAAAACTCCTCATAAATCCTCATTGCAAGAGTTACAGAAAAAATCGAAATTTCATTTACTTCAAACGCCGCTGTTCCTCTCAGTTCAATCACTTTTTCCGCGAGATATATACGTTCTCTAAGCGCATTTCGAATTGCGTTATTCCACGTAATACGTATGCCTATTACGTACTCGTATCATACTTTACTTTCCCATTTATGTTTACGGCTATCTACAAACAGGACCGTCGTTCAAGCAAACTCTCTACAGAGTGCAGTCTATAAGGGGAGAAGATAAACGGCAAAAAGTCGAGCGAACTAGGCGTACAGAGGAACGCCTTGACGGTGCAAGGAGTATAAAAAGGAACCGGGGCAATCTTGCACAGCAGCCATCTGTAGGACACGATAGCACAGAAGAACGAGCATGAGAAAGAGGTACGATAAAGACAAAAGGCAAAAAAGGGAGAGGACAAAAAGACAAGTCGAAAAAAGGTAAAGAGAAGGGCTTAAAGAATGAGCTAGAGAGAGAAAGAAGAGATACAAACAGGAGGGGTAGAAGAGAAAGAGAGAGAGAAATAGAGAGATAGAGACAGTGAGAGGAAGAGGGAGAACAGAGAGTACTGAGCTAGAAACTCATTACGGTTGCTCCGCCCCAGTCGTTCGACGAACAGTCGGCCAATCGGATTCTGTTGGATCGTAATCGCGCCTCCACAGTTTAATCTCAGCCTCACGCCAAAGTTAAACGGATTCAATAGTGTGAGTGTGCGCATACAGATATATAAGGTGCTCTCATGAGTCGCACACTAGCTGCGCGCGCACTCGATTAGAGGTTATGTCTGTGCCGGCATAGTTGGTGCACAAACTGTGCAGCATAATGCGGCGCAAATGTGACGTTCACTCTCGGAACTGGCGGGCGCAACGGGTTAGTCGTGGCGGCGATTTTCCTGCCCGCCAGACGAGAAGTAAGTAAACGAAGCTGAAATGGACGAGCGCTCGTTTCCTGCACACTGCGCTGAATCGTTCGCAGAATGGATATTGGATTGCCGTGCTGGGATTAGAGCAGCCCTCCACTATACCTCCCCCATTACCCCAGCTTCCAACCTCACTGATACCCCTTACTTTACTTTACTTATTTTCTCTCTTTTTTTCCATCGCTCACTTTATTCCCCTCATTCTCCCTTTTGTACCGGCTTTTTGTCTTCTGTTTTCGTGGTTTTTACTTTCTTGATGATTGGTACGTCTGTCCGCTTATTTTGATAAATTGAAGAGCGAAGATAGGGCAAAACAGAGTCGAGGGGCAAAAAGGCGGTCTGTGGGTTGCTATGAGCTATTTGTCCTGGGTAATAAATAGAGATGTGCATTCTCTTGGGGAGGTATGGTTTTCTAAACTGGAGAACATATTGAGTTGTTATTTGTTTTTTGTAGTAATTTTATAAGTGGAGGGTTGCTTTAATTGAAATTGGATCATCACAATGTTACTGCATTGGGCATCTTACTGATATTCAACAGAAATAAGCGAAACAAGAAAAATTTGAACATTTGATAGAAATTCTTTAATTTTTGGATTTAAACTTATTGCTAATCATACTAGCACTTGCTGCCAATAGATTTTCAAAAATCGCCATATTTGGCCCGCACAATCCACGGAAACGTGGAACCTCATCAGAGCCCCGATTATAAATGATCAATAATCTGGTTCTATACGTTTTATTACGAGTTTTATTTGAGAAAGCTTTTCGATTGTGATTGTAACTTGATTTATATTGGAAAATGCGATGTTAAATCTTGACTAGCTAGTGCGCAATGATGGCGACATATATACAATTGAATTTCCTTGATTTTACGAGGTAAATTTGCTACTACTGCAGACAATTATTTATAGTGGATTGTCTCCATAACACATAACTTTTCTGCAGATCACGTTACCCAGTGTTTACTGTCCTTCAAATATAATTATCGAGTTCCAAAATTGTAAAGGGTGCAGAGAAATATTGAGACACATTTCGAGTATATATAATGCACAACCGTGATATGGTAAATAACAAAAAAAGATAAAGACTTCATTTCAACGTTTTCTTTAAATTAGTGTCTTTAAATCTACTTCGCATGATTATTTCTCAACAATATATTTTATGTTCTTCGATTGATGCCATGCAGCGAGCCATAAAAGTTTTGCGTGAGTGAAAATTGTATGCTGTTATATAGGAATCATTATGCTCATTTTATGTCGAGTAATTTGCTTGAATTTATCAGGGGATCTTGTTCTGCATTTTCATCATTCTTCCGACATTGTATGCATTGAATGTACAGTACTTCTTTAAATGCACAATTTTATTTTGTGTATTTTATAATTCCTTTCAAGAAACAATAGATTATATCCAAACAATTGAAATAAATTAAAGACAACGTATTAATTCAATATTTTCCGGTTTAAAAGGCAATTTTCAAATGTATACAAACCACCAGTCTCCATTTCTTCACTAGAATTCCATTTTCGCATACTTTATGATGCGAGATTAATAGCATGCGATAATTATGATCTTGTGCGAATAATAAATTGCTTCAGTAAGCCAAAGGAAATACTTAATATCGCAATATTGCACAAAAAATGTTAATTGTGAGTGTAGGTATTCATTAAACCCTTTTATAATTCAATTAATGAACGGATTGTAAATATTATTTCATTTCATTCTACAATTATAGCTAACTTGTAATATGATTTAGAAACGCATTGTTAAACAATATAGCTTGATAATACGTTTAAAGAGGAAAAATTACATCGCATGTTTTCAGTTTATCGTTGTCACAAGCTATGTACAATATTCATGGTACAACATTGTGTCACGAATAAAAAAAAAGTAGGAACAGGGGTGCACTCGACAATAAAACGAAAACATGAGAATGCTCTCTCGGGCGAGTAGCTCAATGCTAATTGAATTTGGTATTTTTACGTTAAAATATTTGTGAAATGAAGAATGGACGAGTATGAAGCGTCACAAAACAAGGAAAACGCGTGCACATACGCCAAAAAAAATTGTATATAGCGAATTGAGCCCACGCACCTGTAGTCCCATGACGCCAAACAAAAAATGCCAATTGATCGGGGAAAAAAGCATACACCCTTCACTCAGTGATCTGTCGATATCCGACTGGATTAGTTGAATAACTGAGTGACGTCGATGTTTTATAAGTTTCGAGTATCTATCACATTTAAAACTCAAGTCCTATTATATTCCATTGTTAAACACTCTTTTCCGATATTTAAAAATTATTTACTGAAATTAAATTTATTTTTAATTCAGCATTGCAATAATTTTCAGATCTTTAGGAATAATTAAGCATTCTAAAAAATAAGAACTCTTATAATGTAAAATCAGGAAATAGAATAGAATTATAGAATAGAATTCAACGTGATGATTTTAAAGAGTTAAAAGAGCATCATCAATCAGTAATTAGCTTCATAATTGAAACCTGTCTGCGACTAATATGAAATTTATATAAAGTTCTATCGTCGAGCGATCCGATCTATGCTTTTGCATAATAGAATGGCTGAAATCCGTAGTTAATCTAAATATATCCAACCGTAAATCATTTTTCATTTATTGTACTTTTAGGTTCACTGATTGGCAACATTTGCTCATTAAGCTTGGTATTGATTCAACATTTATCGTTTCGCTCAGCCCTCTGGCACTTGCTATCCGGTCAATGCTATAAAAGTGTCACGAGAGTTGACTGAAGCGGAGTGGCGGCGCTGGCTGTACTTCAGGCCGAAATTCAAAAAAATACATGGAAAAAAACGTGAAATTTCAATTTTCTCCTAATAACAACTATTTTATCGCATTTTTTTTT